>JAPVLO010000947.1:0-361861 GCA_027257055.1 Cephalopachus bancanus
AAAAATTAGCCAGGCATGGTAGCGTGCGCCTGTGGTTCCAGTTACTTGGAAGGCTGAGGCGGAAGGATCCCAGAGCCCAGCAGGTCGAGGCTGCGGTGGCCAGGAGGGGCCACTGCACTCCAGTCTGGGTGACAGTGAGACTCCAATTTAAAAAAAAAAAAAAAAAAAAAAAGATATATGCACCCGGGGCTGGGTGGCTCAGCCTGTAATCCTGTGCCTTTGGGAGCTGAGGTGATGGATTGCCTGAGCCCGCTTCAAACCCGCCTGGGCAGCGAGACCTCATCTCTACAATAAATCAAAAATTAGCCGGTGTGGTAGTGCGCCCTGAAATTTCCCGGGCTTTTTGGGAAGGCTGAGGGAAGGATCGCCGGAGCCCAGCAGGTAGAGGCTGCGGTGGCCGGGAGCGGCCACTGCACTCCAGTCTGGGTGACAGAGTGAGCCTCCGACTCAAAAAAAAAAAAAAAAAAAAAAAAAAGGGAAAGGGACAAGGATTCCTTGAAACCCTGAGAACGTATCTGAAATGGGGGCCTAGACGTTTGCACCCCAGAAAGGGAGCTGCCTGAGGCCTCTGTATGACACTTATGCCCCTTGAGCCTTCCAGGCGATGAACCGAGGGATGTGACACAGGGCCTGAGCCAAGCTCCCCTCTGCCTCCTCCTCCCTGACTCTCCCACCCCTGTCTCCTGGGCAGCTCACAGTCACTCAGCCTGCAGGTGGAAGCAGTGGAGGCTTAGAGCCTCCAGGCAGTCATTCACAGACTTGGCCTTTAGATCCAGGACTCCGGCCATGAGTCTTGCTCCCTGGGGGACAGATGGCTGCAGCCTCCCTGGCTGTGGGAAGATTCCTAGGGCCCTGGCTTACCCCACCAGCTACTGAACACGCCCCAGCACAGGGGAAGCGGGGGCCAGTGCCAGAGGCTGGCCCTGCCTTGGACAGGCAGTTTGTTTAGAAGCCTGTGGGGGTTGTGATTGGCCAAGCTCCCTGGTTAGGAAGTTAAAACATTCTTTTTTTTCTTTTTTTTTGAGTTGGAGTCTCACTCGGTCGCCCAGACTGGAGTGCAGTGGCCGCTCCCGGCCACCGCAGCCTCGACCTGCTGGGCTCTGGCGATCCTCCGCCTCAGCCTTCCGAGTAGCCGGGAAATTTCAGGCATGTGCTACCACGCCCCTGATTTTTTGATTTATTGTAGAGATGAGGTCTCGCTGCCCAGGCGGGTCTCGAACCTGCGGGCTCAGGGAATCCACTCACCTCAGCCTCCCAAAGGGACGGATTACAGGCTGAGCCACCGAGCCTGGCTGATTTTTTTTTTTTATTGTAGAGATGAGGTCTTACCAAGTTGCCCGGGAGGGTCTCAAAATCGGGGGCTCAAGCAATCCACTCACCTCAGCCTCCCAAAGCACTGGGATTACAAGGCTGAGCCACCCAGCCCGGCTAAAAACGATTTTTTTGTTGTTGTTTTGTTTTTTTTTTCTCAGTTGGAGTCTCACTCTGTCGCCCAGACTGAGTGCAGTCCGCTCCCAGCCACCGCCCTCGACCTGTTTGGGGTCTGGCTATCCTTCCCCTCAGCCTTCGGGGTAGCCGAATTACAGGGGCCCCGCTACCACGCCCCGGGTAATTTTTTTAAAAATTTATTGTAGAGATGAGGTCTTACCTGCCCAGGCGGGTCTTGAACCTGCGGGCTCAGGCCATCCACTCACCTCAGCCTCCCAAAGGTGCGGGATTACAAACTGAGCCACCGAGCCCGGCAAAACGATTTTTTTAAGAGACGAGTTCTCACTATGTTGCCCAGGCCAGTCTTCAACTCTTGGCCTCAAGTATTCTCCAGCCTGGCCTCCTAAGTAGCTGGGATAACAAGGGTGTGTTACCACACCTGTTTCAAAATCTTCTTTAGCTGGGCGCAGTGGCTCACATCTGTAATCCCAGCACTTTGGGAGGCTGCGGCAGGAGGATTGTTTGAGTCCAGAAATTTCTTTTCTTTTCTTTCCTTTTCTTTTCTTTTGAGTCAGAGTCTTACTCAGTGGCCCAGACTGAAGTACAGTGGCACAACTCATGGCCACCTCAGCCTCGACCTGCTGGACTCAGGCGATTATTTCACTCCAGTCTTCCAAGCAGCTGGAATTATAGGCACACACTACCACGCCCAGCTAATTTTTTTTGTTTTTTTTTTTGAGCTGGAGTCTCACTCTGTCGCCCAGACCGGAGTGCAGTGGCCGCTCCCGGCCACCGCAGCCTCGACCCACTGGACTCCGGCGATCCTTCCTCCTCAGCCTTCCGAGTAGCTAGAATTACAGGCGCCCGCCACCACGCCCGGCTAATTTTTTGATTTATTGTAGAGATGAGGTCTCGCTGCCTAGGCGGGTCTCGAACCCGCGGGCTCAGGCCATCCACTCACCTCAGCCTCCCAAAGGCGCGGGATTACAGGCTGAGCCATCGAGCCTGGCTTAATTATTTATTTATTTATTGTAGAGATGAGGTCTCACCAAAGTTACCCAAGCGGGTCTCAAACCCGCGGGCTCAGGCAATCCACTCACCTCAGCCTCCCAAAGGCGCAGGATTACAGGCTGAGCCACCGAGCCCGGCTTATGATTCTTGTAATTATCTCCTTCTGAGATTTCCTTCCTCAATATAAATTTGCCCAACTGATGCTGGTCTAATTGGGCCTCATATTTCTTCACACCTGGCTTTCTTTTTTTTTTTTTTTTGAGTTGGAGTCTCACTCTGTCTCCCAGACTGGAGTGCAGTGGCTGCCTCCGGCCACCCTCGACTTGCTGGGCTCCGGTGATCCTTCCGCCTCAGCCTTCCAAGTAGCTGGAACTACAGGCATGCGCTACCACGCCCGACTGATTTTTTATTTATTGTAGAGATGAGGTCTCGCTGTCCAGGCGGGTCTTGAACCCGCGGGCTCAGGCAATCCACTCACCTCAGCCTCCCAAAGGCGCGGGATTACAGGCTGAGCCACCGAGCCCGGCTACACCTGTCTTTCTAAAAATATAAAAAGTTAACCAGGTATGGTGGCACATGCTGGTAGTCCTAGCTACTCAGGAGACTGAGGCGGGAGGATTACTTGAGCCCAGGGCATGGAGCTGTGACCATGCCACTGCACTCCAGCAGTGAGATGGAGTGAGCCCGGCCAAATCATCATTTTTCAAGATCCTCAATGATTTGTAAGAATATAAAAGGGAGTCGGACTCGGTGGCTCAGCCTGTAATCCTGCGCTTTGGGAGCCTGAGGTGAGTGGATTGCCTGAGCCCGCGGGGTTCAAGACCCGCCTGGGCAACTTGGCAAGACCTCATCTCCACAATAAATCGAAAATTAGCCAGGCGTGGTAGCGCACGTCTGTAGTTCCGGCTGCTTGGAAGGTGGAGGTGGAAGGATCGCCGGAGCCCAGCAGGTTGAGGCTGCGGTGGCCAGGAGCGGCCACTGCACTCCAGTCTGGGCGACAGAGTGAGACTCCAACTCAAAAAAAGAAAAAAAAAATGTAAAAGGGACCAGACATGGTAGCTCATGCCTCTAATCCCAGCTCTTTGAGAGGCCAAGACAGGAGGATCACTTGAGCTCAGGACCAGCCTGGGCAACATAGCAAAACCTCGTCTCTACAAAAAAATTTTCTGGGTATGGTGGCGTGCACCTGTAGTCCCAGTTACTCAGGAGGCTGAGGTTGAAGGATCGCCTGAACCCAGGAGGTTGAGGCTACAGTAAACTGTGATTGTGCCACTGCACTCTAGCCTGAACAGCAAAGTGGTACTCCAACTAAAAGATGAGAGAGAGAGGCCGGGCTGGGTGGCTCAGCCTGCAATCCCAGCACTTTGGGAGGCAGAGGCAAGTGGATTGCGGGTTTGAGACCAGCCCGGGCAACTTGGCGAGACCTCGTCTCTACAATAAATCAAAAGTTAGCTGGGTGTGGTAGTGTGTACCTGTAGTTATAGCTACTTGGAAGGCTGAGGCGGAAGGATTGCCAGAGCCCAGTAGGTCAACGCTGACATAGTTGTGAGTGTGCCACTGCACTCCAACCTGGGCGACAAAGTGAGACTCCAACTCAGGAAGAAAAAAACCAAAAAAGTCTGGGCTTGGTGGCTCAACCTGTAATCTCATCACTTTGGGAGGCCAAGTCGAGGGGATTCCCTGAGCCTGAGACCTACCCAGGCAACTTGGCGAGACCTTGTCTCTACCAGGCGTGACAGCATACATCTGTAGATCTGGCTATTTGGAAGGCTGAGACGGAAGGATCGCTGGAGACCAGCCGGTAGAAGGTGGAGTGGCAGTGAGCGTGACACTGCACTCTAGCCTTGGCGACGGAGTGAGACTCCAACTCAAAAAAAACAAAACAAAAAAAAAAACAAGAGGAAAGTAGAGCCGTGACTACAAAGTTTGAGAACTGCTGAAGTAAGACAGTGGCCAAATCTGGCCCACTGGCTGTTTTTATAAATAGAGGTTTATTGGAACACAGCCACGCTCACTCATTTACATATCAGCTATGGCGGCTTTCCCGGTACAACAGTAAAATTGAAGAATCGTGATGGAGACCATCTGAGCCCCAAAGCTGAAATATTTACCCTCTGACCCTTTAAGAAAAAGTATGCTGGTTGGGCATGGTGTCTCCTGCCTGTCATCCCAGCACTTTGGGAGGCTGATGCGGGAGGATTGCTTGAACTTGGGGGTTTGAGATCAGCCTGGGCAACATAGCAATACCATATCTCCACAAATATCAAAAAAATTTGGCAGGCATGGTGGTACATGTCTGTAATCCCAGCTACTAGTGAGGCTGAAGTGGGAGGATAGCCTGAGTCCAACAGGTTGAGGCTGAGGTGACCGGAGATCGAGCCACTGCACTACAGCCTGGGTGACAGAGGGACACGCTGACCCCCGCCCCCAAAATAGTATATTGTCTGGGTTGGTTTTTTTTTTGACTTTTCTTTTGTAGCTTTCCATTAAGCCACAAAGGTATAATGCATTATTTATTTATTTATTGAGTTGGAGTCTCACTCTGTCGCCCAGACTGGAGTGCAGTGGCTGCTCCCGGCCACCGCAGCCTCGATCTGCTGGGCTCCGGCGATCCTTCCGCCTCAGCCTTCTGAGTAGCCGGAACTACAGGCGCCCGCTACCACACCCGGATAATTTTTTTTTATTTATTGTAGAGATGAGGTCTCACTGCCCAGGCGGGTCTCGAACTCGCGGGCTCAGGCAATCCACTCACCTCAGCCTCCCAAGGAGCAGGATTACAGGCTGAGCCACAGATCCCGGCTTATTTTTTAGTTGGATTCTCACTCTGTCACCCAGACTGGAGTGCAGCAACTCACTCCCGGCCACTGCAGCCTCGACCCGCTGGGCTCCGGTGATCCTTCCGCCTCAGCCTTCCAAGTAGTGGACACTACAGACACGCAGTTAACATGGCTATATTTTACAGATGGGAAAACAGAGGCGAGGGGGGCTGATTCTCTTGCCTGAGGTCACACAGTCACTGAAGGTGAAGCTGAGTTGTGGGGGGAGGATGCCAGGGGAGGTGGCAGTGCCCAGTCCCTCAGTGTCCAATGACTGGTCGTAAAGTTGGAATGTGGTTAGTCGCTCCAAGCCTGGCCTCTGATTCCCCTTCTCCTGGTATAACAGCACCCAGGTGTTCGCTGAGGACCATCCACCACTACCTGTCTGCAGATTTTGTGGGACTCCCTGTATTGTCTGTATATCTAATCTATCGATCATGCATTATCTACTTATCCATCTGTCTATTCTATCATCTATCTATCTGTCTATCTATACATCTATCTGTATCATCTATTTATTGTAGAGACATGGTCTCCCTATGTTATCCAGGCTGGTCTCAAACTCCTGGCCTCAAGTGATCCTCCTGCCTTGGTCTCCCAAAGTGTTGGGATTGCAGGCATGAGCCACCATGCCCAGCCTTTGAGGGATTCTTTTTTTTTTTTGAGTCGGAGTCTCACTCTGTCGCCCAGACTGGAGTGCAGGGGCCGCTCCCGGCCACCGCAGCCTCGACCTGCTGGGCTCCGGCGATCCTTCCGCCTCAGCCTTCCGAGTAGCTTGAACTACAGGCGTGCGCTACCACGCCCAGCTAATTTTTTGATTTATTGTAGAGATGAGGTCTCGCCAAGTTGCCCAGGCGGGTCTTGAACCCGCGGGGTCAGGCAATTCACTCACCTCAGCCTCCCAAAGGCGCAGGATTACAGACTGAGCCACCGAGCCCGGCCTTTGAGGGATTCTTTAAGCCCCTTGCAGGAAGAACCAGGGCTGCACTTCCACACCAAAGAAAGGTCCTTGACCCCAACTCAAGTGAGGAGAGTGTCTGGCCCTTTGTCCGTGGCGATGGATCCAGCCTCCTCACCCTCTATTCTTACTTCCAGGCTGTGGCTACAGTTCATATTCACAGAAGTAGCCACAGGTAGGCCGGAGGTGAGGTCCTGGGTGTGAGCTCAGGTGGACATCCTCTATTGCCTTCCTTGTGCTGTCAGCTTCTGGAAGGCTGAAGGGGACGTGGACAGGCACCCTGCATGCAAGTGAAGGCAGAGGGAGGACAGGCTGGCAGGGTCTCCATAAGAACCTCGCCCCACAGCCGGGCTCGGTGGCTCAGCCTGTAATCCCGCGCCTTTGGGAGGCTGAGGTGAGTGGATTGCCTGAGCCCGCGGGTTCGAGACCCGCCTGGGCAGCGAGACCTCATCTCTACAATAAATAAAAAAATCAGCCGGGCGTGATAGCGCATGCCTGTAATTCCGGCTACTTGGAAGGCTGAGGTGGAAGGATCGCCGGAGCCCAGCAAGTCGAGGCTGCGGTGGCCGGGAGCGGCCATTGCACTCCAGTCTGGGCGACCAAGTGAGACTCCAACTCAAAAAAAAAGAACCTTGCCCCACTCCCCTGCCAGGATCACCTGAGCCCAGGAGGTTGAGGCTGCAGTGAGCTATGATGTTACCACTGCACTCCAGCCTGGGTGACAGAGCAAGATCCTGTCTGTAACATTTTTCAAAAATTAGCGGGGCGTGGTGGCACGTGCCTGTAGTTCCAGCTACTTGGGAGGCTAAGGTGGGAGGCTGGCTTGAGCCCAGGAGGTCGAGGCTACAGTGAGCCATGATCCTGTTACTGCACTCCAGCCTGGGTGACAGAGTGAGACCCCAACTCTTTTTTTTTTTTTTTTTGAGTTGGAGTCTCACTCTGTCGCCCGGACTGGAGTGCAGTGGCTGCTCCCGGCCACCGCAGCCTTGACCTGCTGGGCTCCGGCGATCCTTCTGCCTCAGCCTTTCGAGTAGCCGGAATTACAGGCGCGCGCTACCACGCCCGGCTGATTTTTTGATTTATTGTAGAGATGAGGTCTCGCCAAGTTGCCCAGGCGGGTCTCGAACACTCACCTCAGCCTCCCAAAGTGTGGGATTAACAGGCTAAGCCACCGAGCCCGGCTGAGACCCCAACTCTTAAAAAAAAAATAGAACCCTGCCCCCACTCGCATCTCTGATGTGCTGGTTGCCCTTGACCACTGGGTGCCACTCATAGGCTATTCTGACCTTTGACCTCTGACCTCCCCACTGGCTTGGAATAATTTAGGAACATCTCAGGAAAGTCTGTGCAATAGGACTCAGCTCAGGGCAGAGCTTCTCAGAAGCACCTGCGTGGGCTGTGTGTGGTGGCTCACACCTGTAATCCCAGCACTTAGGGAGGCTGAGGTGAGAGGATGGCCGGAGCCCAGGGGGTTTGAGATCTCATCTCTACAATAAATTAAAAAATTAGCCGGGCTTGGTTGCTTAGTCTATAATCCCGCACTTTGGGAGGCCAAGGTGAGTGAACTGCCTGAGTCCGCAAGTTTGAGACCTGCCTGGGCAATTTAGCAAGACCTCATCTCTACAATAAATCAAACAATCAGCCAGGCGTGGTAGCGCACGCCCGTAGTTCCGGCTACTTGGAAGGCTGAGGCGGAAGGATCGCTGGAGCCCAGCGGGTTGAGGCTGTGGTAGCCGGGAATGGCCACTGCACTCCAGTCTGGGCGACAGAGTGAGACTCCAACTAAAAAAAAAAAAAAAAAAAAAAAAAATTAGCCAGGTGTGGTGGCACACACTTGTAGTTCCAGCTACTCAGGAGACTAAAGCAGAAGGATCTCTCGAGCCCAGGAGGCTGAGGCCACAGTAGCCATGACTGTGCTATTTCACTTCAGCCTGGGCATCAGAGTGAGACCCTGACTCAAAATAAATAAATAAGTAAATAAATAAAATTTAAAAAGCAGCAACTGCTTGGAGGGAGAAGGTGAAGCAGAAGGCGCTAGAGGTTACTGTGCCAGGTTCCTGGTGAGTTTCCCATAGGAATTCTTTTTATTTTTTATTTTTTTGAGTTGGAGTCTCACTCTGCCGCCCAGACTGGAGTGCAGTGGCCGCTCCCGGCCACCGCAGCCTCGACCTCTGGGCTCCGGCGATCCTTCCGCCTCAGCCTTCCGAGTAGCCGGAATTACAGGCGTGCGCTACCACGCCCGGCTGATTTTTTGATTTATTGTAGAGATGAGGTCTCGCTGCCCAGGCGGGTCTCGAACCCGCGGGCTCAGGCAATCCACTCACCTCCGCCTCCCAAAGGCGCGGGATTACAGGCTGAGCCACCGAGCCCGGCTCCGGCTTTATTTTGAAAACTTTTATTTTTTATTTTAAAAATATTCTGTAGCGTCGAGGTCGTGCCACGTCGCCCAGGCTGGTCTGGAACTCCTGCGCCCCCGGAAGCCTCCCTCCCCGGGTCCTGCGGGCTGGTCGTCTGGGCCGGTTTCTCGTCCCGAAGCGTCGTCCTGAGCCTTGGGAGAACCGGGGCCTTTCGGAGGCGGCCGGGAGCGGGGGGCGAGGGCGGGGTGCACCGCCCTGCCCCCCAGCCGGGACGGCGGCCGGGGGCCTGGCGAGGGGCTGAGGCAGTTTGCAGGGCTCTGCTGGGTTTGGGTTCGACCCGGCCACGCGAGCAGCAGGGCGGCGGCCTTGTGACCCTCGGCCACATTCAGACTCCCAGGAGCCGGCGGGGCGACTCCGTCCGCGACTCCCGAGCGGCCCTCTGCCCGGACGGCGTCGGGCGCAAAGACCACGCCCATCCACAAGCCCGTGGAGTCAACTTTTTTTTATTTTTTTCTTTTTTTTTTTAATGTCATGCAATAATTCACAGTCCCAAGCCCACGGTTTTCAAACAAGGTGGGAAAAAAGGAAGAAAAGCAAAGGAACTGGTGGTGGTGGTGTGTTTTTTCTTCTTTTGTTATTTCAAGCAGGACCAGATGTCAGAAAAGAATGCCTCTTTTCTCGATCATTAATTTTTTTGTCCTTTTAAAAATTGTTTATTGTTAGTATTTTTTAAATTGATTTCTGCAGGCAGTAATAGTAGGGTTTGGTGGAACCAGCAAGCACTCGTGTGTCTGGGATCGTGTGTGGCTGCGAGTGTGCCTGGTGGTCGTGGTGGGCGCTGGGTCTCCGCTTCCTCCCGGCGTCTGCGGCTCGCGGCCACCAGCTCGCGTCCCGGGAAAGACAGGTTCAACTGAGATGATAGAACTCATCAATAGAAGCTGTTTTTTCTCCCCGTTTTTTCTGTTAAAAATGTTTTTTCTGTTTTGTTGTGTTCCCGCGTGCCCCAGGTTCTCCAAAAATGGCTGAGTGGACGCGAACCCGCGGCGGCGCGGCCGGCCGGCCGCCGCTCCGGGGCCCTGGCGGAGCGGCGCCGGGCGCGGGCGCGGCCGCCGCGGGGGCTCTCGGCCGCGCCTCCGCGGCGTCCGGGCCGGGCGGCCGCTCGGGGCGCGCGGGGGCGCCGTCCCGCCCGGGCTTAGCACCAGTCGTCGTCGCTCTCGCTGCAGGCGTCGTGCAGGCCCTGGCGCGCGCCGCGGGGCCGCGCCGGGCCGGGCGCCGGGTAGTAGCCGTTGGGGAGGCGCCGGCCGTGCCGCGAGGGCGAGGCGCCGGCCGGGCCCGCGGCCCGGGGAGTCCTGGGCGACCGCGCGGGGGCGCCGGGGACGCGTGCCGCGCGGGCGGCGGCGCGTCGTAGGCCGCGGCCGGGGCGTCCTCGCCGCCCGGCGCGTCGTAGTCGGCGCCGCGGCGCGCGCCCAGGGGCCGGGGCCCCGGGGCCGCGTCGGGCGCGTGCGGGCCGGATGCCGGCCACCGGGCGCCGCCGTGGCGGCAGGCCCGCGGGGACTCGCTCCGCGCCGGCGCGCGCCGCTCCCCGCCGGGGCCCCCCGCGGCCGGCGGCTCGGGGCCCGGGTACCTGCGGGGCGCGCCGGGGCCCGCGCGCGCCGGCCGGCCGCCGCCTGCTGCTGCTGCGCGGGGCCGCCGGCCTTACGGATCACGGGGGAGTAGGACACGTGCGGCCGGGGGTGGAGGGGGTCGGGGGCAGCTGGCGGCGGCCCCGCCGCGGCGTGCTGGTACCGGACGTAGAGGGGGCTGGGCTTCCACTGACGGAACTACTGCCCTACACGAAAATTGAAACAAAGGAAATCAAAAGAAAAGATACGACAAATCAACCGGGAGGAGGCGGGAGGAGACACGGGGGCGGGGACCAGACGGGGCGGGGCGGGGGACACAGGACAGTCGGATGGAAAAAAAGGACACAAGCGACGGCCACAGGGAGGGGGGAGACGGGGGGGGTCGAAAACCAACACAACAAAGTGAAAAGAGAAATGAGAAATGGAGTTTTGTAAGTTTCGGGGTTGAAAGTAGCAGAAATTTCCAAAATTACTCACAGGCGTCCAGAGGACAGAAATCATAATCGGAACAGAAAGGGGAGCCGGGTTCAAAGAAAGCGAGGGCACCGGGCAGCGGCCCCAACTCAAACGTGACCACAGCCAAGGAGAAGCAGCGGGGCGGGGCGGAGGGGGCCGGGCGGGCAGCCGTGTCCACCCCGCCCGGCGCCCCTGGCCCGGGAGCCCGAGGGTGGGCGGGTCGGAGGTCGCAGCCGGGACGGGCGCCCCGAGTGGCTGTAGGCGGGACTCCCCGCCCCCCGCCCCGGCCCCGGGCTGGGGTCCCCGCCACACCCACCTGCCGGTGTGCCATGTGCTCGCGGCCCTCGCTGGGCGAGCGGGACCAGCGCTGATCCCGGGCCCGGGCCCGGCCGTGGTCGGGCCGCTCCTGGGCGTAGCGCTCCTTGTCGGGGGGCGGGGGGTGGTGGTGGTGATGGTGGTGGTGCCGGTGCCTCCGGTCCTTGGGCCGGCCCCGCTCCTGGTCCCGCTCTTTCGACGGCAGGTCCCCGGATTGGGTGGTCATGCTCAGGTCAGTTCCCAAGCCTGGGCCGGGCCAGGGTCAGACAGGCGGGCGGACGGTGTGAGCGGGGTGGGGAAGCCAGGCGGACCGGAGACCACCCGGAGGGTCTGGGGTTCTAGGGAGGGGGCGTGGGGGGGCGGGGGGAGGCTGTCTGTGGGGCTGGAGCCCGGGCTCTTTCAGCCTGCCCTTTCTGGGTCCTCTTCTTGGAGGCCTCTGCTATTTTTCTATTTTTTAGAAACGAGGTCTTGCAGCCGGACTCGGCTCAGCCTGTAATCCCAGCGCTTTGGTAGCCCGAGGGGAGTGGATTGCCTGAGCCCACGGGTTCGAGACCCGCCTGGGCAACTTGGCGAGACCTCATCTCGACAATAAATCAAAAATTAGCGGGGCGTGGTAGCACGCGCCTATAGTTCCAACTACTTGGAAGGCTGAGGCGGAAGGATCGCTGGAGCCCAGCAGGTTGAGGCTGGAGTGGGCGGAAGCGTGCCACTACGCTCCACGGTGGGCAACCGAGTGAGGCTCCAACTCAAAAAGACAAAAAACAGGGTCTTGCTCTGTTGCCCAGGCTGGAGTGCAGTGGCATGATCATAGCTCACTGCATCCTCAAACTTCTGGCCTCAAGCTATCCTTCCACGTCAGCGTTCCGAGTAGCTGGGACGACAGCTGCACCACCACCACGCCTGGCGTATATCTGATTTTTTTGTAGAGACAGGAGTCTCACTGTGTTGCTCAGACTGGCCTTAAGTGATCCTCCTACCCGCTCCTCCCAAAGTGCTGGGACTAAAGGAACATGCATGGCCCGAGGCCTCTCCCTCAGTGCTTCCCCAGGCCTCCCTCCTCTTCCCCGCTCTTTGCTGTCCCTCATGGAGCCTCCTGGCCCTGGCCCCCGCGGGGCTGCCCACCTGTGTCCACGTCAGTGTAGCGGCCCAGAGAGCGCTCGGAGGCGCGGTGGCCGCGGTCGCGGCGCCGCTGGTGGTGCCGCTGATTCTCCTCCGGCGGAACCCGCTCCAGTGAGTAGTCGTCCAGGCGCCGGGCCTTGGGGCCCAGCACAGAGGCCGAGCGCTTCATGGGGCTGGTGTCTGAGATGGTCTGGGGGGACAGGCCGGCGGCCGGGGTCAGTGGCTGGCACCACGTCCCTGGCCTTCCTGCCCCATCGTGGCAGCCTGGCGGGTGGCTGGCGGTGACTGGCGTGACCGTCCAGGGGTGGGAGCTGGGGAGCACATGGGCCTGGAGTCGCCCTGGTCAGCCAGGGCCCCGAATACGGCCAGCCCGCCTGCTCCGAGGGTGGAGCCTGAGGACTCCTCTGCCCCCAGAGACGGCTGTTCCTCGGGGCCCTCCTGGGTTCTGTCCAGGAGGCCCCACTCCAGTCCTGGGGGCCCAGCCCAGACAGGCTGGCAGACAGGGAGCACCTTCCCCATGTGGGAGCCCAGGGTGGCCTGCCCACACCCCGACCCAGCCCAGATTGCCCTCCAGGGAGGCTGAGGCGTGGTCTGGACTACGGGCTTGGGGTCCTCCGGGCTCTCCCGCCCCCCTCATCCTGCTCCTTATGCCCATGCTAGGGAGCTTTTGGGGGCCACCCTGCCATTCTAGGCCCTGTGGGCCTGGTCGTTCCATGCTGGGGAGGTTGCAGGTGCTGCGTCCGGGCCCAGCCTTGACAGAGGGGCCGTGAATCCGTGGGGCGGGTGGACACCCCAGGGCCTGGCCCAGCTCAGGCTGCAGGGCTAGGAGATCAGCAATGCTGTCAGGGGGACAAGCCCCCCCCAGAAAGTGCAGGGTAGGCCTGGTGGGCCTCTTGGAGAGCTGGTGCCCCCTGGTGGGGGGATTCTGAAGAGAAAGGGGAGGGGGCGGGGAAGGGGAGGGGAGGGAGCGGGGAAGGGGAGGGGAGGGGGCGGCCCCGCCCTGCTGGGGCGCACTTGGGGCACACACAGGACACCACACACGAGGATGGGGCTCCATGGGGGGAGGGTTGCGGTCTGCAAAGAAAGGGTGGGGTCCGGGATGGTGAGAGATGACGGGACTCCCACGAGGGGTGTGGGAAGGAGGAGGGGCCGGAGCCCGCTGGGCGGTACATACACTGAGGTTATTCCCACGTGGCCGGCCCCTTCTCCTCTGTCACAGCCCCACGGGATGGTGCACACAGAAAAAACAGAAAGAAGAAAATAAATATAAAAGGCGGGAGGGAGAGGGAGGTGGTGGTGCGTGGCAGAGGGGTGGGAGGGAGGCGGGAGAGAGAAGTTTGAGTCCCTGCGGGTGGCTGCCCCAGGGGCTGGCCAGCCGTCCTCCCACGGGCACAGAGGAGACAGACAGGAGACACAGACAGATGGCAAAGGCAGGGGACTGGCAGGTGGGACAGCGTGGCCGTCCTCATGCGATGCACCCAGCTCCCCAAGCTGACACGCAAAGGCTCAAAGCTTCCGGCTGGGTGGCCGTCGGCTGGGCTTGTCCCCACCCTCTCCTGGGGCCCAGCAGCTCGGTCCTGGGGGCCCCTGCAGGATGGGAACGGACAGCCGCATGCACGCGGGGCGCCCCCGCCCCAGTTCACAGCAGACTCCTGCCGCGCAGATGCCAGGCACAGCCATCAAGCCTGAGCAGCCAGACATGCCGCCGGCCAGGCCCGCCTGGTCTCATGGCCCTGGAGTGGCAGCCAGCCATGCCTCGGCTTCTGGCTCCTCTGTCCCCCGAGCCTGGATCACCCCCCACCTCCCAGTGGCCTGGCAGCTGGGTAAAGCAGCCACACGCAGACACACACCAGGCGCACACCCCTGCCCCAGCCCAGCTACCCCACAGAGACCAGACAGGAAATACGACCCCCAGACCCACCCCAGACTCTGACGAGTCCTAGGACTGCCAAGAACCTGAGGGCAGGCCATCGTGTGCATGGGTGTGTGCATGTGTGTGTATGCGTATGCATATGCGTATGCATGTGTGTGCCTGTGTGCCCATGCATGTGTGCACATGTATGACAGGCACACGTGGGCGTGTGTGCGCGCGCGCAGAGCGGTCTTGACAGCAGCACTCACCTAGGTCTAACCCATCCCCCCACATTCCTTCACATCTTGCCTCCTCAGGAGACCCGTGGCGGGGCCCACCGCCCCTGCCCCAGCAGTCCTTCCCTCTCGGTCCCCCACGGAAGGAGGACCGTGGGTGCTCCAGGTGTGGCCAGGAGGGGGCCAGACCTGTGGAGGGTGAAAGCCCTCACCTGGTTCTCCGCGGGGGAGGCGGGGCATGGAGGCGGCCCGGGCCTGGCCTTCCATGGGGAGGTAGTGCTCGCCGTCGGAGTAGCCATCTCGGCCCATCTCTCGCATCTCCACGGACTGCGGGGCAGAGGCGAGGCCGGGTGAGCCCGGGGCCTGCGTGGACCCAGGGGCGGCCCGGTGTGGACAGAGGGTGGGAGCTGGGGGTGGGGGAGACCCTCCCTGGGGCGGGGGGCGGAGGCACCTGCGAGTTGGGCTGGCTGTTGGGCATGTCAGTGGAGGGGCCCCGCTCTGGGCTCCACGTGCCCGTCTTCTGGAACATCTCCTGGGGCCCGCTGTGTCACCCAGGACGGGCTCTCCTTGAGGCCGCCTTCGTGGGACATCCTGGAGGACAGAGGCCAGGTGGCGGTGGGCGCTCGGGTGTCAGAACCCGGGCCCTTGCCCCACGGCCCCCTCCCTGGCAGGAGCGACACTCACAGGCCTCCTCCAGGGTCCAGCTGGGTGGAGGGGAGGGTGTTCTGGCCCGGCCCCCCTTCCTGCGTTGGGGACGGGGGCTCCATGCGCTGGAACATGAGCGGCGTCCGGTCCTGGGGGCGCAGGAAGCAGCGTGTGTGCGCCAGGGCGGGCGGGGGCACCCACGTGGACGCCGCGCCCCCTCACACTCAGGTCTGATCCCGCCGGGCTCTTCCTTCCAAGCACACACACGGGTGGCCTGGCCTGGCCGGGCTCCCCGTCTCCCACGGGGTCTCCTCGGGGTCTCCCAGCTCCAGCCCTGGATGCCCCGTCCGTTCTCCCGCTTGCAGCCCCCAGAGGGCGCCGTGTGCACCCGAGCCGGGTCTCATCCCTCCACCCAGAGCCCGACCCAGTTCCCTCCTCACTCAGGGTCCTCACTCCCCCCTCCTCACCCAAGGCCGCAGCCCCCACCACCCCGAGGGACCTGCCCTGTCACCTCCATGCCCTTGGCTCCTCACTCACTCTGTTCCTTGACATTGGCCTCTTCCCGGTTCCCCAAACACCCTGGCACAGTCCAGCCTCAGAGCCTTTGCAGTGACTGTTCCCTGCGCCTGGAATGCCCTTCCCTGGATGTCTATGTGGCTTCCTCCCTCCCGCCTTTTCCTGAGACTTTGCCGGACATCACCTCCAGGGAGGCCCCCTCTGAACTCCTGTTTCACACTGCCCCCACCCTACTCCCTATTTCCAACATTCTGTTCCACCTTCTCCCACATGTGTTCTCTTTGCTGCCAGGCTGCTCGACCCATCTCAGTTATTGCGGGGGGCAGGGATTCTGCTCTGTTTTACTCATGGTTGCACCCCAGAGCCAAGAACAGTGCCTGGCACACAGTAGGCGCTCAGTAAGTGTTGGTGAGGCATCTGAATAAATTTGAGCTATATGTCCTTGGCACGGCCATAGTATCTCTCTCTCTCTCAACCTTGAACTCCTGGTCTCAAGCAATCCTCCCACCTCAGCCTTCCTGAGTAGCTGGGACCACAGGTGTGCACCACCATCCCTGACTAATTAAAAAAAATTTTTTTAGAGACGAAGTGTCGCTATGTTGCCCAAACTGGTCTTGAACTCCTGGCCTCAAGCAGTCCTTCCGCCCCAGCCTCCCAAAGTGCTGGAATTACAGGCTTGAGCCATGGTGCCCGGCCCCTACTGTTCAGTCCCCCCATTCTGGCCGGTTCCTATGGTGACAAGCCAGCCAGTCCCCCTGCTGGGTGTCCCCAGCTCCACCAACGCACCTGCTCCTCGCGCATGGCCTGCAGCTTCTTGGCCTTGCTCTGCCGGTAGTATTCCATGATCATCATGGCCGCGTAGATCTTCCCCACGGTCAGGTCGGTGGCTGGGGGCACAGGGTGGCTCTCGTGGGCGGGGACCTCCCCATGGCCCGTGGCCCCATCCTGGTGTGCCCTCCCAGCCTCCTCTCTCCTTCACCCGCCTCTTACACTTGTGCGGCGTCACCAGCAGGTCCAGCGTCTTCTGGGACAGGTTGGGCCAGATGGCCATCATCTCCTTCCGCAGCTCAGCGTCCATCTGCTGCTTGTCAGCCCCTCCTGCAACGCGACGCAACACACCCTGAGCGCCTGCCCAGGCGCCACGGCTCCCCAGCCCACAACAATCGGCTCCCACAGAATCCCGTGGGCTGGCAGCACGCAGGCGGAACCACCATGTGGGCCGGGCTGCGAAGCGGCCGTGTGGAGAAGACTGTATCCATGGGGCCTGGAAAACCCGGTTCCCATACGGCTCCTGCTTGCTGACTGACTGCATGACTTGGGTGACTCCTGCTGCCTGGGACGACAGCCACAGTATGGTCCCCCCTTGCTCGACGATGAAAGCTAAGTGCCTGCAGCCGTGGGGTATGACTACAGTGGCCTGTCTGTCCAAGGTGAGGACACCCCAGGGCAACCCTGATGGGAACCTTCTCCCAAGTCTCCTCTGCCATGGATGTGCAGTGGAGCCAATTCCTGGTCCCTCACCACAGTGATGATGGTGGTCGTTAGGGGTCTGACAGTTTCCTCTTCCTCCTACCTGGGGCCATGTGACGAGTTCTTTTATTTTTATTTTTTGGGTTGGAGTCTCACTCTGCCGTCCAGGCTGGAGTGCAGTGTTACGCTCACGGCCACCGCAGCCTCGACCTGCTAGGCTCAGGCAACCCTTCTGCCTCAGCCTTCCAAGTAGGTGGAACCACAGGCATGTGCTACCATGTCCAGCTGCTTTTTGATTTATTGTAGAGATGAGGTCTCGCCATGTTGCTCAGGTTGGTCTCGAACCCTTGAGCTCAGGTAATCCTCTTGCCTCTGTCTCCCAAAGTGCTGGGATGACAGGCATGAGCCACCTTGCCTGGCCATGAGTTCTTACCAATGGGCTGTGAGCAGAGCAATGTGCCAAGGCATTTATTATTATTATTATTATCAAGACAGGGTCTCACTCTGTTGCCCAGGCTGGAGTGCAGTGGTGTCATCACAGTTCACTGCAGCCTTGAACTGGGCTCAGGCAGTCCTCCTGCCTCAGCCTCCCAAGCAGCTGGGACTACAAACACACGCCACCACGTCCAGCTAATTTTTTGATTTTTTTTTTTTATAGAGACAGGGTCTTGCTGTGTTGCCCAGACTGGTCTCAAACTTCTGGGCTCAAGCAGTTCTCCCACCTTAGCCTCACAAAGTGCTGGGATTACAGGTGTGAGCCGCCACGCCCAGCCAGTTTTCTTTCTTTTTTTTTTGAGTCTCATTCTGCTGCCCAGGCTGGAATGCACTGGCACACTCACTGCCACCACAGCCTTGACCTGCTGGGCTCAGGTGATCCTTTGCCTCAGCCTTCCAAGTAGCTGGAACTACAGGAGCGTGCTACCACGCCCAGCTTATTTTTTGATTTATTGTAGAGACAAGGTCTCACCAAGTTGCCCCGGCTGGTCTTGAACCCCTGAGTTCAGGCAGTCCTCTTGCCTCGGCCTCCCAAAGTGCTGGGATTACAGGCTTGAGCCTCTGCGCCTGGACTTGGCTTTCTTTTTGAGGATCAAAATTCCTACATATCTATGTGCTCTCTCCTTCATCTTTTTTTTTTTTGAGTTGGAGTCTCACTCTGTCACCCAGACTGGAGTGCAGTGGCCGCTTCCGGCCACCACAGCCTCG
Source organism: Cephalopachus bancanus (assembly GCA_027257055.1). Taxonomy (NCBI): domain Eukaryota; kingdom Metazoa; phylum Chordata; class Mammalia; order Primates; family Tarsiidae; genus Cephalopachus; species Cephalopachus bancanus. Next base: position 18,005 of record JAPVLO010000947.1, read on the forward strand.
ACCTGCTGGGCTCCGAGTAGCCGGAATTAGAGGCGTGCACTACCACGCCTGGCTCAATTTTTGATCTATTGTAGATGTGAGGTCTTGCCTGCCCAGGCGGGTCTCAAACCCGCGGACTCAGGCAATCCACTCACCTCGGCCTCCCAAAGGCGTGGGATTACAGGCTGAGCCACCGAGCCCGGCTCTCCATCTCTTCCTCCAGGCCCAATCCCCTCCACCCCTTTCCTTTTTGAGTGAGGGTCTCACTCTGTTGCCCAGGCTGGGATGCAGTGACATGAGTATAGTTCACTGCAACCTTAATCTTCTGGGTTTAGGCAATCCTTCTGCCTCAGCCTCCTGAGTACAGGTGTGTGCCATCATGCCTGGCTAATTTTTAAATGTTTTGTATAGACAAGATTTCGCTATTTTGCCCAGGCTGACCTCACACTCCTAAGCTCAAGCGATTCTCCCACTTCTGCCTCCCAAAGTGCTGAATTACAGGCATGAGCCACTGTGTCTGGCCCTGGCTCAAACCCTTTTATGTTTAAAGTCTTCTAGCCGGCCCCTATCTTAAGCCACCCGTTCCCCTCCGCCACTCACCTCCCAAGCCTTTCTCCACTCGGTATTGATCACCTCATGCAGTTGTTCCCCATCTCACCCACTAGACGCTGAGCAACATGGAAGGGTCTTTAGACCCTGTGGCCACAGCAGCTGCTCATGCAGGGGACTGCAGTCATGGGCCCAGGTGAAGGGGGTGGGACGGATCTTGGGTCTGGACTCAGGCTGGGAGGTCAAGACCCTGCTGGGAGACCCCTAGGAAAATCCCCTCTGAAGTTGGGCTCTTAACACCAAACTAGAAGAGTGTTCCTTTCCTCGTGGGAAGCAGCTGGAATTCATAGCTACTTCTACTGTCTATTTTAGCTGAGCGAGGTGCCTGGGGTCTCTGTGGCCTCTTCTTAAAGATCCAGAAAGAAGAGAACATGACACTTCCCATTGAAAATCACTTTTGTTCATGACCAGCCTGGGCAACTTGGCAAGAACTTGTCTGTACAATAAATAAAAATTAGCTGAGCATGGTAGTGTGCACCTGTAGTTCTGGCTACTTGAAAGTCTGAGGTAGAAAGATTGCCAAAGCCCAGCAGGTCGACACTGGTGTGGCCATGAGTGTGCCACTGCACTCCAGCCTTTTTCTAAATGAAAACTCAACTTAGAAAAAAAAAAGAAAGTCACTTTTGGTTAGGTGTGGTGGCTCATGCCTGTAATTCCTTGGGAGGCCAAGGTGGGAGGATCACTTGAATCCGGGAGTTTGAGACCAACCTGGTCAACTTAGTGAGACCTTGTCTCTACAAAAAAAAAATCCAAATATTGGGGCCCAAAGGGAGGCAAAGTGAATACTGTATACCTAATCCTGAATTGTACCCATCTTAAAAGAATTAAAAACATCAAAATAATAGCTGGGTGTGGTGGTGCACACCTGTAGTCCCAGCTTCTTGGGAGATTGAGGCGGGAGACTTGCCTGAGCCCAGGAGGTTGAGGCTACAGTGAGCCGTGATCCTGTCACAGCACTCCAGTCTGGGTAAGAGTGAGACTCTGACTCAAAAAAAAAGTCACTTTCAGGCTGAGGTGGGAAGATTGTTTGAGGCTAGGAATTCGAGATCAGCCTGGGCAAAATAGCAAGACCTCACCTCTACAAAATATTATAAAAATTAGCCAGGCATGGTGGTGCATACCTGTAGTCCCTGAGATGGCAGAATTGCCTAAGCTTAGGAGGTCGAAGCTGCACTCCAGCCTGGTCGACATGGGGAGACCCTGTCTCTAAAAAAAAGACTTTCTCCTACATCCTATATGTGTCCTGCTTCTCACGGAGAAAAGGTAGCTGTGTCTGTGATGGGCTAAATCATGCCCCATCCCAAATTCATCTGTTGAAACCCTCATTCCCCGTGTGACAGCATTTGGAGACTGGGCCTTGAAGGAGGCAATTAAGATTAAATGAAGGCCAGGTGCAGTGGCTCAAGCCTGTAATCCCAGCACTCTGGGAGGCGAAGGCAAGAGCACTGCCTGAGCCCATGGGTTCGAGACCAGCCCGGGCAACTTGGCGAGACCTCGTCTCTACAATAAATGAAAAAATTAGCCAGGCATGGTAGCGCGCACCGTAGTTCCAGCTATTTGGAAGGCTGAGGTTGATGCTGGGATGGCCATGAGAGTGCCACTGCACTCCAACCTGGGCAATGGAGTGAGGCTCTGGCTCAAAAAAAACCAAAAAAAGATTAAATGAGGTCTGTGGAGCCCTAATCCAATATGGTTGGTATCCTTTTTTTTTTTTTTTTTTAGTTGGAGTCTCACTCTGTCACCCAGACTGGAGTGCAGTGGCCGCTCCTGGCCACCACAGCAGCCTCAACTTGCTGGGCTCCGGCGATCTTTCCGCCTCACCCTTCCAAGTAGCTGGAACTACAGGCACGCACTACCATGCCCCACTAATTTTTTGATTTATTGTAGAGATGAGGTCTCGCCAAGTTGCCCAGGCGGGTCTCAAACCCGCGGGCTCAGGCAATCCACTCACCCCAGCCTCCCAAAGCGCGGGATTACAGGCTGAGCCAACGAGCCCGGCTGATTGGTGTCCTTATAAGAAGGTAGCTGGTTGCAAGCCAAGGAGAGAGGCCTTGGGAGAAACCACCCCTGCTGGCACCATGACCTTGCACTCCCAGCCTCAGAACTGTGAGAAGTCCATTTCTGTGGCTTAAGCCACACAATCTGTGGTGTTTCGTTGTGGTGGCCCAAGCTGATAGAGACACCTGTTCTTGGTGTCTGAACTGGGCAAGGGAGTTAGGGCAGGGTTTCCCATCCTCAGGCAGCAACTCTGGCCTCCATGCTCTGCATGTCAATATGTTCCCCTCCATTCCAAGTCCTGATCATCAAAACTGTCTCCAAGGCTGGGTGCAGTGGCTCTACACCTGTCTTCCCAGCACTTTGGGAGACCGAGGTGGGAGGATTCCTTGAGCCCAGGAGTTTGAGACCAGCCTGGGCAACATAGCAAGATCTCATCTCTACAAAAAAATTAAAAAATTAGCTGGGCATGGTGGCATGCGCCTGAGTCCCAGTTACTCAGGAGGCTGAGGTGGAAAATTCCCTGAGTCCAGGAAGTTGAAGCTGTGGTGAGCCATGATCATGCCACAGCACTCCAGCCTGGGCGACAGAATGAGACCCCAACTCAAAAAAAAAAAAAAAAAAAAGTCTTCAGACATTGCCAGGTGTCCCCTGTGGGACAAAATCGCTCCAGGTTGAGAACAATCACTTCAGACTCTCTGCCTCAGTTTCACTAGGGAGGCCCGCATTCTGGTTGTCTTTAGAATTTAAACAGTGGGGAAGCCTGGGCATGGTGGCTCATGCCTGTCAACCCAGAGACACCCATATCTAAAAAAAATTTGAAAATTAGCCAGAAGGCTGGCTGTGGTGGCTGAAGCCTGTAATCCTGCGCCTTTGGGAGGCTGAGGTGAGGGGATTGCCTGAGCCCACGGGTTTGAGATCAGCCTGGGCAACTTTGTGAGACTTCATCTCTACAATAAATAAATAAATAAATAAATAGCTGGGCATGGTAGCGCGTGCTTGTAGTTCTGGCTACTTGGAAGGTTGAGGAGGAAATATTGCCAGTGCCCAGCAGGTCAATGCTGGGGTGTCCATGAGCGTGCCACTGCACTCCAGCCTGGGCAACAGAATGAGACTGCAACTCAACTCACCAAAAAAAAAAAAAAAAAAAAAAAGAAAGTTAGCCGGGCATGGTGGTGCATGCCTGTAGTCCTAGCTATTTGGGAGGCTGAGGCAGGAAGATTGCTCAAGCCTAGGAGGTTGAGGCTGCAGTGAGCTATGATTGTGTCACGACACTCCAACCTGGGCAAGAGAACAAGACCCTATCTCTTTTTTTTTTTTTTGAGTTGGAGTCTCACACTGTCACCCAGACTGGAGTGCAGTGGCCGCTCCTGGCCACCGCAGCCTCGACCTGCTGGGCTCCGGCGATCCTTCCGCCTCAGCCTTCCAAGTAGCTGGAATCTACAGGCGCGCGCCACCACGCCCAGCTGATTTTTTGTAGAGATGAGGTCCCGCCTGCCCAGGCGGGTCTCGAACCCGCGGGCTCAGGCAATCCACTCACCTCAGCCTCCCAAAGGCGCGGGATTACAGGCTGAGCCACCGAGCCCAGCAAGACCCTTTCTCTTAAGAAAAGAGGCGCGGCGGGGGAGAATGGAGAAGTCCTTAGCCGATTTCAAGGTGGGCCCCTTACTGAGGTTATGGGAACCACTCCATCACTCCTCCTCAGGGACAGAATAATTAACAGTGGGGCTCTCAGGGGAGAGGAGGTCCCCCTGGAGGTGGCAGGAGTTACGCACAGACTGCTCATGCCCCAGACCACCCAAGGCTGCTTCCCTCTGGTCTCATTCTCATGCCTCTGGTGAACATGTATCCTGGGGTCTGTCCTGGGCATTGTGGACATTCAGTGGCATCTTGGCCTCTACACACCAGATGCCACCAGGGCCAGCCCCCTCCTAGTGTGATAACCAAAACATGCATTCAAACATTTCCCAGTGTCCTCTGGGGGTTCTACCTCTGGAAGTACCTCTGACTGAGGCCTGACCCCCAGCCCTGGGTCCCAAGCTCTCTCTTAGCTCAGCTTCAAACAGTTAATGCTCTACTTAGGCGTGGTGTTGGTGTGTCGCCTGTTTCCCTCAGTCCCACGAGAACAGAGGCTTTGTCTGTCTGTCACAGCCATATCTCCCAAGTGTCGAAGCCAGGGCTGGGCATACAGTAGGTGCTCCGTCACTGCTCTGGTTCATTAAGCCAACATGGCCGCCAGCTCCAGGCTGATACGACATACCAAAAGCCATGGCAGGTCACAGCCCCGAGGCTCTCCTGTTGCAGGATCTGGGCGTGGGCCATGGCTCCCCCATCTTTGGAAAGAGGAATGGGAGGGACAGTGGCCCCCAGCCAGCCATATGGAGTCCTGAAGGAGCAACTGAGCTGGCCCTGGGGGATGGGGGATGGGAGGTTAGTCCGGATCTTGGCTCTTTCTTTTTTTTTCTTTTTTCTTTTGTTTTTGAGTTGGAGTCTCACTCGGTCGCCCAGACTGGAGTGCAGTGGCCGCTCCCGTTAACCACAGCCTCAACCTGCTGGGCTCCAGCGATCCTTCCGCCTCAGCCCTCCAAGTAGCTGGAACTACAGGTGTGCGCTATCACGCCTGGCTAATTTTTTTTATTTATTGTAGAGATGAGGGCTCGCCAAGTTGCCCAGGCGAGTCTCGAACCTGCAGGTTCAGGCAATCCACTCACCTCAGCCTCCCAAAGCACGGGATTACAGGTTGAGCCACCGAGGCCGGCCGGCTCTTTCTTTTTTGAGTTGGGGGTCTCACTTTGTCGCCCAGACTGGAGTGCAGCGGCAAGATCATGGCTCCTGGCAGCCTCTACCTCCGGGGCTCAGGCAATCCTTCCATCTCAGCCTCCTAAGTAGCTGGGACTACAGGTGTGTGCCACCATGCCCGATTTATTTTCTGATTTTTTTTGTGTGTGTCTGCAGAGATGAGGTCTGGCTATGTTGCCCAGGCTGGTCTTGAACTCCTGGGCTCAAGCAATCCTCCCACCTCAGCCTCCCAAAGTGCTAGGATTGGAGGTGTGAGTCACCGTACCCAGTGGATATCTTTTTTTTTTTTTTTTTTGAGTTGGAGTCTCACTCTGTCGCCCAGACTGGAGTGCAGTGGCCGCTCCCGGCCACCGCAGCCTCGGCCTGCTGGGCTCCGGCGATCCTTCCGCCTCAGCCTTCCAAGTAGCTGGAATTACAGGCATGCGCTACCACGCCCGGCTGATTTTTTGATTTATTGTAGAGATGAGGTCTCGCTGCCCAGGCGGGTCTCGAACCCGCGGGCTCAGGCAATCCACTCACCTCAGCCTCCCAAAGGCGCGGGATTACAGGCTGAGCCACCGAGCCCGGCTCCCAGTGGATATCTTAACATGTAACTGGGCTTGTATCTGCTCAGGCAGGTGGTTGGCTCTGCCCTCACCACCTGGGGTGAGGGAACACAAGTGGGTAGGCGGAGGTGGGGGAGCACAGCCTGAGCCCCTTAGAGGGAGGCTTCAGGGGTCCAGGCACAATGTCTGGAAGAAAGAGAAACACTGAGAGGATTTTCCTCAGACAAGAATGAGATTCTTCTGGGCAAAAAGAACCCAGGGGTGGGAGAGAGACAGATAAACAGAAAAGAGAGAGGGTCAGAGACAGGAACAGAGAGAGAAGGAGGGACCTGCCCTTCTCTCCCAAGGCTCCAGCTAAGCATGGTGGCACAATTTTTTTTTTTTTTGAGTTGGAGTCTCACTCTGTCACCCAGACTGGAGTGTAGTGGCCGCTCCCGGCCACCGCAGCCTCGACCTGCTGGGCTCCGGCGATCCTTCCGCCTCAGCCTTCCGAGTAGCTGGAACTACAGGCGCGCGCTACCACACCCAGCTCATTTTGATTTATTGTAGAGATGAGGTCTCGCCAAGTGGCCCGGGTGGGTCTTGAACCTGTGAGCTCAGGCAATCCACTCACCTCAGCCTCCCAAGGCGCGGGATTACAGGCTGAGCCACCGAGCCCAGCTTCAATATATTTTTTTTATTTGGAGTCTTACTGTGTCTCCCAGACTGGAGTGCAGTGGCACACCCCTGGCCACCGCAGCCTCAACCTGCTGGGCTCCAGCGATCCTTCCACCTCAGCCTTCAAAGTAGCTGGAACTACAGGCACGCACTACCACTCCCAGCTAGGTGGCACAATTTTTAAGGATCTGAAGAATGACTGAGGTTAATCCTTCTGTTTGGAAAGTGAACTGAGGCCAGGCATGGTGGCTTACACCTGTAATCCCAGCACTATGAGAGGCCAAGACTTGAGCCCAGGAGTGGGAGACCAGGCTGAGCAACACAGCGAGACCTCTTCTCTACAAAAACAAAAAAATTAACCAGGTGTGGTGGCACATGCTTGTAGTCCCAGCTACTCAAGAGGCTGAGGAGGGAGGATAGCCTGAGCCCAGGAGGTCAAGGCTGCAGTGAGCCATGATCGGACCACTGCACTCCAGCCTGGGTGACAAGACTCTGACTGAACTGAGCATCTGAAAAGGAAGTGTGTTATGTTCTCCTGAGACTGGTGTCTGCTAAAAGGTTGCTGTCTCACCACTCTTACACTTCCTGTCCCCATGCCCTCTGCTGAAGCGTCCTTAACACTGAGCCTGGTGCAGCTGTGGGGCTCTGGGAGGGGGCCTGGCACCCTGCCCGAGGACAGGAGAGGGGGGAGCTCTGAGATTCAAGGAGGACCGCCTTGAGGGAACCGAAGGGCACCTGGGGTATGCATGACAACCAAGACGGCCAAATGCGGGCACATACCTGGGAGGCTTGAAGCCCTCAGGCAGGCAATCCAGTAGGTACCATAGAGGCTGGATTTCCTGGGCCCATACAGAGGAGTTCTGCACAGTGTGGACTAGCTCAGAAGGCCTGTGTTGACCAAACCCTGCACATTCCCAAGAGAGGATGGTCCCTAACTTGCTCCTGGGACGGGTGACCTCTATGCCTTTGGAATGTCTTCCTGGTAAGAGTGTCTTTGGACATGTTGTATAGTTCATTGTAACAATGTGACTTGTTGGGGCCCTGGGCCATGCGGGATCAGCTCCACACTGCAGGAGCTGGGGACCGAATGACTGAGGTCAGCCAGGCCTGCCTGACCACTCCCGGCAAACTCTGGACTCGCAGGCTTGAGTGAGCTTCCCTGGCTGGCAGCACACCGTGTGTGTTGCCACGTGTCACAGGGAGAGTTAAGCGCTGTCGCTGTGGCTCCCCCAGGAAGGGACAACTGCAAGCTGGAGCCTAGTGTCCCTTGGGCCCTGCCCCATGAGACTTTTCCTTTGAGTTGGGGTCTCACTCTGGCTCAGGCAGGAGTCAGTGGTGAGACTGTGACAATCACAGCTCACAGCAGCCTCCACCTCCTGGGTGCAGGCAACCCTCTGACCTCAGCCTCCTGAGCAGCTGGGACTACAGGCATGTGCCACCATGCTTTGCTCATTTAAAAAATATTTTTGCAGCTGGGCGTGGTAGCGCATGCCTGTAATTCCGGCTACTTGGAAGGCTGAGGCGGAAGGATCGCCGGAGCCCAGCAGGTCGAGGCTGCGGTGGCCGGGAGTGGCCACTGCACTCCAGTCTGGGCGACAGAGTGAGACTCCAACTCAAGAAAAAAAAAAAATTTTTTTTGTAGAGACAGGGTTTCGTTATGTTGCCCAGGCTGGTCTCAAACTCCTGGGCTCAAGCAATCCTCCCACCTTGGCCTCCCAGAGTGCTGGGATGGCAGACAGGAGCTGCCACCCCGGACTCCTTGTGGCCTCTTCACGATTCTCGGCACTCACACTTGCCACCCACCCTCCTGCCCCCGCCTTCCTTCCACTTCCCTGATTCGGCCACGTTGGCTTTGGCTTTCCCTCATTTTCCCTCAAGCCTTTGGAAGGGACGTGTGTCCTGAGGCCCAGCCTCCATCCCCTGCCTCCAGCAGTGTTGGCCGGGCCACCCCTTCCCAAGCCTGCTGGCCACCCCCCGCTCCTCTCTCTACTCCCTTCTCCAGCCCCGTCTCCTTGGCTGACCAGGCTCTTCTCTCTGCCCTGCTGTCCCATGGGGTGCCAAGTCATGTCATGCCTGCTCCAGGCCCCCAAACCACTCCAGGCAAGGGGCCCTGACCCCGCGGCCAATGCTGCCCTGGTCAAAGTGACCCTGATGACCGGTCACTGGTGAGCCTTGTCGTCCTTGGCTTCCGGGCGGCACGTGACACAGCTGGCCCCTTTCCTCCTAAAGCCGTCTTCCCATGCGGCCTCAGAGCCTCACTGCCCAGGTCTCCACTCACTGCCCTAACGGCCCCTTCTCTGACCCCCCTTGCATGGCTGGAGAATGAGCTCTGGGCTCAGTCTTTGGGGATCTCTTAGTTTTTTTTTTTTTTTTTGAGTTGGAGTCTCACTCTGTTGCCCAGACTGGAGTGCAGTGGCCATTCCCGGCCACCGCAGCCTCGACCTGCTGGGCTCCGGCGATCCTTCCGCCTCAGCCTTCCGAGTAGCCGGAATTACAGGCATGCGCCACCACGCCCGGCTGATTTTTTGATTGATTGTAGAGAGGAGGTCTCGCTGCCCAGGCGGGTCTCAAACCCGCGGGCTCAGGTGATCCACTCACCTCAGCCTCCCAAGGAACGGGATTATAGGCTGAGCCACCCAGCCCGGCTCTTCGTTTTTTTTTAGAGGTGCTCTCACTTGGTGGTCCAGGCTGGAATGCAGTGGTGCCATCACAGCTCACTCCAGCCTCGACCTCCTGGGTACAAACGATCCTCCTTCCTCAGCCTCCCGAGTAGCTGGGACCACGGGCATGGGCCATTGTGTCTGGCTGAGGGGGTGGGTGTCTCTCAGTTGACAACGCATACCTTTGGACAGCCTGCCCAGTCTCCCAGCTTAAGATCTGTCAGCACCTGGTGCTTGGTCACTTTTGTCCCCAGCCCAGCTTGGAGGCCCCCTGAACCCTCAGGCTGGGAGAGCCCCCACCTGCTCCCACAGTCTCTATGTGTCACAGCCAGCACCCAGCCTGCTCCATACCCCCCACTAGCCCCTTCCCCGACTTAGGACATGGCAGCTCTGCCCTCAGAGCTTGGGCCCCAGCCTGGGGTGTCCCTGACGCCTCTTGCCCCCCCCACCCCATCTGCCAGCACCCCTTGGCTTGTGCCCAGGAAACACCCAGAGTCCGCACGCTCCACGCACGTCCACAAGTCAGTCCAACAGGCCCTGGGTGCCCCTCTCGCCCCTACTGCAGGGCCTTTGCACCTGTTGGCCCATGCCCACGGGACTCACCACCTCTCCTTCTCAGTGGCGGACCCTACCCCTCATGGGAAGCGTGAGCTGCTGCATCTCCTGTGCTCACAGGGGCGTCTGGTACACCAGAGTCACGTGCTAAGTGTTTGTTGAATAAGTGAATGGGGGAGTGAGGAAATAGCCATCGGTCAGGGACAGTGGATCCTCTGGTTTTGGGTGGGGGCGCAGGGGAATCCCTGGCCACGCCCTCCTCTCTTCCTCCCCCCAGGCCCTGACTCCAACCTGTCTGGCCTCTGTCCCTGGCTTTCCTTACCCTTGGCTATCTTGATGTCCAGAGCCGTGCGGATCAGAGCCATTAGGGTCGAGTTGAAGTGCACGGTGTTGTCGTCCGCGACAGGCAGGTCCATCCGTAGGAGCCTCTGCAGAGAGCCCAAGGCCAGGGCAGTCATTCCTGGCACCCCTCCCGGGTCCCCGCGACCACCTTACCCCACCCGGGGGGCCCCGGGAAGAACTCTGGAGGTGGCAGCGGCTGGGGTGTCCCCCACCCTCAGGTGACCTGTCCCGGGACTCCATGTCACCTGGCGGCCTGTAGGGAGACCGCCAGAGACTCTGCCGTGTCTCCAAGCCCCTGGCTTTTTCCTCCCTGTGCTGGCCAGAGAGCTGGCCTTCCTGGGGCTGGCCCAAGTTCCTGCCCTGCCCCAGAGTTCTTCCGGATGGCCTGTTCCCTTCTGACCCCAAAGAAAAAGAGCACAAGCCGGACCCCAGTAGCACGTGCAGCAGCCAGGCAGGGGGGCCAGGGCCACCGCCACCGGTGGGGGCCGCCGGTCCCCACCCCACCCCCGGCTCAGCCCTGACCCGGACAGACCAGACAGGCACAGACCACGTCATTCCTCTGAGAAGCAGCAGGCAGGTGGCCCCCGTGGATGGGCAGGCCCCTCGGGCACATGCAGCAGAGTGGGGACACACAGGACAGACAGGGCACATGCAGACAGAGATCGAGACTCATTCATAGCTCTCTGGGACGTGTGTTGGGGCATGTCCAGATCGTGGCTCTGTGCCATGGCAAGGGGAGGGGACATTCCTGTGGCCCAGGGAAGGAACGATTCCCCATGTCCCAGGCAGGGGCTCTGTCCACCATGCTTGGTGGCATGGGAAAGGGTGCTGGGCCAGCCCAGGCTGGGGTGGCATACAGACGGGGTCGAGGGCAACTGTGACAGAGATTCAGACATAGTTGGCAGGAGACACAGAGTTGGAGAGGGCGGGGCGGGGGGAGGTGGTAACACGGCAGGACATGATAGGGGGTTGAGGCAGCTGGGGAGGAGGTGGGAGACAGACACAAACACACACGGACTGGGACCCTGTGCACGACCGTGTAGGTTGCACACTGCACAAAAGGAGGGGCTCCCAGTCCTGGACATCATAGATTTGCTTATTTAATATGACAGCTTCCCAGCTGATGACAGAAAAGTGTCTTGTTCTCACTCTATCCGTGAATGATGACAATTTTCCAACAGATGTATTCTGGCTAGATGTGGTGGCTCACACCTGTAATCCCAGCACTTTGGGAGGCCAAGGTGGGAGGACTGCTTGAGCCCAGGAGTTTGAGACCAGCCTGGGCAACATAGTGAGACCTCGTCTCTACACACACACGCACACACACACAAAATAGCCAGGTGTGGTGACTTGCGCCTGTAGTCTCAGCTACTCAGGAGGCTGCGGTGAGCTGTGATCTTGCCATTGCACTCCAGCCTGGGCAACAGTGACTCTAAATAAATAAATAATTGCAAGTTTCTGTGGAAGGGATGCCGCTTTTGAATCTGCACAAAGGTGCCTTGTGGCCCCAGAGTGGCCCTGCACAGGGGTGGGGAGGGAACCTCTCCCTCTTAAACACACACACACTGCTGGGAGCGGTGGCTCACACCTGTCATCCCAGCACGTTGGGAGGTGGAGGTGAGAGGATTGCCTAAGCTCAGGGGTTCGAGACCAGCCCGGGCAACTTGGCGAGACCTCATCTCTACAATAAATCAAGAAAAATTAGCTGGGCCTGGTGGCGCATGCCTGTGGTTCCAGCTACTCGGAAGGCTGAGGCAGAAGGATTGCCGGAGCCCAGCAGGTTGAGGCTGCGGTGGCTGGGAGCGTGCCGCTGCCCTCCGGCCTGGGTGACGGAGTGAGACTCTGACTCAAAAATTAAAAAATGAGCACACACTCAGCTAACCGTAGGCCAGGAGAAGGAACAAAAGGGACAACACGAGGGGGGGTGCATAGAGACACTGGCAGGCAGACAGAGGTGAGGAGGTGTGGACGAGGGCGGGTGAGGCTGTGGGGAAGTGGCTACGCGGGTAGAAACAGCACTGATACAGGGAGGAGCCGGGCGGGGTGGCGGGTATTTAAAGGTCATCCCTGGACTTCTCGAGGATGAGCTGAGGAAACAGAGCATCTGCCCTTGGGCGCCAAGGGAGATTCCAGGACAGGGATCTGGAGGGGTGGCCCGGCCCGGCCGCCTGGCGGCAGGCTCCTTGCCCCTCAGCCGGCATGCACCCCGCCCCCCGGTCGGCCACGGTGCCTGCCCGCCCCAGGCCCCGCCAAGGCAGCGTGCATGGCCTGCGTCAGTGTGCCACCGTCCAGGGGTCCAGCTGCGGCCGCCTGCCCACTCTGGAATAATGGAGAGGCATGTTGGGGTGTCTTGGGGGGATTAGGGATGGGGGGCTGGGGAAGCAGCTCGGGGTGGGGGAGAGGTGGGGGAGGCTCCAGGTGCTCCTCTGGAGGTCTTGGTACCCCAAGGCCCTAGGTCAGAGATCAGCTTCAGGCGTGTGTGTCCGGGCAGGGACTTGGGAGCAGGGCCTGCAAGCAGGACCTGGCCTTCTCTTGGGGCCAAAGCCCCTCTCTGCAAGGTGCTGGCCCCAGCCTGGGCATGGGGGCCACTTGGGGTGGGGAGAAGCATGTTCGTTTCCAATTTGGTACCTGGGGGACCAGGTTCAGGGGCGTGCCCCTCCCCCCCCCCCGGCGTGTCGGCCATAATGGAGTCTCAAAACACGAAGACACTGATCAGAAAGGACGGAGACAGTGTGCTGCGTAGTCGAGGGATGGACATGATCAATTTACTCAAGGAGAAAAGAAAAAAGATTAAAAAAAAAGAAGAAGAGAAACGCTGGAAAAAGAGAGTCGGCTGGGTGTTTCTGGTCAGCACTAAAAAAAAAATCCCCAGTGCCTGGACATCGGTGGTCGGCAAGGGTAGACTACCTTGTAAGCCACTCTCGCCGGACACTTCTTCCCCAGACCCAGGGGCGGAGACATGTGTCTCAGCATCTGATACATGTCCGGGTAAGGCATGCGGCCCCTGGCAGCACCGAAACAAAAAAATGGGGATGGGAAGGAAGAACCAAAGGGGGGTGGGGGAAGAAACAGGAGAAAGAGGAAGAAAAAAAACCACAGGAGCCGAAAAATAGGGAGAGAAAGATGCAGAGGACAAGAAAAGAGGTGTTTCAAATAAACGGAAATGAGGAGGAAAAAAAAAAACGGAAGAAAAGGCAATAAAAAAAGATTATTTCACTGCTCAGGAGCAGGGAGAGAGAAAAGAGAAAAGTCAGATTCAGCTTGGACTCTGAGCTATGGTTCTGGTGGAAGGCAGAGGGTAGGGGATCCTGGCTTCGGAGGACCTGGTGGGAGCTGTGCTTCGTTCATGGTCATTTAAAACAATTTATTATCTTTTTCTTGTAGAGATGGGGTCTCGCTATCTTGTCCAGGCTGGTCTCGAACTCTTGGCCTCAGGCAATCCTCCCGCCTCGGCCTCCCAAAGTGCTGGGATTACAGATGTGAGCCACCGCACCCAGCCATGATCATGGTCATTTAAAAAAATTTATTTCATTTCATATTAGAGACGGTGTCTTGCTATGTTGTCCAAGCTGGTCTCGAACTCCTGGTATCAAGCAATCCTCCCACCTCGGCCTCCCAAAATGCTGGGATTACAGGCACGAGCCACCGTGCCCAGCCACATGGTTGGTCATTTTTAAGGCTGGGTCAAGTTCTCTGGTTTGGCTGAGGCTGGTCTCTGAGGGGGCCTAGGTGGGGGGAGAGGCTGGGGCAGGGGGAGGAGGGCCGAGGTGGAGGGACAGAGAGTGGAGGTGAATGTGGGGGGGGGAGAACAATGCAAAGTTACAATCCCCGCAGGGATGTGTCTGATTTGGGGTGCCGTTGAGACCCCGGGATGAGCAGCTTCAGCTAAGAGCAAGCAGAGATGGCTGAACGCTGGAGGGAAGAGATATGTTCCATGCTTCATCAAATCTACATGACTGCATTCTGTTGGCTAGGAGAGGATTCTAGTTTAATGCAAGAGGGAGAGATGGCTCTGTTTTATATATATATATATATATATGAAATATATATATTGGAGAACCCCAAGCCACACTCATTCCATGGATGCTAGCAGGTTTTAGTGGAAATCAAACCTTGCAAGCAACCCTATGAGGACATTTCTTGCCTAAGCCGAGGGGGGGAGATATTACTCGCAATAAACTGTACATATCCTTATAATGAATCCGACCGCTGAAAGGAAAGAGACGGGGTTAGTGGAGACATGAGCTCAGGGTGCTTCACGCTGGCTCCTAGGCACACGGTGCGGTTGTGATGCTGGAGTCCCCTGGCTTGAGGGGAAGGGAGAGACCCAGGGCAAGTGAGGGTCCCTGGTGTGTTCCCAGACACCTGCAGACCCAGGGGCAGAGGGCTCCAATCAGGGTGTGCCGGGAGCTCTGGACTGGGCTGACCTCCCCAGGGCATCTGCCTCCACCACAATCTACAGGGGCTACCCTGGGGTGGGGGGCTCGTGGGATCGAGGGCAGAGGGGTAGCCTCCGACTGCTGTGACCTAAAATCAAAAGAGGAAGAGTTAGGAGCCAGCCGAAAACCACACCCCAGCCCTGTGGCTCTTTGGGTCTCATGGAGTACTCGTCAGGGGATACAGGAATACCAGAGACCACCTTCTCCCTGCAATTCTGGTGAGGCCCTCCTCCAGTGCTGAGGACAGCAGAAGATGGGACTTTGGCTTCCGAGGGCCCCCAGCAGTGCCTTTTCAGGGGCCGAGCACAGCTTGGGCTAGAACTCACAAGGAGCAGTTGGTGGGCTCTGGGCATCTGATTGGGGCCGCTGAGTGTCCTTCAAGGGCTTTGTGCTAAGCGGGTGTGCAATATACACGCACGGGTGGAGCCAGCCCTCTGATGCCTGTCAAGGAGAGGCACCACGTCTGCCCAGATGGGAGAGCTCATGCCCTCTGTGGCCAGGAAGATGCAAGACCCCTGAGGCTCTGTGGTGTGACTACCCACTCCAAGGTTTGGGAGGCAGGTCTCGGTGGGAGCTGGGTTCTGTCATTCCAATCTTTCAGTCAATCCTGTCTGCCAAGGGCAGGCCAGCCCCCTCCCCACACTCCCAAAAGAGCTGAGGCTTCTGCTTCCTCCCTGGGTGAGGCTAACCTGTCCTCACCACCTGGAGGTGGCCCAGTGAGAGAGAGAGGAGAGCCTTGTAATGGGGGGCTCTGCAGAACTCGCGGTTGACGTTCTCATTTCCCAGAAAGTCTGGGGTTTGGGAAGGGTTTATTCATTTATTTATTTAAGAGATGAAGTTTCCCTATGTTGCCCAAGCTGGTCTCAAACTCCTGGACTCAAGCAATCCTCCCCCTCAGCCTCCCAAAATGCTGGGATTACAGGCATAAGCCACTGTGCTGGGCCACCCCAGGTGTTTTAATCTGGAGTGTACAACGGTGAGGACTCTCGTCTCTTTCCTCTGGACGGATCCCTGTGAAACCCTTGCTGGGACTCCAGGGTCTCAGTGCCCCAGGGTATAGGGCCTGTCCTAGCCTGCGTTGTGGCTCCAGGGAGGCGGGTGTGGTGTTGGAGGTCTCGGGCCACTCCTTACCAAGCTGCGGGGTCATACTCGGCCCAGACACGCACGTACTCGTCCAGGTGGTGGGGGCCCAGGATGGAGGAGTCTCTGGTGAGGTACTCAAAGTTGTCCATGATGACAGCGACAAAGAGGTTCAGCATCTGTGGGGACCCCCCCAGGGCCGAGAGGGAGTTGGAGGGAAGAGTGATGGAGAGAGAAGAGCAGGAGACAGACAGACACACCCAGGCACACAGACAGAGGCCCAGAGGGAGGGAGAGAGGGAGAGAGAGAGAGCCGGGGCAGAGAGGAGAGACACTCCTGTGAGGAGCCCCAGAGATGGCCAGATCCAGTAGAGATGAGGGAGAGACAGAGACAGAGAGATACAGAGACAAAGATCTGTCCCCAACAAGGCCAAAGCGAGATATTTCACTGGGCCTCCTATGGGGGAGACCCTGGCCTTCCCTAGGGGATGTTTGGCGATGTCTGGGGACATTTCTCGTTGTCACAGCTGAGGGAAGGGGTGGTGTATGTCGGCATCTAGTGGGTGGGAGCCAGAGAGCCGTGCTATCCCCGGCAGTGCACAGGATGGTCCCCGCCCAGAGAATCATCCCTCCTCACACATCAACCGTGCTGCGGCGGAGAGGCTCAGGTTCGCACAGTCCCAGGTGCAGAGAGGGGGCAGAGGGGAGAGACACTCACATAAAGAGGCCCAGAGACAGCCGGATCGAGCAGAGATGGGGGAGAGACAGACATGGATGGAGACAAGGAGATACAAAGAGACAAAGCTGGAGAGAGGAGACAAGCCTTGCACACAGTCACACTCTAGAGAAACCCATTCCCCCAGAGGAAGCCAGGTCTGGAGACCCCCCCCCCAAATCCCTGGCCACCATGTCCATAGACTCACCAGGAACGAGCAGAGGAAGATGAAGGAGACGAAGTAAAAATAGGCAAATTCATTGCCACACTCTCGAGTCAGGATGCCCGAGTTCTTATCACATGGTTTCCCACTGAGGCAGGACAGCATGATGTTGTGCCACGCCTCCCCGGTGGCACTCCTGAGGACAGGGAGGGGGCATTAGGGACCTGGGCGCCTAGTCCTGACAGAGCGCCTCCCAGGGGTGGGAGGGGGGAACACACAGGTGAAGCACTTGGGCTCTGGAACTGATAGGCACTTTTTTTTGGTTTGAGTTGGAGTTTCACTCTGTCACCCAGACTGGAGTGCAGTGGCCGCTCCTGGCCACCGCAGCCTCAACCTGCTGGGCTACGGTGATCCTTCTACCTCAACCTTCCAAGTAGCTGGAACTACAGGTGCGCGCTACCACGCCCGGCTAATGGCACTTTTTTTTTTGAGTCAGAGTGTCACTCTGTTGCCCAGGCTGGAGTGCAGTGACATGCTCATGGCCACTGCAGCCTCGATCTGCTGGGTTCAGGTGATCTTTCCACCTCAGCCTTCCAATTAGCTGGAACCACAGGTGTGCGCCACCATGCCTGACTAAATTTTTGATTTATTGTAGAGACGAGGTCTTGCCACATTGCCCAGGCTGGTCTCCAACCCCTGGGCTCAGGCAATCCTCTCGCTTCTGTCTCCCAAAGTGCTGGGATTACAGGTGTGAGCCACTGCCCCCGGCTGATAGGCATGTGTTCTAGGCTCCAAGGAGACCACCCCTGTCTTCTGGAAGCTTAGAGAAGGGAATTCTCACTCTTGCCTGTGCATTAAAGCCCATGGGGGAGGTTATTTATTTGTTTAGCATCAGGGTCTTACTCTGTCGCCCAGGCTAGAGTGCAGTGGCACGATCACAGCTCACCACAGTCTCGACCTCTTGGGCTTAGGGGATCCTTCCACCTCAGCCTCTCGAGTAGCTGGGACTACAGGCGGGCACCACCACACTTGATTAATTTTTAAATTTTTTTTTGTAGAGACAAGGTCTTGCCATATCACTTAGGCTGGTTTTAAACTCTTGGGCTCAAGTGATTCTCCCTCAAGTGCTGGGATTACAGGTGTAAGCCACCATGTGTGGCCAGGAGTTTTTTAAAAAGCTAATGCGGGAGGCCAAGGCGAGAGGATTGTCTGAGCTCCCGGGTTCGAGACCCACCTGGGCAACTTGGCGAGACCTCATCTCTACAATAAATCAAAAACTAGCCGGGCATGGTAGTTCCAGCTACTTAGAAGGCTGAGGTGGAAGGATCGTCGGAGCCCAGCAGGTTGACGCTGCGGTGGCCAGGAGCATTCCACTGCACTCCAGTCTGGGCGACAGAGTGAGACTCCAACTCAAAAAAAAAAAAGAAAAGCTAATGCCTTGCCAGGTGCGGAGGCTCATGCCTGTAGTCCCAGCACCTAGGTTTGAGACCAGCCTGGGCAACATGGCAAGACCTTATCTCTATAATAAGCAAAAAAAAAAAAAAAAAAAATAGCTGGGCGTGGTGGCATGTGTCTGCCAGTTTCAGCTACGTAGAAGGCTGAAGCGGAAGGCTTGTCTGAGCCCAGCACGTCGAGGCTGCGGTGACAGAGAGCATTCCACTGCACTCCAGCCTGGGTGACAGAGTGAGACTCCAACTCAAAATAAAAATAAAAATAAACTAGTGCCTGCTTGGTGCAGTGGCTCATGCCTGTAATCCCAGTGCTTTGGGAGGTTGAGGTGGGAGGATTGCTTAAGCCTGAGAGTTCAAGGCTGCACTGTGCTATGATGGCACCACTGCACTTCAGCCTGGGACACACAGCAAGACCCTGTCTCCACAATAAAAGGAAAAAAAGAAAAAATGTTAACACCAATGCCCTACCCCCACAGACTTGAATTCATCTGGTCTGGGGTGGGGCCTGGGGACAGTATGTTTTCAAAGCTCCCCTCCCGCCAGGTGATTGTCATCTCTTACTATATTCTCTCTGTATTATCCTGCTCCAGGTACACAGGGCTCTTCCCCCAAACATGCCAGTCACACTCCTGCCTCAGGGCCTTTGCACCAGCTCTCCCTTCTCTGCCTGGACTACTCTTTCCCGGAAATCCACATGGCTCCCTCCCTGACCAATTTCTCTCAAATGTTACAGAGAGGTGTGACCTCCTGGTCCTCTATTCTCTTTCTTTTTGTTGTTAGATTAAAATAACATTTTTTAAGTCAGGTGTGGTGGCTTATGCCTGTAATTCCAGCACTTCGGGAGATCAAGGTGGGAGGATCACTTGAGACCAGGAATTTGAGACCAGCTTGGACAACATAGTAAGATCCCTGTCTCTACCAAAAAGAATTTAAAACAATTTTTTTTTTTTTGAGTTGGAGTCTCATTTTGTCACCCGGCCACTGCAGCCTCGACCTGCTGGGCTCTGGCGATCCTTCCGCCTCAACCTTCCAAGTGGCTGGAACTACAGGTGCGCACTACCACGCCCGGCTAATTTTTTGATTTATTGTAGAGATGAGGTCTCACCAAGTTGCCCAGGTGGGTCTCGAACCCGCAGGCTCAGGCAATTCACTCACCTCGGCCTCCCAAGGCGCGGGATTACAGGCTGAGCCACCAAAGCCCGGCTAAAACAATTTTTTATTGTAGCAAAACATACACAGCATAAAATTCATTATCTTAACCATTTTGAGGTGTGCAATTCAGTGGCATTGAGCACACTCACATTAACATGCAACCATCACCACTATACACCTTTCTATCATCCCAGGTATTCTGTACCCATTAAGCAATAACCCCGTTCCTCACTCCTCCAGCCCCTGGCAACCTTGATTCCACTTACTGTCTCAATAATTTGGCCATTCTTGGTGCCTTACATAAGTGGCATCATCCAGTATCTCTCCTGTGCCCTTATTCCATACTTTAAAAAAATTAAAAATTATTATTATCATTTTGCAGACATATTCTCACTCTGTCACCTGGGCAGGAGTGCTATGTCGTGATCATGCAATTCTCCTGCCTCAGCCTCCCGAGTAGCTGGGACTACAGGCGCGTGCCACCACACACGGCTAATTTTTTTGATCTTTTTGTAGAGATAAGATCTCACTATGTAGCCTAGACTGGTCCCAAACTCCTGGCCTCAAGCGATCCTCTCACCTCAGCCTTCCAATGTGCTGGGATTACAGGCGTGAGCCACCGTGCCCGGCCCAGTTCTCTCTCGGCTTTGAATTGTATTCTCTTCTAGCCTCCTCTATAATTTACTTACTGGCTGTCTGTCTTCTCTATGGGAATTTAAACTGAAAAAGTCTCCCTCGGCTTAGTTTCCTGCTTATCCTAGTGGTTTATAGCAGTGCCTGGCGTACAGCAGGTGCTCAATAAGCCTCCGCTGAACGAGGGAAGGAACCCTGATGTGCAGCCAGGACGAAGACCCAAGAATCAAGCCTCACAGTCTGTAAGCCTCGTCTCCTCATCTATCAGAGGGGTTGCCAAGAATGCCCACCTAACGGGGATAAGGCCTGGAAAATGCCTTCCATGATGGCATCCCGGGGTTTCTGCCAGGACCCCAGGGCCCGGGGGGGGCCCATGCCAAGCTGCAGGTAAAAAGCGTGAGGACATGCCCCCACCGGAAGCGAAAGCTGAGGGCACGCCCCCACCGGAAACGAAGGCTGAGGGCACGACCCCTACAGGAACAGAAGGCGGACCTGCTCCTGCTGGAAGAGAAAGGTGAGGACACAAGCCTGCCTGGAGAAGGATGAGGACACGTCCCCTACTGGAACAGAAGGAGGAAGGCCGAACATTACCGCAAAAAAGGATGAGACATGCCCCTACCAGAAAATAAGCATGAGAACACGCCCTTTAACGGAACAGAAGGAAGAAAGCACACACCGCCTCACCGGAAGAGAAGGGTGAGGGCACAATCCCCCCGCCAGAAGAGCGGGATCAGGGCACACCCCCATCTTACCGGAAGAGAAGCATGAGGGCCTGGAAGAAGGTCCGGAAGTTATTGTGCTCAGTGATTTGGAACTCATCTTCGTCACTGTCCTCGTCCTCCACGTCGATACCGATGTTGCCAAACACCTGGGGAGTTGGGGGGTGACAACCAGAGGCAGCTGTGCGCTCAGTGACTCGTGGAAAGCTCAGCCCAAACTCTGGGCCTGCCACTGGGAGCCATGCTCCCCTAGACCCGCCCCCCCCCGCCTGAGAATGCCTGGCCTCCCTGGGGCTTACCTGCATCCCGATGATGGCGTAGATGAAGAAAAGCATGGCGATCAGCAGACAGACATAGGGCAGGGCCTGGAGGGAAGGAGACGGTGAAGACGGGCCGGGGGCTGATGTCCCTCCCTTGCTCTGTGCTCCGGCCACTGGGATGGGTGGCCACGTGCCAGGGCTGGGGGGCATCTTTGGGGGCTCTGGGAGGGGGCCCTTAGAGCACTGAAGACACACCAGGGGCAGGATGTCAGGCAGGAGCCCTGTGGACGACAGCTTCTCAGCAAGGCCACACCCTAGAAGGGTGTCTGCGTCCACTCAGAGCACACGGCCCTCCTCAGCCCCCGCGCCAGCAGTGGGGGCAGGGGCTCACCTTGAAGGACTGAACGAAGGTCCAGAGAAGGATGCGGATGGTGTAACCCTGACGGAGGAGTTTGATGAGCCGGGCAGCTCGGAAGAGGCGGAGGAAGCTCAGGTTGATGAAGTTATTCTGGGGAGACGGAGGAAAGTGGTGACCATCCACCCCCCCTGAGGGGCTCAGAGTTGTCACCACTCACAGAGGCCCCTACATGAAGCCAACCAACAGGAAAAAAGCAAGCAAGACCCCAAATAAGGAGGGAGAGGAGAGAAAGCACTATTAATGCAATGGTGCAGAGGAAAAACTCGAAAAAGGAATGGAGTCGGGCCGAGAGGGTGGGAGGGAGGAAGGGGCATCAACTCAAAAGCATAAGCCCACCCTGCTAGCCCCACCCGCAATGGGGAAAAGGAAAGGAGGGGATAGGAGCGGGGGTGGGGAAGAAATAACAAAAGAACAAGGAAAAGAAAATATATCCGAATCATCCAATCAGGAAAAAAATCGAGATGGTTTTTGTTTCTCCCAACAACCAAATGCACTGAGACAAGAGGACACAAGCAGGTCAAGTTGCGGATCCATCACACGTGTACGATGCACAAACACCGGGGTGGGGCAGGGGAGGGACCGCCAGCACGCACAGGCCTGGGGACATGTGCGGGTTCCGAGGGCATGTTATGCTCCGGGCCAGAAATGCATCTGTCACGGGACTCACCGGGCACCCTGCCCTGCCCTGCCCTGCCGAGCCGCCCACCCGCTCCTGCCCGCCCTGACCTCACCCCACGGCCAAGAGGAGCAGCGGCTCGAGCCAATCGGGAGAAGCAGAAGAGCATCTTTTCTTACCCCCTTGGCGAGCGGGAATGGGGAGGACAGGAGGGAGCTGGGGCTGTTCGGCTGCAGGGTGAGTCCTCGCTGCCCGCTGAGTCGGAGAAGATGCATTTGGGGCCCATTTCCCCCCTCTCAGGGATGGCTTCTCAGCTTCTGGGGCTGGGTGGAGTAGCACGGGACCAGGCCTGCAGGAAGCAGGAAGTACTCAGCTCCCGTGGGTGGGTGAGCTCAGAATCCGCCTGGGCCCGCCGGGGGCCGGTGCTGGGGGCTGGGAGGTGGGGCCGTCCCTGCCCCCAGGACCTCCCTGGGTAGCACCTGCCTCTGCTCAAAATCCCCCTGTCTAGTCACTGCCTCTACCTCCTCCCGTCCAAGCTAGGAGAACCGGGAGGGGGGTCCATAGAGTAGGGGGTGGGACAAGAGATCTGCTGGAGATGGTGGGTATTGGCTGCCTGTGGAATATGACCATCTTGGGGTTTCAGGGGACCCTGGTTGGGGGGAGGCTAGAAGTCACAAAAGGACCAAATTTGGTCTGACAAAGCTATTTTGTGGGGCCAGAGCAGTTTTTTGTTTTTGTGTTTTTTTTTAATAGAGATGGGGTCTTACTATGTTGCCCAGGCTGGTCTCGAACTCCTGGCCTCAAGTGATCCTCCTGTCTCAGTCTCCCTGGATTACAGGCGTGAGCCACTGCATTTGGCCCGTTTTTGTTTTATTTTGTTTTTTGAGTTAGAGTCTCACTCTTGCCCAGGCTGGAGTGCAATGGCATGCTCATGGCCATCGCAGCCTCAACCTGCCGGGCTCTGGCGATCCTTCTGCCTCAGCCTTCCAAGTAGCTGGAACTACAGGCATGCACCACCACACCCGGCTAATTTTAAAATTTATTGTAGAGATGAGGTCTCGCCAAGTTGCCCAGGCCGGTCTCAAACCCATGGGCTCAGGCAATCCTCTCACCTTGGCTTCTCAAAGTGCTGGGATTACAAGCATGAGCCACTGTGCCAGGCCTCGTTTTTGGTTTTAATTAAAAGTTGCTGCCATGGTTCAAACAGGAGATTCTGGCCACCAATCTGGCTACCTAGAAGTAGGCCACGCTCTACAGTTCTGCGAGGTCCTCAGGTTCTAGAAATGGCACCTGCGTTGTTCCTGGTCTACTGGTGTCTGTGTGGCCCCCAGAGGCATCTGAGTCTGAGAGTCCTGCCTCAGGCAGGCAAGGAACCCTCCTTTGCTGGCCAGGACCCAGCAGGTTGGGGGCAGGAGGGGCAGGGGTGTCCCTGCAGAGAGGGCCTTAACTCTCTGCTCTGTGGGATTTGTGGGAGCCCTAGGTACAGGCCATTTAGAAAGATTTAACATGGCCTAACTCTCCGCCCCAAAATGGCACAGGGCGACCCTACAGGGACAGCATCCTTCCTGGTTCAGGAGTGTCTGGTCTGGGGGACTGGTTATATGTGGGCCTCCTGGCGGCTCCCAGAGGGCTTTCTTTCTATGGGTCTGGGGGTCTCGCACTGGCTCTTGTCCAGGAGCTGAGAGGTAGGGCCTGGAGTTCAGGGAATTTCTGAGGCAGTCAAGAGGACCCTGGGTTGCTGGCAGGGGACATGTCAGTAAGTCCCTGGGTGTCTAGGATGGGGACAGAGGCTGGGGGAGCCTACCCTGACCACTTTGGGCCCGACTGCTATGAGAATGTCCCCAGCACCTCAGACAAGCCCCCAGACCCACCTCAGCAGAGAGAGTCACTCTCTGTGCCCCACTGACCTGACCCTGTCCCTGCCTGGCCACCCAGCTCCACCGGGGGATGGGGCCCACGGCTCAGGTGTCCCCAGCCCCCTCCCGCTCATCCCCAGAGCACGAGCCATCCCTTCCGCGGGGCGGATCATAACATGTGAACTCGGGGCATGCAGAGGCGGCAGGTCCTGGGAGCAGCCTCGGGGCTCAGGCGGAGCGGGGTGGGGGCGGCCACCATGCAGGGAAGCAAGGGACCCGGCAGACAGCATGCAGCCCTCCTGGGGTGGGGAGGGTGACACACGAGGGAGGGGCGGCGGGATGGGAGAGGTCTGGTTGTGGGGTGGGCGCCTTTGGCCCTGTCCACCCTCCATCTCTTCTCTGGAAGCTTCCTCTCCTCAAAGCCTGCCCTGGGCTTCTGGCTACAGTGGGCTGGGCCGGGCACAGGCCCAGGTGTGGGTACAGCATTCTTGCCATTCTCTCTCTTCCAGGGCCCTCCCTGCTCAGGGGCAGGTGTTCCCCGGGCGCTCATGACCTGGAGACCACCCCCAAAGGCTCCCGAGAAGTCCTGACCTCACCTGCAGCACCAGCACCCATGACCACCTGCCCATCTGGCTTCTCTCAGGGTGTCCTAAAGACACCACACTCACACCTGGGTTGAGGTCTCACTTTTTTGCCCAGGCTGGAGTGTAGTGGTATGATCACAGCTCACCACAGCCTTAACCTGCTGGGCTCAGGCGATCCTCCCGCCTCAGCCTCCCAAGTAGCTGAGACATGTGCCACTATGCTTAACTTTTTGGATTTTTTTTTTTTTTTGAGTTGGAGTCTCACTCTGTCA
Source organism: Cephalopachus bancanus (assembly GCA_027257055.1). Taxonomy (NCBI): domain Eukaryota; kingdom Metazoa; phylum Chordata; class Mammalia; order Primates; family Tarsiidae; genus Cephalopachus; species Cephalopachus bancanus. The sequence goes on from JAPVLO010000947.1 coordinate 42,503, forward strand.
CCTGACTGGAGTGCAGTGGCCGCTCCCGGCCACCGCAGCCTCGACCTGCTGGGCTCCGGCGATCCTTCCGCCTCCGCCTTCGGAGTAGATTTTTTGGATTTTTTAGAGAGATGAGGTCTCTCTGTGTTGCCTGGGCTGGTCTCAAATGCCCAGGCTCCAGCGATCCCCCTGCCTCGGCCTCCCAAAGTGCTGGGCTTACAGGTGTGAGCCACTGTGCCCTGCCTCCTCCCAGTTTTGAGCCAGTCCTGAGTGCCCAGGCCCCATCCCTGGTCCTGCAGAGACCACCCCCGAGGTCCTCCTGCTGGGCTGCTCCCTACTTCCTGGGTGATCCTGTCTCATCACACTTCCAGTCGCACCTCTCCTGCTCCACCCCCTCCCAGGCCTCTCCTGGTTCTCAGGATAAAGCCCAAAGGCCACAGTAAACCTCCCCCTCCACCCTGGGGCCTTCTCCCCTTCTGCCTGAGTCAGCTTTCTCTGGGTCAGCCTCCCCGGCTCTTTGAGCCAGCCACCTCTCCACTTACGGATCCCGACCCTCACACACTCCATCCTGCCACAGGGCTTTTGCACATGCTGTCCGGGGCCCAGAGCGCCCTTTTCACCTCTCTGCCTTGCGAACACTGCTCACCCTTCGGCTCACAGTGCAGGTCCGATTTTGAGTGGGGTCCAGGGGTTATCACCTGTGTGTGGGGGGCAGTGACGGAGCCTGCTTCTGCCACCACTCCCTCCGTGGCACCAGTAGGGGCCCACTAAACATCAGGGGGTGCGTGCACATGTACTGTCTGCAGGGAAGGGACCCTGGAGCAAAGATGCCACTGGGGCTCTGTCAAAGGGCCTCATCTGGTGCAGGGGGCAAAGGCAGGTGGGGTGTAAGAGAATGAGGGGTGTGCCCGGATGGGGGGGGCGGGAGAGAGTGTGTGCAGTGTGTGCTGGGCTGGGGTTACCGGTGTGCACGGTGAGTGGATGTCAGAGGGAGGAGGAGCGTGTGCGTGAGACACAGACACAGCGAATCAGAGGCCAAGAGGGAGGGGGGGCCGTGGCTGTGTGTGTGGTCACTGTATGTGCAGTGACAGTGCAAGGCCATGTGTGCAGTAACTACACCTGCAGTGATAGTGTGGTGGCTGTGTGTGCAGTGACTGTGTATGTAGACTGATTTTTTTTTTTTTTTTTGAGTTGGAGTCTCACTCTGTCGCCCAGACTGGAGTGCAGTGGCCGCTCCCGGCCACCGCAGCCTCGACCTGCTGGGCTCCGGCGATCCTTCCACCTCAGCCTTCCGAGTAGCCGGAATTACAGGCGCGCGCTACCACGCCCGGCTGATTTTTTTGATTTATTGTAGAGATGAGGTCTCGCTGCCCAGGCGGGTCTCGAACCCGCGGGCTCAGGCAATCCACTCACCTCAGCCTCCCAAAGGCGCGGGATTACAGGCTGAGCCACCGAGCCCGGCCAGACTGACTTGTGTGCCATGACTTGTTGTGCACGGGAACTTTGTGTGGTGACTGTGTATTCAGTGTCTGTGTGTGCAGCGTCCGTGTGCACATTGGCCATACGTGTAGCGTCGGTGTGTGCAGCGCCCATGGGTGCCGCGACTGTGTGTGTGGCAGGCATGCACGCGTTGTGCAAAGCTCCAGGAGGGGACCACAGCAGACCCCAACTCAAAGTCTCCAGACTGAGTTCCCTGCCTGGGAGCCTCTGCTCACCTGCTGCCTCCTCCCTCAGACTTGGAGAGCCAAGTCTCTGATGGCCAAGGCCCGAGAGCACGTGGGCTTGGGGCTGGGGTGGAGGCCCGCAGGAGGAAAAAAGCCAGAAGGGCAGAAAGGGGCTGGCATCTTTCCTGGGAGAGAGGTGGCTGGGTGAGCGTGCCTCCTCTGATATTTCCGCATGGTCGGGACAGTGTGTGTGAGATGGGGTGAGGGGGGATACTGCACAGGGGAAGAAAGCCTTTCCTTTCTCTGCAGAAGAGGAAAACCCAACCAACCCGCCAGAAACCCCCCTCAAGAACCCAGTAAAAACAACCAGAGAGTCTGCAGGAAGGAGGAGGCAGACAGGCTGGGGGCGGGAGGACGGACAGACAGTCGGGAGGGGCGGGGAGTGCGGCCGGCATCCCACGCGGGAGAGGCGGGTGTGGCATGCAATGCCTATGCGTTCACAGTTAATGTAAGGCATTTAGACTTCAGAAAGAAGTAAGACCAACCGGATTCTAGATGCAGATGTAGAAGATGGGGGGACGGGCGGGCGGGGGCAGTTGGGGAGGCGTGTTCAGCGTTTTTAGGTTGATTTGTAACCAATGCCAAAACACCAATGGGTTTCGGTTCCCGGGCGGGGAGTGGGGGTGGTGGTGGCGGTGGGTTGGGAGATAAGTCATTGGTGTATGAACACACAGACCACGTCATGGATGAACAAATGAATTTCATAGTGCATTTTGATTGGATGAGTTTTTCAGACGGCGTTGCGCCAATATACAGTTTTAAGAGCAGGCATGAAAAAAGACAAGACAAGAAACAGTCATTATCCATTGCACACAGGGCAAACCCACGTCACCCGGCCACTTGGGGCGGCGGCTGAGACCCACAGGCAGAGATGGTTGTTACTGCCACACGCCCTCGGTCCCTCCCCTCCCCTGGGCCCTGGGGATCTGCCCTCCGGAGGGACCAGCTGCCCCTGCCTCAGCCTGGTGGAGCCCGCTCTTATACCTGGTGGGCTTACCTGGGAGGCAGACAAGGGTGACTGTGACCTCCTCGCCCACCGGGGCAGGCCTCCCCTACTCCGGGCTGGGAGTGCATCCTCCAAGAGGGGCCCCGACACCCGCCCGCTATCTATCCCTCAACGCGATTATAACTCAGGGCCGGCTAACACACTGCACACTCAAGTACTGTCACAGTGGTAATAACAATAGCAATAATCATAGCCACTGTTTGCAAACTGTTTTCTGGAAGGTTCTGTGCCAAGCACTTCACGTCGACTGCTCTTTTTGTTTTTTTGAGTCAGGGTCTCACTTTGTCACCCAGGCTAGAGTGCAGTGGCATGATCAAGGTTCATGCAGCCTCCACTTTCTGGGCTCAGGTGATCCTCCCACCTCAGCCTCCAAAGTAGCTGGGACTACAGGCATGTGCCACTATACCTGGCTAATTTTTTGATTTTTTTTTTTTTTTTTTTTTTTTTTTGAGTTGGAGTCTCACTCTGCCGCCCAGACTGGAGTGCAGTGGCCGCTCCCGGCCACCGCAGCCTCGACCTGCTGGGCTCCGGCGATCCTTCCGCCTCAGCCTTTCAAGTAGCCGGAATTACAGGCGTGCGCTACCACGCCCGGCTGATTTTTTAATTTATTGTAGAGATGAGGTCTCGCTGCCCAGGCGGGTCTCAAACCCTCGGGCTCAGGCAATCCACTCACCTCAGCCTCCCAAAGGCGTGGGATTACAGGCTGAGCCACCGAGCCCGGCTTGATTTTTTTTTTAAGAGTAGAGAGAGAGATTTATTAACTGATTTTTTTTAATAGAGGTGAGGTTTTGCTATGTTGCCTAGGCTGGTCTTGAATTCTTGGGCTCAAGCAATCCTCTCATCTCAGCCTCCCAAAGTGCTGGGATTACAGGCTTGAGGCATCATGCCTGGCCAATTGCTCTTATTTGTAAAAAGTTGCCATCTCCTTCCCTCCAGCCCTAAGGTGGCAGGCATTCTGCATTCCTGTTTATTTTGCTCCTTTGCCCTGCCTCCAACACCTATAGTGTGCCTTATACACAGTAGGTGCTCAGTGCATGCCTTTGGAATGTGAGTCTTGCAAGGATCTGATGAAGTTGGTTCTAATGACCATCCCCATTCTACATGAGGAGAGGTTAACACACATCCAAGATCAAACAGCTGATAGGAAGGGCTATTTGGCTACTTAAATCGTCCTAGTGTCCCTGTAGTAGTCCCAATGCCCCATCTTCCTGCCAGCCAGGATAACGGGCCCTTAGAATCCAGCCCTACATGGATCTCTTACTAGTGACTGGAGGCTTCAACCAACTTCTTTCACCTGCCTAGCTGGGGGACTGGGCCACTACTCCCAACCTCTTGAACCAAAGGGACACTGGTTCAAGGCTATCTTGTGCTCAAGCTGGATGAAAAAATATTCTGGCTGCCAGCTGGAGCTCCAGGCCTCTCGAGAAATTCAGGACAGAGGATGAGGGTCAGGCTCTGGCCCTCTACTGGGGAAGAGTGAACGGGTGGGAATGCCCCAGTGGGGACAGCCCCCAGGTGGGCGTGAACCCTCTATTGCAGTCGTGCTCAACCTTTTTGGCATCAGGGATCAGTTTTGTGGAGGACGATATTTTCATGGCCTGGGGCAAGGATTGGCTTTGGGATGATTCAAGGGCATAACATTTATTGTGCACCTCATTTTTATTATGATTACATTGTAATATGTAATAAAATAACTATACAACTCACCATTAAAAAAAAGAGGCACAGATGGAAGTGGTAAATAAAATAATGGGCAGATCACGAATAGACTAAAATAAGTGTTGGATTCTGACTTAAAGCCTGCTACCACATGCAGCCACACAATGGAAGTACATCAACTCAATGCCACTCACTGATTTTTTTTTTTTTAAGTCCGAGTCTCACTCTTGCCCAGGCTGGAGTGTAGTGGCACGGTCACAGCCACCTCAGCCTCGACCTGCTGGGCTCAGGCAGTCCTTCTGCCTCAACCTCCCAAGTAGTTGGAACCACAGGTGTGTGCCACCAGGCCTGGCTCATTTTTAAATTTATTGTAGAGACGAGGTCTCGCCATGTTGCCCAGGCTGGTCTTGAACTTGTGGGCTCAGGGAATCCTTTGCGTCTCTGCCTCCCAAAGTGCTGGGATTACAGGTGTGAACCACCATGCCTGGCTACTGATAAGGTTTTGACATGGGTCTGCGAGTCATGGACTTGTTATAGTCTCTGTGCAGTCCAACCTCCTTGTGGTGTTAATGTGTATTTGCAGCCGCTCCCCAGTGATCACATCACTGCCTCTGGTCCACCTCTGATCATCAGGCATTAGAGTCTCATAAGGAGTGCGCAACCTAGATCCCTCACACGTGCAGTTCACAGTAGGGTTCACGATCCTATGAGGATCTCATGCTGCTGCTGATCTGACAGGAGGCGGCAGAGCTCAGGCGGTGATGCCAGCAATGGGGAGTGGCTGTAATTACAGACGAAGCTTCGCTGGCTCACGAGCCACTCACCTCCGGCTGTGCGGCTCCATTCCTAACAGGCCATGGACCGGTACTGGTCCATGGCCCGAGGGTTGGGGACCCTTGCCCTAGAGGGAAAGTTCGGGGGGGGGCGAGGGAAGGGGGCATTCTGGGCTCACTGGAGCTGAAGGCAAAGAAGTGTGGCCAGGAAACCCCTTAGGGGGTGGGGACACACTGGGGAATGGACCCTTTCTGGGTAGCTCCTCAGAGCCCCTGCCCTGCAAGATGGAAGAATGGGCAAATGGATCCCTTTCTGCCCGGGGGTGGGGGTCACATTGGGACACCCCAGGAGTCAACCAGGCCGGGCTTTGTGGCCCTGGGTGTGTCTCTCCCGCCCCAGGCATGGAGTATCAGCTGTGAAATGGGACAGCGTAGGTTCCTCAGGCCCCTCCCCCTCAGATTTCTCCTCCGTCTCTACCTGCCTGAGGCCTCATCCCAGTCCCCTTCTGGCTTACCTCAGCCAACAGGAGGCTGGGCCGCAGATGGAGGCCGGGGGAGAGGAAGGCTGGGCATTGCTCCCCCGTGCTCAGTATCGGCTTTGGCCCTGGTTTTTGTCCCTCCACGAGCACGCGACACCTCCCACCCGGTGGGCTGTCCCCACTGTGGACCCTGGGTGGGTAACAGCTCCCCACAGTGGCTGGTGCTGGGAATCCTGGTGGGTCCCCCTTCCCCCACGAGTGGCCTCTCTATTTTTATAATACAGACGAGGACTCGTTATGGTGCCCAGGCTGCTCGTGCACACCCAGCCGCCAGCGATCCTCCCACCTTGGCCTCCCAAAGTGCTGGGATTCTGAGCATGAGCCACCGTGCCCAGCCCCCCATGGGTGGTCTCTGCATCTGGGTCCCTTTAGCTGAACCCCCTGGGGGGACTCTCACGAGACCGAGACCTGCTTCATGAGCTGATCTCGTAAACTGCTTGGCACAGTTCCTGGCAGGTAGCAAGGGTGTGGCCCTTGTGAGCTATTATTATTTTTACTGTTATTGGGCACCACTGATACCACCTCCAACCCCGGGCTCTGATGCTCCGTGGCCTTCTGGTCCTGTGCGAGGGTCTCCCATCCCCCCATCCCCCGTAGGCCCCCAAGCCTGGGCTCATTGGCAGATGGCCAAGGAGAGGGTGTGGGAATTCTGGGGCCCTGAGTCTCCCAGTAAAAGAGGAAGGGTGTGTGACCTGTGGGGTCGCTGCAGAGAGGTCCGCAGATCCCCATGCTGGGCGAATTCCAGGCCTGGAGCTGGAGGGGGAGTGGCCCTGAGAGTGGTGTCCCCCCTCCCGCTCATGAGCCAGGACAGGGTTACATTAAGTAGAATTTTTTTTGAGTTGGGGGTCTCACTCTGTTGCCCAGGTTGGAGTGCAGTGACACAATCATGGCTCACCGCAGCCTCGACTTCCTGGGCTCAGGAGATCCTCCCGCCTCAGCCTTCCAAGAAGCTGGGACTCCAGGCGTGCGCCACCACGTCTGGCTAATTTTTAATTGTTTATTTATTGTAGAGACGAGTTCTTGCTAGGTCACCCAAGTTGGTCTTGAACTCCTGGCCTCAAGTGATCCTCTCACCTTGGCCTCCCAAAGTGCTAGGATTACAGGTGTGAGCCACTGCACCCAGCCAGTTCAAGCAGAATTGACTCAACACTGATTCTTTGGGCCCTGATATGGTGTGGGATTTGCGGTGGGGGGGGACCTAGCCTTGGGAGCCCTTGGGTGTCTCCACAAACACCACGAACTCATCCACATTATGGATTCTTAAGTCAACAGCCAAGGGCAGGGAGGCCCACCCTGTGGCGTGGGCCTTACCTGGGCTTGGACACCCCAGCTCCCTGTGTACTCTCAGAGGCCCCGGCTCCCCCTCTTTGGTCATGGCCAAGTGCTGGCCCAAGCCAGCTGGCTCCCCCAGCCCCACTTGTCCAGCCCAGAGCTACCCAGAGAGAAGCTGGTGGGAGACTTACCCCAAACTCAGTCACCAGGATGTCAGTGATGCTGCCCAGAACGGTCACAAAGTCGAAGATGTTCCAGGCATCGCGGAAATAGTTCTAGAACGAGGACCCACAAGACAGAGATGCCAATAGAGGGCTCGGGGTGGAGGGCGGCCCATGGGCACATCAAGGACGTGCCTGGGGCACTGCACCGTTCAGAGGGGGAAGTACAGGCCACCCCGTGTCATCTGCTCTGAGCTCCTGTCCCTGGGACCCCTCCCAACCTGGGGGGGTCTCCAGGCCCTCACTCCACTGGGGTGGGGGGCTGCCCTCTGGGCTGTGGTCTCTCTCCTACATTTCCAAGGGCTCCCCAAGACCCCAGGGACTTTACAGATGTCACTGGGATTGTCACACAAATCCCAGAGGGAAGGACTGTCACCCATTTTCCAGGAGGCGACTGAGGCTCAGAGAGCGAAGCCACTCACCTGCTTGACACCAGCAGCCCAGAGGTGAAAAGTCGGGATTTGAACCAAGCTCTGAGCTGACAGCACGCTCGCTGAGAGAGGAGACTCTAGGTTCAAATCCCAGCTCTGCAACCATGGCTGCGTGGCCGTGGGCAAGTGGCTTAACCTCTCTGTGCCTTCACTGCCTGATCTGGATGACAGTAAAAGGGCACCACCCCTTTGGAGCAGGGGCCTCGAGGCCTCCCAGACACATGCACTTCCTGGGTCGCCTGTGGTTACATGGGCCCATGTGCTGTGAGGAGAGGTTGTGTGTCACTCCCTGCTCAGTGTGGAACTCTCCAGAACTCTCTCAATCTGGGTACAGTGAACAGAAACACTGTGGAAGGCGGTTACTCGGTGAGCCTGGGTCCCTGAGTATCTGTGAGGCCAACAGGTCACTGAGAAGTGGGAGCTGCTTGTTACTGCAGCTTCTCTTGAGCTGTCCTGACTGCTACATCCCTGGGCTGGTGCTGGCTCCAGAAGACACACAGCCATAGCTGTGTTATTGGTTTAACACTGAAATACTACACTCTGTTTGGTAAACAGACCCGAGTCCCCTGTGGTCCCCGCCTCGTGCTACCAGGTGTTGAAATGCTGATATGTGTCACTTTCAGAGGGGCCCTGCCCGCACCCAGGGGCACCCCAGCCTCGATCTTAGAGTCAGGCCCAAACAGCTGGTCCTCCCCTCAGGACTCATGGGGCCTTCTTGGCATCCTCACAAAAGCAGAGGTCCGGTCAGGGCTTGGCGTGGTCTCAACATCAGAACCCAAGGCAGCCCCCCGCCTTACAGAGAAGGCCCCGGAATTTACAGCTGCTCTTCCCTCAAGTTGGAGTGCCCAGGCCTTGGCGCCCTCCTCTGGAGGGCAGGGGGATCACAGCAACCAGGCCATGAATGTGAGTCAAGGAGCATGGGCTTTCGTATACAGCAGGTGCTCAATAGAAGAATGATGTTGTTTTACAGTCGCCTGCAAGGAATTCAAATTGTGCTGGCACGAACTCGTGGTATTTTAGCAGATGGGGCTGGGGTCCTGCCCATAGTCCCTCATACCTCAACTGCACTCCTTCACCTGGGGGTGTGTGGGACTTTCACCTGGGGGGGGCTCTTTCCAGCTGCATATTTGTATGGGAGTTCACAGCTCCCAGACTTGACTATAACTGACGGGCCCTGGAAGACAAATACCCCAGCTCCCGCCCCCTGGGGTGGGAAGTCCATGGTGCATGAGCTCTGCTGTCCCCTTGGAACATGGAAGTCCCAGGGGAGCTGATCCCCAGGTGCCCATAGAACCATCAAGCTTGCTGATACCCCCTCCCCTACTGTCCTACTCCCGGGTCATCTTCCTGCACTCAACCCTTGTCTCAGGCTCTGCTTCTGGGGGAGCCCAGATAAAGACAGCCCTCTAGGTGTTTGGCCGCAGACCTCAAGCACTGGGATAGAGGCCCCCACCCCATGTCCTGAATGTCACATGGGGAACCTGGAGCTTCCTTTAAAACAGAAAGGGACCGCTTGTATACCCAATCCTGAATTGTACCCCACATCTTTAAAATAAAAAACAAAACAAAACAAAAAAACAGTGCTGAGCACCTGTAATCCCAGCTACTCAGGAGGCCAAGGCAGGAGGATTGCTTGAGGCCAGGAGTTTGAGACCAGCCTGGGCAACATTGCCAGACCACGTCATAAAAAGAAAAAGAAAAAGAAAAAAAAAAAAGGAAAGAAAGGAAAAGAAAAAAGGGAGAAAAATCAATCCAAAAAACTAAGAAGGGGCTGGGTGCAGTGGCTCATGCCTGTAATCCCAGCACTTTGGGAAGCAGAGGTGAGAAGACCGCTTGAGCCCAGGGGTTCGAGACCAGCCTGGGCAACTTGGCAAGACCTCATCTCTACAATAAATAAAAAAAATAGCCGGGTGTGGTAGTGTGCACCTATAGTTCTGGCTACTTGGAAGACTGAGGTAGAAGGATTGCCTGAACCTAGCGGGCCAAGGCTGCAGTGGCTGTGAGCATGCCACTGCACTCCAGCCTGGGTGACAGAATGACTCCGACTCAAAAACCAAAAAAAAAAAACAAAAAACTCCCCCAAACCGAGGGCATCTCAGCGCGGGACCCTGTGGGATTGGCAAGGGGAGGGAGCTGGAGAAAGATCACTTCACGGTGGAAGGCTGGCCCGGAATAAAATGACCGCAGGATACAGTTCCCCACAGGCAGGTATGTGGGGTCCTCCCTTTGTAGACATGGAAATGGCAGCAGAGAGGCTGAGGAGCTCTCGAGGCTGGGCAGGATTCGCACACGGGTGTGGGTTCAGCTGAGCCCAATCGGACCCCTCCGCGTTCTGTGACTGGTCCTGGGTTGCACAGCCCACAGGTGGCAGACCTGGGACCGGGGCTCATGCCCGACTGCAGAGTGCCTCTGCCCACTGGCAGCAGGTGCTCAGTGCAGCATCCTGCCTGGCAGTACCCTGGAGTCCCCCAAGGACATGCATAAAAAAATATAGATTCACTCCGTCAGTGGATCAGAACTTCCAGGGGTGGGGGGCGGTCTGGGGCATCATTCTATTTTAAGGAATCTCCCCAGGTGCTTCTTACTTATTTTTTATTGAGACAGGGTCTTACTCTGTGGCCCAGGCTGAAGTATGGTGGCATGATCTTGGCTCACTGCAGCCTCCACCTTCCAAGCTTAAGCGATCCTCCTACCCCAGCCTCCCAAGCAGCTGAGACTACAGGTATGCACCACCACGCCCAGTTAATTTTTGAATTTTTGTAGAGATGAGGTCTCACTATATTGCCCGGGCTGGTCTCGAACTCCTGTCCCCAAGCAATCTGCCTCCCTAAGCCTTCCAAAGTGCTGAGATTACAGGTGTGAGCCACAGCATCTGACTTTTTTTTTTTTAAGAGGTAGGGTCTTGCACTGTCACTCAGGCTGGAGTGCAGTGGTACAATCATAGCTCACTGCAGCCTTGAATTCCTGAGCTCAAGCAATCCTCCTCCCTCAGCCTCCTGAATAGTTGGGACTATAGGTGTGTGCCACCACACCTAGCTAATTAAATTATTATTATTTTTTTGTAAAGACAGGATCATCTAATCCTACATCTTCAAAATAAAATAACTAAAACAAAAACAAGACACAGTCTTGCTATGTTGCCCCGGCTGGTCTCAAACCCCTGGCCTCAAGCGATCCTCCTGTCTTGGCTTCCCAAAGTGCTGGGATTACAGCCACAAGCAGGTAAATTCTGAGCGCACGGCTGGCAATGAGGACAGATTCTAATTTTGTGAACACCCCATGATGGCCATCTACAGGCAAGCCTGTATGCTGAGGTCCACTGTACACTGTATTTCTTACTGTGAATTGTGGGTAAAATGATGTGGATACCACCGACTTAGCCTCTCTGACGTGTTTCCTTTTTCTAAAATGGAAAGAAACAACTCCCACCCCGGGGCCCGTTCTGAGGAGTAATTGAGTCAACAAGTATCCGGACAGAAGGACGCTCATGTGCTGGGTCTCCCTGTATGGCTTGGCAAGCACAGAACCCATGTAGGGGTCGGTGGCCATGGGCGGGAGCCTCCAGCTGCATGGAGGTGGGGGTCTTGGGGCCACGTGGGAGGCCATCTCCCAGCACCCAGTACCCCCCAGATTCCCCCAGCTGCAGCCCCAAGGCCGTACTTACCAGAATCCCAAAAGCCATGACTTTCAGCAGACACTCCAGAGAGAACAGGGAGGTAAACACGATGTTGAACACCCTCAGCGCGTTTTCATAAGCAACCGAGGCCCCATAGAACTAGAGGAGGGAGGAGGAGGGGCAGCAGGGGTCAGCGGGCAGGGGCGGGGACCGGGGAGGCAGGATTCAGACGCGTGGTGACCTGGGACCCAGGCAAGGGCTGAGCAACCTTGTACGTGGGAAGGACAGCGGTAGGAAGCGCAGCTCTTCGCGGGGCTGGCTCGCCTTTGCATATTCAAAACCAGGGCTCGGTGGCTCAGCCTGTCATCCCAGCACTTTGGGAGGCTGAGGCGAGTGGACTGCCTGAGCCCACAGGATTGAGACCAGCCTGGGCAACTTGGGGAGACCAGGTCTCTACAATAAACCAAAAATCAAAAATTAGTTGGACGTGGTAGTGCGTGCCTATAGTTCCGGCTACTTGGAAGGTTGAGGTGTAAGGGTCGCTGGAGCTCGGCAGGGTGATGCTGGGGTGGCCGTGAGCATGCTACTACACCCCAGTCTGGGCAACGGAGTGAGACTCCAACTCAAAAAACAAACAAAAAAGACAACTCGTGTGTGTGTGTGTGTGTGTGCGTGTATGTGTTTTGGAGATAGGGTCTTGCTATATTGTCCAGACTGGGCTCGAACTCTCAATCCTTCTGCCTCAGCCTCCCGAGTGGTTGGGACTACAGGCATGCACTACCACACCGGGCAATACACACCAAAAAATTTGTGGTGTCTATCACTGACAATATTTTTATTATTTTTTTTTTTGTTTAGTTTTTTTGAGTTGGAGTCTCACTCTGTTGCCCAGACTGGAGTGCAGTGGCTGCTCCCGGCCACTGCAGCCTCGACCTGCTGGGCTCCGGCGATCCTTCCGCCTCAGCCTTCCAAGTAGCTGGAATTACAGGCATGCGCTACCACGCCCGGCTCATTTTTTATTTATTGTAGAGATAAGGTCTCGCCAAGTTGCCCAGGCGGGTCTCGAACCCATGGGCTCAGGCAATCCACTCACCTCAGCCTCCCAAAGGCGCAGGATTACAGGCTGAGCCACCGAGCCCGGTTTATTATTGGTTTTTTTTTTTTGTGAGTTGGAGTCTCACTCTGTTGCCCAGACTGGAGTGCAGTGGCCACTCCCGGCCACCGCAGCCTCGACCTGCTGGGCTCTGGCGATCCTTCCGCCTCAGCCTTCCAAGTAGCCAGAATTATAGGCACGCGCTACCATGCCCAGCTGATTTTTTGATTTATTGTAGAGATGAGGTCTCGCCTGCCCAGGTGGGTCTTGAACCCGCGGGCTCAGGCGATCCACTCACCTCAGCCTCCCAAAGGCGAGGGATTACAGGCTGAGCCACCGAGCCGGTTTATTATTGTTTTTAACTCAGTGTCTCACTCTGTCTCCCAAGCTGGAGTGCAGTGGCACCACCATGGCTCACTGCAGCCTCCAACTCCTGGGTTCAGCTGATCCTCCAGCCTCAGCCTCCTGAGTAGCTGGGATTATAGGCATGTGCCACCAGGTCAGGCTAATTTTTTATTTTTTGCAGAGACGAGGTCTAGCTTTGTTGCCCAGGCTGCTCTTAAACTTTGGGCTCAAGAGATACACTTATCTTGGCTTCCCAAAGTGCTGGGATTATAAACGTGGGCCATACACTGGGCCTAAATTTTTTTTTTTTTTTTTTTTGAGTTGGAGTCTCACTCTTGTCACCCAGACTGGAGTGCAGTGACCGCTCCCGGCCACCGCAGCCTTGACCTGCTGGGGTTTGGGGATCCTTCCGCCTCAGCCTTCCAAGTAGCTGGAACTACAGGCACGCGCTACCACACCCGGCTAATTTTTTGATTTATTGTAGAGATGAGGTCTCGCCAAGTTGCCCTGGTGGGTCTCAAACTCACAGGTTCAGGCAATCCACTCACGTCAGCCTCCCAAAGCGCGGGATTACAGGCTGAGCCACTGAGCCCAGTTAAATTTTTTTTTTTAAGTAAGAAAACAAGATGTATTGAAAGGACAGAAAAGCTCCCACAGTGGGAGGGGACCCAAAGGGGTTACCAAATTTTTTTTTTTTGAGTCAGAGACTCACTCTGTCATCCAGTCTGGAGTGCATATACTGTCACTGAATTATACACTCTACTTGTTTCTAATTTTTTTTTTTTTGAGTTGGAGTCTCACTGTTGCCCAGGCTGGAATGGCATGCTCATGGGCATTGTAGCCTTGACCTGCTGGGCTCAGGTGATCCTTCTGCCTCAGTCTTCCAAGTAGCTGGAACTACAGGCACACACCACCATGCCTGGTGAATTTTTTGATTTATTATAGAGATGAAGTCTCGTCAAGTTGCCCAGGCTGGTCTCGAACCCCTGGGCTCGGACGATGCTCTCACCTCGGCCTCCTGAAGTGCTGGGATTATAGGCGTGAGCCACTGCACCCAGTCCTTGTTTCCATTTTTTTGTATTTGAGTCCAATTTTTTGCCACCCAGGTTGCAGTGCAGTGGCATGCTCACGGCCACTGCAGCCCTGACCTGTTGTGCTCAGGTGATCCTTCCACCTCAGTCTTCCAAATAACTGGAACTATAGGCACACACCACCACACCTGGTTAATTTTTTGATTTGTTGTAGAGACGAGGTCTCGCCAAGTTGCCCAGGCTGGTCTCAAATCCCTGGGCTCAGGCAATTCTCTTGTCTTTGCCTCCCAAAGTGATGGGATTATAGGTGTGCGCCACTGTGCCTGGTCTACTTTTTTCTATTTTTATTTTACTTGTAAAAAAGTAGAGACAGGGTCTTGCTATGTTGCCCAGGCTGGTCTTGAACTCCTGAACTCAGGCAATCCTCCAGCCTTGACCTCCGGAGTAGCTGGGACTACAGGCACACACCACCACATCTGGCTAATTTTTAAATCTGCAGAGATGGGGTCTCACTGTGTTGTCCTGGCTGATCTCGAGTTCCTGGCCCCAAGCGATTCTTCCCCCTCAGCCTCCCAAGTGGCTGGGATTACAAATGCCACCATACCCGGCTCTGAAGTGTTGAGGGGTGCCGAGGTCTTCGTAGTAACTTTCTGGCTCAATTCTCATCATGTCCCCCATGGCCCAGGGAAGGTGCCATTAAGAGCTCTCTCATTTTATTGCCAGGGAAACTGAGGCTCCAGGAAGCTACTGGTTCCTCGGGCCAGGCTAGACGCTGAGCTAAATGGCGCGCTGGGCTTGATCCAGGCTGTGGCCCCCACCCCACAAGGTGGAAGGGTGCCTGACTTGTCACCCTGAAGAGCGACCCTGACGCGTCACCCTGGCCCCTCCTCCCTCACTTCACCCTTCCATCATTCCCCAAGGGCTCCTGCGCCCCCGAGTCAGGCCCTCACGCTCCCAGGCTGGTGGCGGGGATGATGCGGTTGTACATGGGGAGGTCAGGGAGGGCTTCCTGGAGGAAGGTTCTGCAGGTACAGCTGGGAGGAAGGAGCCGGCCAGGCAGAGTGGCAGGAACCGTGTGGCAGGCAGAGGGAACAGCAGGAGCGAGGCTCAGAGGTGGCCCGGAGTGTAGTCTGTCTGGGAGGGGCGGAGGGTCCCAGGGGAGCAGAGCGGGGGCAGGAGGGGGCGGGCGGGGGCGGGTGGGGCTCACCTTCATCATCAGCACGATGGTGTTGAGGGCGATCATGGCCATAATGGTGTACTCGAAGGGCGGGGACACCACAAACTGCCACATCCGGTACTGGAAGCTCTGCTTGTTCTGGGGCATGTGTCGCGTCAGCGGCTTGGCGCTGATGGCAAAGTCGATGCACGCCCTCTGGGGAGAGAAGCTGGCATGTGAGGCCACCTGCGGAGGACAGCGGCTGGACCGGGGCACCCTCCACCGAACTGTTTCTTTCTTTTTTTGAGTTGGGGTCTCACTCCGTTGCCCAGGTTGGAGGGCGGTGTGGTGCCATCACAGATCAGGCTCAGCTCAGGTGATCCTGGGCTCAGGTGATCCTCCCACCTCAACCTCCCAGGTAGCTGGGACCCCAGGCACACGCCACCACACCCGGCTCATTTTTTTTTGTAGGGACGAGGGCTCGCTATGTTGCCCAGGTTGGTCTTGAACTCCTGGGCTCAAGCTGTCCTCCCGCTTAGGTCTCGCAGAGTGCAGGGATTAACACGTGAGCCACCGTGCCCAGCCTGCTGTATTCTCCTTAGGCTCTAATGTGTCTCAGAGGGAGGTGGCTCTATGGCCTGTGAGGTAGAATAAAGATGGCATGGAGGACAGCCCTGGTGGGTGTGGACATGCAGTGCGAGTGAGAAATAAGCTCCTGCGTGGGTATCTGCCATGAGACATGGGGTCACTTGTTGCTGTAGCAACACTTAGTCTAGACTGACGGACACATGCACTGTCTGATGTGTTTTCCTAGGAAACTCCAGGAAGGGCTGGCTGCCCTGTGGACTGGACTCTGTCTGGAGAACACTGCTATCTCCTCCCCAGAGGTCCTTAGAAACTGGCTCCTGGGTGTCTGTTTTCATTTACTTATTTCTGAGCCGGAGCCTCCCTCTGTCACCCTGGCTGGGGTGTAGTGGCACGCTCACGGCTCACTGCAGCTTTGACCTCCTGGGCTTAAGTGATCTTCCGCCTCAGCCTTTGAAGTAGCTGGGGCTACAGGTGCACGCCACCAGGCCCAGCTAATTTAAAAAAAATAAAAAAATAAATTTTTTGAGTTGCAGTCTCACTCTGTCACCCAGACTGGAGTGCAGTGGCACATTCCCGACCACCGCAGCCTCGACCTGCTGGGCTCCAGTGATCCTTCCGCCTCAGCCTCCCAAGTAGCCAGAATTACAGGCACGCGCTACCACACCCAGCTAATTTTTTGATTTATTGTAGAGATGAGGTCTCGCCAAGTTGCCTGGGCGGGTCTCGAACCCGCGGGCTCAGGCCAACCCCTCACCTCAGCCTCCCAAAGGCGTGGGATTATAGGCTGAGCCACCGAGCCTGGTTCATTTTTTTTTTTTTTATAGAGATGAGGTCTCGCTATGTTTTCTAGGCTGGTCTCAGACTCCTGGCCTCAAGCCATCCTCCCACCTCAGCCTCCCAAGGCCCCCTGCGCCCAGCCTGTGGGTCTGCTTTTCAGTGACACATGTGACAGGATGTGGCACCTCGTTTTTCTCCAGGCTGTACTCCTCCATCATCTTGTCCCCCTGCTCCTGGAAGGTGATAATGATCAAGGCCACAAAGATGTTGACGAAGAAGAAGGGGAACACCACGAAGTAGACGACGTAGAAAATGGACATCTCCATGCGGTACCCGGGGCTGGGGCCCTGGTTCTCAAAGGTGGCATCCACTGAGTGCTTGAGGACCCTGGGGGGCGGGTGGAGAGGGTGGGAACGGGGCGTGTCAAGGGGGAATGAGAAAGGATGTGAGTCGCCACTGTTCTTGGAGAAGTCTTTTTGTTTTGTCTTTTCTGAGTCAGAGTCTCACTCTGTCGCCCAGGCTGGAGGCCGGGGCACAATCATGGCTCACCAGAGCCTCGACTTCCTGGGCTCGGGTGATCCTCTCACTTTGGCCTTGTGAAGTGCTGGAATGACAGGCATGAGCCACGGTGCCCGTCTGAACAATTTTTTTTTTTTTTGAGTTGGAGTCTCACTCTGTCGCCCAGACTGGAGTGCAGTGGCCGCTCCCGGCCACCGCAGCCTCGACCTGCTGGGCTCCGGCGATCCTTCCGCCTCAGCCTTCCACGTAGCTGGAACTACAGGCGCGCACTACCACGCCCGGCTAATTGTTTTTTGATTTATTGTAGAGAAGAGGTCTCGCCAAGTTGCCCAGGCGGGTCTCGAACCCGCGGGCTCAGGCAATCCTCTCACCTCAGCCTCCCAAAGTGCTGGGATTATAGGCTGAGCCACCGAGCCCGGCCCATCTGAACAATTTAACTCAAGACCAGGCTCACCTCTTACAAGACTCAGCCTCACTGTCTTTGTCTGTTCCTGGCCTTGTCTAGGAGAAAACGGTCCCGAGGACCAATGGGTTTGGACCACGCCCTGTCAACACCTCACCACGGACTGTATGCTGGACACTGGCGGGGGAAGGGCTAAGGGGGCCTCCCTGCCTGTGTCCTCTGGGATCTGGCCGCCTGGGGGGACTCGCCCACCAAACTCAGCTGCATGTAGAGGCTGCTCTGCCGACGGCCCCTGTGCATCTGGCGAGGACCTGCCTTGGGCCCAGGAGAGGACCCTCTTCCCCTCGCCCCCCGGGGCCCTCAGCCCCATCTCCCCCTGCCGGGAAGCCCCGGCCCGTCTGCTTACTGTGGCCAGCCTTCTCCCGTGGACACGGTGAACAGCGTCAGCAGTGCCCACAGCACGTTGTCGTAGTGGAACTCGTACTTCCTCCACTCTCGGTCTCGTGCCTTCACCTCGTTTTTCTCGTACAGGAGGTACTTTCCCCTGACACAGAGAAGGGGGCCGTTGGGGCTTGGGGGGGGCATTGGGCACTGGTGCTGGGCGGCCAGAGGTGGGGTGGGGGAGGGGGAGGAGGAAGAGGAAGGGACGAGGGAAGAGATGGAGGAGGAGGAGAAAGAGAAGAACAGGGAAGAGGAGGAGGAAGGGAGGAGAAGGGAGGAGGGGGAGGGGAAAGAGGCGGAGGAAGAGCCAGTGGAGGAGGAGGAGGCGAGAGGGCTCCGTGGCCCACGCTGCCGCCCGCGTCCTGGGGAGCGCAACACCCTCCATTTCACCCTGCGCTTCAGGGGGGAGTACACGTCGACTGCAGATGGTGCCTGCACCCAGCGGGGGAACTGGCCCAGAGTCCACCGTTTCCCAGTGTGAAAGCTTCCGGTCCCCGGGGTGAGGCCTTGGGCTTGGTGCTGGGTGTGAGGGGCAGGGAGAGACACAGGGGACACTTCTGGGCCCACCGGTCTGAGGGGGCTTCGGAGCAGGAGACAGATTTCCACCCAAATGACTGGGACCCTTCTAATTTCAGGAAATGGCCACCAAATGACAGCAGGCTACCATTTGCTGCAAGGCGAGGCCTCACACTAGGACAATAGCCCTATCATCTCTCTCTCTCTCTCTCTCCCATCTATCTATCCATCCATCCAGCCAACCACCTATCTTCTATCTACCTACCTATCATCTATCAATTATCCATCAATCTATCAGCTATTATACACCTAGTATCTATCCCCTATCTATCCATCCATTGATCTACCATCTTTTTTTTTGAGTTGGGAGTCTCATTCTGTTGCTCAGGCTAGAGTGCAGTGGCACACTCCCAGCCACTCCCAGCGCTGACCTGCTGGGCTCCGGCGATCCTTCTGCCTCAGCCTTCCAAGTAGCCAGAACTACAGGCATGCACGACCATGCCTGGCTAATTTTTAATGTATTTACTGTAGAGACAAGAGCTCGTCAAGTTGCTTAGGCTGGTCTTGAATCCGTGGGCTCAGGCAATCCACTCGCCTCGGCCTCCCAAAGTGCTGGGGTTACAGGCTGAGCCACCACCGAGCCTGGCCATATCTATCATCTTTGAAAAGTCAGAGTTGCCAGGCCCGGTGGCTCAGCCTGTAATCCCGCGCCTTTGGGAGGCTGAGGTGAGAGGATTGCCTGAGCCCGCGGGTTCGAGACCCGCCTGGGCAGTGAGACCTCATCACTACAATAAATCAAAAAAATCAGCCGGGCATGGTAGCGCGTGCCTGTCATTCCGGCTACTCGGAAGGCTGAGGCGGAAGGATCGCCGGAGCCCAGCAGGTCGAGGCTGCGGTGGCCGGGAGCAGCCACTGCACTCCAGTCTGGGCGACACAGTGAGACTCCAACTCAAAAAAAAGAAAAAAAGTCAGAATCCCACTCTGTAGCCCAGGTTGGAGTGCAGGGGCACAATTACAGTTCACTGCAGCCTTGATCTCCTGGGCTCAGGTGATCCTCCTGCTTCAGCCTCCAGAGCAGTTGGGACTACAAGGCATGTATCACCACACCCACCTAATTAAAAATTTTTCTGGTAGAGACAGGGTCTTGCTATACCTAACCCTGAATTGTACCACATATCTTTAAAATAAAATTTAAAAAGCATATATATTATTTGTAGAGGCAGGGTCTCACTATGTTACCCAGACTGGTCTTGAACTCATGGGCTCAAGCGATCTTCCTGCCTCGGCCTCCCAAAGTGTTGGGATGACAGGTGTGAGCCACAGCACCCAGCCACCTCTCTGAAATCTCAAAACGCTTGAGTCTTGAAGCTCATCTCTTGTAAAGGATTCAAAGGAGAAACCGTGGACGTGAGTAAGTGTCCCTCATGTGACAAAGCCAGCACTGAATGCAGCGAGCTTGTGTGTCGTCCTATGGTGAGAGGAGCCCACCTCAGCTCCAAAACCAGTTTTCTTTCTACTCCAGATCCAAGCCGGCCCCTCCGAGCCGCTCCCAGGGCTGACACTCCAGCCCCTGAGCCCAAGTGGCCGAGGCCTCCAGCCTCCCCCCGACCTGCCAACTGCTTGCCCGAAATGCCCTGGAGGCGTGAGACCCACCGACAATCCTTCTCGAATTCCTTGGACTCGTCAGTGCAGTGGAAGAATTTGCCCTTGAAGAGCTGCACAGCCACCACGGCAAAAATGAACATGAACAGCATGTAGACGATGAGGATGTTGAAGACGTTTTTGAGCGAGTTCACCACACAGTCGAACACGGCCTGGGGGTGGGGACGAGAGGGCGTGAGAGGCGGGACCTGCGGCCCCCGCCCTCCGCCTCGGGAAGCTACCCACGCCACGGTGTCGCACACCCCACAGACAGAGTTGTGAGCCAAGCTGCTCAGGAATGGCCAGCCGGCGCCGAGAAGCATCGGGGTCATTCGGTCCTGCATTTTTAGGCATCGAAGACCCCCAAACTCAACCCCTGGGGCAGTAAGCCCACGTCTCTGGCCCTCTCCAAGTCGGCTCAAGGCTCTTCAGGGCAAGATCCTCACCAGAGAGATTATTTCCATTTTTTTTTTCACCTTAGAGACAGGCTCTTGCTCTGTCGCCCAAGCAGGAGTGTGGTGGTGTGATCACAGCTCAATCTCCTGGGATCAAGTGATCCTCCTGCCTCAGCCTCCCAAGTACCTAAAACTAATGGCACCTGCGCAAACATCCAGCTAATTTCTTTGGTTGTTATTATTATTGTTATTATTTTGTAGAGACAAGGGCTCGCTGTGTTGCCCAGGCTGGTCTTGAACTCCTGGCCTCAAGTGATCCTCAGCCTACCAAGTAGCTGGAATCATAAGTGCACATTCTCATACCCAGCTAATTTGTTTGGTGGCTGTTATTATTACTATTATTATTATTATTATTTTGAGTTGGAGTCTCACTGACACCCAGGTTGGAGCGCAGTGGCAAGCTCACGGCCAATGCAGCCTCAACCTGCTGGGCTCAGGCGATCCTCCTCCTCAGCCTTCCAAGGAGCTGGAACCACAGGCGTGTGCCATCATGCCTGGCTAATTCTTTTGATTTATTGTAGAGATGAGGTCTTGCCAAGTTGCCCAGGCTGGTCTCAAACCCCGGGGCTCAGGCAATCCTCTTGCCTCTGCCTTCCAAAGTGTTGGGATTATAGGCGGGAGCCACCACACCTGGCTGGTTATAACTTTGTAGAAACAAGGTCTCATGTCTTGAACTTCTGGCCTCAAGTGATCTTCCTACCTCAGCCTACCGAGTAGGTGGAATTACAGGTGCATACTCCCATGCCTGGCTAATTTTTTTTTTTTTTTTGAGTTGGAGTCTCACTCCATCGCCCAGACTGGAGTGCAGTGGCCGCTCCCAGCCACCGCAGCCTCGGCCTGCTGGGCTCTGGCGATCCTTCCGCCTCAGCCTTCCGAGTAGCCGGAACTACAAGCGCGTGCTACCACACCCGGCTATAATTTTTAAAATTATTATTTTGGAGAGACAAGGCCTCATTCCATTGTGCAGGCTGGTCTTGATCTCCTGGCCCCGAGTGAGCCTCCTATCTTGGCCTCCCAGAGTGCTGAGATTATAGGCATGAGCCACTGTGCCAGACTCCACTTTTGGCCAATTCTGAGTCCCTGCTTCATGCCCTCCTTGTTTCCATTAGCTGGACTGTGGATTCCTCCCTTTCACCCTCTGAGCAGCCGGGGCTCTCTGACTTGAGCAATGATGCCACGTGCCTTGGGGAAGATGGGATCCTTCCATCCTACCCCAGGGAAGGCAGGGGTCCCAGGCCCCACTGTGCCGACTGCAGCTCTGTCCCCGACACTGCCTGGGGCTCCTGGACTTCCACTGGGTTCTTCAGAACAGCTCCCATTCTGCCCAGCCGCAGTAGGTCCCAACCAACACACGGGCATTCAGAACTTGCCGAACCCACTAGAATTATGGGTGGGCTTTGCCCATTTTTCCCCAGGGCAGAGGGTATGGAGCATTCAGGAAACTTTCAAAGGGGGCTGTGACCCAGGAGACAGCACAGAGCCACTGAACCGGACCCCGCAGGAATTTCTATCTTTTCTTTTTTTTTTTTTGAGTCGGAGTCTCACTTTGTTGCCCAGGCTGGAGTACAGTGGCAGGCATGCTCACGGCCACCCCAGCCTCAACCTGCTGGGCTCCGGCGATCCTTCTGCCTCAGCCTTCCAAGTAGCTTGCACAGGCAAGCGCCACCACACTCGGTTCATTTTTGTGCGTGTGTGTGACTTTTTGTAGAGACGAGGTCCTGCCAAGTTGCCCAGGTTGGTCTCAAACCCCTGGACTCAGGCAATCCTCTCGCCTCTGCCTCCCAAAGTGCTGGGATTACAGGTGTGAGCCACCGTGCCCAGTGGGACTCATGTTTCCTTGCAAGCATTCACTTCCAAAGGGCAGACACGCTTCCTCTTTTAACTTTTTTTTTGAGTTGGGGTCTCACTCTGTTGCCCAGGATGGAGTGTAGTGGCATGATCACAGCTCACCGCAGCCTCGACCTCCTGGGCTCAGACAATCCTCCTCCCTCAGCCTCCTGAGTAGCTGGGACTACAGGCACGTGCCACCATGCCCGGCTAATTTTTTGATTTTTTTGTACAGATGGGGTCTTGCTATGTTTTCCAGGCTGGTCTCAAACTCCTGGACTCAAGCAATCTTCCTGCCTGGCCTCCCAAAGTGCTGAGAACACAGGCGTGAGCCGTTGCGCCTGACCCCTTTTCAAAAGTCATATGAAGCAGGGCTCCGTGACTCAGCCTGTAATCCCGCGCTTTTGGGAGGCTGAGGTGAGTGGACTGTGTGAGCCCGTGGGTTCAAGACCCTCCTGGGCAACTTGGCGAGACCTCATCTCCACAATAAATAAAAAAATCAGCCGGGCGTGGTAGCACATGCCTGTAATTCCGACTACTTGGAAGGCTGAGGTGG
The DNA here is from genome assembly GCA_027257055.1 of Cephalopachus bancanus. Lineage (NCBI taxonomy): Eukaryota > Metazoa > Chordata > Mammalia > Primates > Tarsiidae > Cephalopachus > Cephalopachus bancanus. The sequence goes on from JAPVLO010000947.1 coordinate 65,071, forward strand.
AAGGATTGCCGGAACCCGGCGGGTTGAGGCTGCGGTGGCCGGGAGGGGCCATTGCACTCCAGTCTGGGCGACAGAGAGAGACTCCAACTCAAAAAAGAAAAAAGAAAAAAGAAAAAAGTCATATGATGCCTTCATGTGAATTAGCAAAAGGTATCCTGACCTGGAGACATTTCACCGCGTGAAAAACAGTCACAGTCTGATTGCATTAGGTCAGCTCCCTTTACCGCCATCTGCTGGTGAGTCGTAACAATACACATATCCATACAGGATGGCTGGGATGGTATAAGCCTCTCTCCTTCAACATGGTGTCCTCAAGCAGCATGCAACCTGCTCAACCGTACATGGCTGCTCAGTCAGGTCCCTCCCCCCCATGCCCTAATCTCACCTTGAGCTTTGGCAATCGCTTGATGGTTTTAAGAGGTCGTAGCACCCGGAGGACTCGGAGGGATTTAATCGTGTTGATATCCTTTCCTTTGCTGTTGCCACTGTGGAAGGATGTGAGGGTGGAAGGAGGGAAGAGAAGGAGCAGAGGTCAGGCTGGGCGGAGAGGGGGCAGCCCACAGCCCCAGGGGACCTCACCCTCCTGGGCTTGGGGGTCTGGGTGAGTCTGGCACAGCCCTGCCCTTCTAGGTGAGGGGGGGCCACTTCGCCGTGGAGTGAGGCGTGGGCGCCTGCAGGCTGGTGGCTTTTGCGGCCGCGGTCTCAGGGCTTGGGTGAAGCCCTTCACCTCCTGGCTGGGCCTGAGTGGCGGCGTGGTGGCCCTGGGCCCAGCACGAGGGAGCTGCAGCCCCCTCCCCAGTCCCGCATGAGGGAAGCATGAGGGGTGCCCTGTGATCTCGGTGGGCTCTTAGACAAGGGGGCCTCCTCCCCCTGCAACGGGACTCAGGAAGGTGCTCAAGGTGGCCCTGCCAGCACCGCCCCCTTCCGCCGTATTCCCCAAGCCCCCGGGAGGGGGACCAGCCCAGTGCCGGGCCCTGTGAATGCCACAGTCCCTGCTTCACTGTTCCAAGGGTTGCTGAGCCCACTCTGCTGGGGATGTCCACGGAGGTTCCTTCAGCCCAGGGTTTATCGGGCATGAGCTTAGACCCCGAGACCCCCTCGGCCACCATGACTCAGGCCCCCTAGAGGGTCCACCAAGAGGGTAGGTCACAGGATCCACCACCCACCCCAAATCAGAAACCCAAGAGTCAGGTCCAGCTGCCTGCCCTCCCCTGTCCCCCACCCCCAAGGGGCCTCCTTCCTAAATATCCACTATCCACCCCCAGCCACCACTGCAGGTCAGACCTCTGTCACTGTCTCCCAAGTGTGTCCCCACCCCCTGTCTCTCTCTCCTTCCACCTTTTCTGCACACAGTGACCAAAGTCAACGACCATGCCTCTCTCTTGCTCTCAATCTCAGAAAAGTTCTTGGCATGGCATTCAAGGCTCTTCAACCTCTAGTCCGACTTACCTTTAACTTTGCAATTCGTACTTACTGTCACACACCCCAAGCCCCAGCCACACTCTTTTGCCTCTGCCTGCTTTTTTTGTTTTTTTTTTTTTTGAGCTGGAGTCTCACTCGGTCACCCAGACTGGAGTGCAGTGGCCGCTCCCGGCCACGGCAGTTTCGACCCGCTGGGCTCCGGCGATCCTTCCGCCTCAGCCTTCCGAGGAGCCGGAATTACAGGCGCGCGCTACCACGCCCGGCTGATTTTTTGATTTATTGTAGAGATGAGGTCTCGCTGCCCAGGCGGGTCTCGAACCCGCGGGCTCAGGCAATCCACTCACCTCAGCCTCCCAAAGGCGCGGGATGACAGGCTGAGCCACCGAGCCCGGCTTCTGCCTGCTTTTTACACATACTGTTCCTGCAGCTAGCAATGCCCTTCCTCCACGCCTCTGTTCCCAGAACTACTCAGCCCTCAAAGCCCAAGTCGGGACCATTCTTCCCACAGCCTCCCCTGCCTGCCTCTGGGCTCCTGCATCTGTCTTGGGGTTATCTGTGACTCTTTCTTGAGCTTCTGGCTTTAGACGGAAAACTCCTCTTATACTGGCTTACCCTGTGATGTTCCCTTTCATCTGTGTTTGTCCCGGCCCCTAGCCTGCACCTGATGTGTGGGCTCAGGACAGAAGTGGATAGATTCAGGGCAGAATCCTGGGTGGGGAGGTTCCCTGGCAAACACCTCCCTGCTGTGACCTCCTGGATCCTGGCTCTGCCCCCGAGACCCCCGAGATCCTGCCCCCGAAACATTGTGCTTCATGGATCTTGCTTTTTGGAAATTCCTTCCTCTCACTTCTCAGGAACAGAGAGAGAGCATCGTATCTTAGCCTGTGAGGCAGAGACCCGCCCCAAGACCAGCATCTGAGCGTGTGTGTGTCTTTTTTCACTCAGATTGTCATTAAGATCCTCTCAAGACTGTGTCCTGGCTTCAATCACTGGGACACACAGGGAAATAAATGGTTTCTTCTACCTCAAGTGTCTTTTCAGACACTTCTCAAGGAGAAAGCCTCAGATAGGTGCTAATAGGTCTTGAACCTTCCTATTCTGGCTAAGTTCCTTTTTAACAAAAAGTCCAGCTTGAAGGCAACATTGTTTCATTCCTGTTGGTCCACTCAGGCAACCGGGATTGTATCTAAGGTTGGTAATACTGGCTGTTGGAGATGACACAATGTTTCCTTTCAAAAGGAAAGAGAAATTTCGAAGGTGTTGGTGGAAAAAACATCTCCAATCATGCCACCATTCAGGTTGCATGTGGAACTGGCTAAAGTTTTGGGGTCACGTCTCAGCTGTCTCTCCCTGGGGACACTGAGGCACAGTCCTGTTTACTGAGGCAGAGTGGGGTTTAGACGCGTCCACAGAAAACCAGATTTGCCAGCCACTTTGCTGAGTGTAGACGCCCCTGGGCACAGCGAGGACTCCCTCCCTTCAGAGGTCAGGTTCTGGCCATCTGGACGTCCAATGCCTGTCCCCTCTGGGAGGCTGGACGCGTCCCTTGGTCTGACAACCGCTGTGCCCAGGGCGCCCGCCCCACTGAGCCTGGGCCCTGAGGAGGGCGCCCTCTGCCCCTTCTGTTTCCTGCTAGAACTGGAGGGTCACGGCTGGAGGCCGCGGCCGAGCCCCCTGGGGACGGCTCCTCCCCAGGGAGCGGGTTCTGGTCATTCCAAGCGACAGGACAGCATGGACACAAGGCCACAGAAACAGGCCCAGAACCAAACCAACGTGGCTGCGACGGATCACGAGAGACAGAAGCGAGAGAGAGAGAGGAGAGAGAGAGAGAGAGAGAGAGAGAGAGAGAGAGAGAGAGAGAGAGAGAGAGAGAGAGAGACTTTACCGTGTGCTGCTCCTGGCGACGTGGCGTCAGAGGGAGAGACAGATCGTGAGCGGCCTCAGAGAGAACACAGAAGACCAGAAGACACACGTACACACACGCACACCTGAGTGCCCCTGCCCGCCCGGGTGCCAGAAGGGGCAGCCTCGGGCTCACGACTCTGGCAATGCCGTCCTTAACCTTCCACCTGGAAGCCCCCCTGCGGCCCCCGGCCGGCACCTGGCAAAAGCCAGATCTAGCAGGACAGCTGGGAGGCATGTCCATGGCCACGGGTGAACTCGCCATGGAAAGTCACTGCCAAGAGCTGGGGAGACCTCTTTTCTCCAGCAGTTCTGGTGCTGGGAGGTTTTAGGTCTCAAAGGTTGTGCGTGCTGAAGTCGAGACCCGGGTTTGAATCCTGACTCTGCCTCTGATGATCCCCATCTGTAAAACAGGCCTAGGCTGGGCGAGGTGGCTCATGCCTGTAATCCCAGTACTTTGGGAGGTTGAGGCAGGAGGATCGCTTGAGGCCAGGAATTCGAGACCAGCCTGAGCAACATAGTGAGACCTCGTCTCTACAGAAAAATAAAAATAAAAATAAAAATGAGCCTGCCGTGGTCAGACTTGGTCTCATTAGGAACCTCCAACGAGGGTAGGAATTCCCGTTAGAAAGACTCAACTACCATTAGAACAGCGGAAACCCCAGTGCCAAGCTGTATATATTTTAAATTAATATTTTTTTGAGTTGGAGTGTCACTCTGTCACCCACGCTGGAGGGCAGTGGCACGCTCTCAGCCACCGCAGCCTCGACCTGCTGGGCTCCGGCGATCCTTCCACCTCAGCCTTCCAAGTAGCTGGAACTACAGGCGTATGCCACCATGCCCGGCTGATTTTTTGATTTATTGTAGAGGTGAAGTCTCACCAAGTTGCCCAGGCTGGTCTTGAACCCGTGGGCTCAGGCAGGCCCCTCATCTCGGCCTCCCAAAATGCTGGGATTATAGGCATGAGGCATTGCACCCGGCCTAGTGATATTTTCAAGAACACAGAAAGGCTCAAAGCCTGCAAACTTCCCTAGTGGGTTTCCCCCCCCAACACCCCTTTTTCCTGTAGCCTAGCTTGGTGACTCTCAAAGCCAGGGTATCTAAGAACATTGTATACAGGTGATTTTAAACACCATTTTCTTTTCTTTTTTTAGAGACAGGGTCTTGCTCTGTTGCCCAGGCTGGAGTGCAGTGGCCCAATCACAGCTCACCACAACCTTGACCTCCTGGGCTCAGGTGATCCTCCTGCTTCAGCCTCCCGAGTAGCTGGGACTACAGGCGCACCCCACCATACCCAATTCCTTTATAGATGACGGAGGGAGTTTTAAAAGAGTGACTTTTGCCTAATCTGCTGACTTTGTCTTCTAAACGTCACTGCATTTGCCTGTGGGGAAATGGTACCACTGGGCCATTTTCCAGATGAGGAAGCTGAGGCCCAGAGAAGGAGACAGACTTGCCCAAGGCACACAGCCAGGGAGTGGCAGACAGAGATTCAAACCCAGGTGAGGGTGTCTGACCCCATAGGCCGCCTTCCCATTTCATCACACACAAGAAAAATAATGCCTGGAGTCCGAGGCTGTTTTGATGATGAGGATTAAAAAAAAAAAGGAGCTGGCTGAGGGCTCCGCCTCTGGCTTCCTGCCCACTTGACTCCTGGGTATGCAGGAGCAGCTTGATCTAGGCGTGCTGCCAGCCATGCAGGCCTGTGGTCCTGCCCCGGGGGAGGAGCGGACGCGCCAGATGGACTCTTGGCAGTGAGGGCAGGATCATGATCCGCCAGCTGCTGAGAAGTGTCAGTTGGCCGCCCCGATGGTGGGCACACAGCGTGACACCACATGTGATGGCTTGTGAAATGGCGCAGTAATGGTGGTTGCATGACACATGGGACATAGTCAGAGGATGGAACTGGACATACACACATGGATGCGGGGCGAGGGGGGAGGTGGAACCTTCTGGAGCTTCGACACATCCCTTGGGGGACCACAGGGATTTCCCACATGGGAGACGGGGCCACAGTCACAGCACTGGGGGGAATCCTTGCTCTGACCCCAGCAGGCCAGAACAGCAAGATCCCTCTTGACAAGGAGGGGCACAGTCTCATGCCCCCTTCCCCTGACCTCCGGTCCCACCAGGGTCTCAAAGATCTGATTCTGCCAACCGTGAACCTCGGCCATCGGGCTTGAACTTGACCTCCGTGACCTCACTGAGCTCACAGACCCTCTGAGCCTCAGTTTCCGCATCTGCAAAATGGGAATGGTGAGAGGCTCACGCGGAGGCTGTGAAAATTAAATGAACAGAGGCTGTGGCTATTATTACCACTGCATCTGGCTTTTCTATTTTACAGGGGAAACTGAGGCTCAGGGAGGTGAAGGGACTTGCATATCTCGAGAAAAGCCAGACAGACTTGGGGAGGGGCCTTTTCCCTAAAACAATGAGGCCACTCTGATATGTGCCGGGGGTTCTCAGTCTTGTCTATGAGGAAATGGACACACAGGCACACAAAGCAACTTAAAAGACCAGAAAGATGGCACCGTCAGAGTGTCCACTTCTTCCTCTGACATGACACCCATTTGATAGCAAGAAAAGACAGTAAGCAATATCCTCCTCGGACGAGAGAACTTCTCGGGCTAAAGAGGCCAGAAACCCGCACCAGACAGAGGATTCTGAAACTTTTCTTGGGAAAAAAATAGCAGCTGGCTTTCTGAAAATTTGGCTGTTGGGTATGCAGGAGTGGCTTGATCAAGGCACCCAGGCAGCTGTGCTGAGCCTGCAGCCCTGCCCTAGGGGAGACGTTGCAGAGCCAGAGGGACTTCTGGCATGAGGTGGGGAGGGTAGGGGAGGGGCGGCATCTCAGGGTCTCCTCTCCCATCCCTTTGGCCACCCTATAAAGGTGCTCCCTGTTGCACCCATGGGAGTGCAAAGCCCTGTGAGAGTCCCTGGCACTTGCCAGAATCCCACTGGCAAAATCTCACCCCTCCCAGTTCTTGCGAGACCCACAATCCTGCAGGGCTGACAGAATAGTCTGAAATCCCTGTCCTGATCCTTTCCTTGCATAGAAATTAAGGCAAAAACAAAAACAAAATCAGGCCAGCGTGGCAGTTCACGCTTGTAATCCCAGCACTTTGAGAGGCCGAGGTGGGAGGATCGCTTGAGCCCTGGAGTAAGAGACCAGTCTGGGCAACATAGCAAGACTCTATCGCTACAAAAAATACATATATTAAAAAAATTACTTGGGCGTGGTGGTGTGCACCTGTAGTCCCAGCTACTTGAAAGGCTGAGGTAGGAGGATTGTCTGAGCCCAGGAGATTGAGGCTGCAGTGAGTTGTGATCATGGCACTGCACTCTAGTCTGGGCCAGAGTGAGACCCCCAACTACAGAAAATAAAAATACAAAACAGCAACCCCCCCAAAACCACTTGAAATGGATTTTCTTTCTTTTTTTTTTGAGTTGGACTCCCACTCTGTCACCCAGACTGGAGTGCCGTGGCCGCTCCCGGCCACCGAAGCCTCGACCTGCTGGGCTCCGGCGATCCTTCCACCTCAGCCTTCCGAGTAGCCGGAACTGCAGGCATGCACTACCACACCTGGCTTATTTTTGATTTATGGTAGAGATGAGGTCTCGCCTGCCCAGGTGGGTCTCGAACCCATGGGCTCAGGCAATCCACTCACCTCGGTCTCCCAAAGCGCGGGATTACAGGCTGAGCCACTGAGCCCGGCTGAAACGGATTTTCAGGGGTGCAGGCTTTGTGCCCACCCTTGAGAGCATTTAAGAGCCTGACCTGCCAGCGGCTGCTGAACTCTGTGAGCTGGGGGCTGATTCGGAATGAGCCGGGGGACTTGGCATTTAGAAGGAAACTAAGACACGCACACAGAAAGATCCACTCCCAAGGCAGAGAATCATTCCGCTAATTGGTCTCTGGTGGGGACACCGGAGTGGCGGTTTGGTGTTTGTTTTTGCGGGCTGGATTTGATGAAAGAGGCGAACTGTAATCCCAGGGGGGCTGGGATGGCGAGACACCGAAAGGCTTGTTCCTGGGCCTCCAGGTCACCCCCTCCATCTGGGTCCCCGGGCTGGGGTGAGGCAGGACAGCAGGGCGCTTCTGGGTCTCAAGTGTGTGGCTCACGTGGTGACCGAGGAAGGTGGGCAGAGGACCAGGGACACGTCAAGTCCAGGGGTGGCCGCCGGGAGGCTCCACCGAGGGCAAAACCCACCGCCCAGGGACGGCCAGTGTGGGGCACTGTGTGGACAGGGTGTGGGGCCGCCATCACCCCAGCCTCTGCAGCTACCTCCTAGCCCTGGAGCCCCGAGGGTTGCGGCTGACTCTGCCTCAGAGGCAGGGCTGGAGACACGGGGAGAGAACGGGGGAGAGAAAGGGGGAGGGGACCGGTCCCAGCCCTTCTGGTCCCGGCTCTGTCCACCAGAAGACCACCCTCATTCAGAACAGGACCAGGTCGCCCAGCCAGGCTGAGGGTGGAGTGTCGGCTCTTCCAAGACTCGGGCCCAGGGGAGGCTCCCATCACCCACAGACACAGGCCAGGGGGTGAAGGGGGCGGGGAAGAGACAGAGAGATGGAGACAGAGAGATGGAGAGACAGAGATAGAGAGAGACAGAGAGAGAGAGAGAGACAAAGACAGAGACACACAGAGAGACACACACAGAGATGGAGAGACAGACAGAGAGAGAGGAGACAGAGAGAGACAGAGAGACAGACAGGCAGAGAAAGAGAATGAAAGGGGGGAGAGAGGGACAGAGACAGAGACAGAGACAGACAGGAAATGAAGAGAGACAGAGACAGACAGAGAGACAAAGAGACAGAGAGACAGAAATACAAAGACAGAGAGACAGAGACAGAGAGATGGAGAGACAGAGAGGGGCAAGGAGTGACATAGAGACAGAGAAACAGAGATCGTGACAGAGAGACAGAGGCAGAGAGACAGATAAAGAGGCAGAGAGACACAGAGCGACAGAGAGAAACAGAGAGACAGATATAGAGTGTGAGATGGAGAATGAGACAGGGAGGCAGAAGACAGAGACACACAGTGAGAGACAGAGACACAGAGAGAGAGAGACAGAGAGAGACAGAGACACACAGAGACAGAGACAGAGAGAGACAGAGACACACAGAGAGAGAGAAAGGGAGGAAGAGAGAGTGAAAGAAAGAGAAGGGGGGTCAAAGTAGGGAGAAGGCAGAAGGAGACAGAGAAAGGGGGGAGGGGGAAGAGGAAAACGGGCCGAGGCAGGGCGGCAAGGGGTGGGCTGGAACCCCAGATGGCTCTTCCCAGGGGAGGTGGCTTCCCTCCCGGCTGAGGGTGGGCTGTCCTGGCTTTTCAGAATCGACATCTCCTCAGGGACAGCCCGGGCCCATGCACACCTGGAAGGGCTGCTTGAGCAGGCATGGAGGGAGAGTGCAGCAAATTTCATTACATGCTCACAGACACCATGTAGTGTGCATAAAGCACTGTTGTAGTTTATAGGAAACAAGCTGTATCTTTTTTTTTTTTTAATTTCCCTGAATTCCAACGAGGTTGACTCCTCCCATTTTTATTAGCTTTCAACATTCTATGGAGTTTCTGTTTATATCATTTGTCCACGTATCTACGGGGGTGTAGTGTTTCTTATTGATTCGTAACTGCTTTTTATATTTTGAGGACAAGGACTTCTTGTCTTATTTGTGACAATCTTTCTCCCCTAAGTTGCTGTGCATATCTTTTTTTTTTTTTTTTTTTTTTGAGTTGGAGTCTCACTCGGTCGCCCAGACTGGAGTGCAGTGGCCGCTCCCAGCCACCGCCGCCTCGACCTGCTGGGCTCCGGCAATCCTTCCGCCTCAGCCTTCCGAGTAGCTGGAACTACAGGCGTGCGCCACCACGCCCGGTTGATTTTTTCATTTATTGTAGAGATGAGGTCTCGCTGCCCAGGCGGGTCTCGAACCCATGGGCTCAGGCAATCCACTCACCTCAGCCTCCCAAAGGTGCGGGATTACAGGCTGAGCCACCGAGCCCGGCTCATTTTGTTTTAATTAATTTAAATTTTTAACCTACAGAACATCTTAATAATAGTGTGGCCAAACCTCTTTTAAAAAAAATACTTATCACTTTATTAAAATTATTCACACTGCATTAATCATACAAAATATATTTTATATGGTTATGAACAAAATATATATTTATATAAAATACAAGATGTTCTAAATGGTTGTTCATTTAATTTTTGAATTGGAGTCTCACTCCGTCGCCCAGACTGGAGTGCAGTGGCTGCTCCCCGCCACCGCAGCCTCTACCTGCTGGGCTCCGGCGATCCCTCTGCTTCAGCCTTCCAAGTAGCTGGAAATACAGGTGCGCACTACCACGCCCGGCTAATTTTTTGATTTATTGTAGAGATGAGGTCTTGCCAAGTTGCCCAGGCAGGTCTTGAACCCGCGGGCTCAGGCAATCCGCTCACCTCGGCCTCCCAAAGTGCTGGGATTACAGGCTGAGCCACCGAGCCTGGCCTGTTCATTTAATTTTAAAACTGTCTTCCATTGCTGTAATAGTCAAGTAAGTAATCAAATAAGTATGTATTTGATTATTTACATATATATAAATACATATATGTATATAAATTAAATGAACAACGATTTAGAATGTCTTATATTTTATATAAATACATATTTTGTGTGTGTGTATATATATATACACACACATATAATACATATATGTGTTGTTTTTTTTTTAAGTCAGAGCCTTACTCTGTTGCCCAGGTTGGAGTGCAGTGGCCTGATCACAGCTCACTGCAGCCTCGACCTCCTGGGCTCAGATAATCCTCCTGCCTCAGCCACCTGAGTCGGCCTCAAATACTTGAAGAAGAAGAAAAGGATGGAAGGATGGGGAAGGAGAAGAGGAGAAAGAGAAAGAAAAGGAGAGAGGGTAGACAAGAGGAGGAAAGAGAAATACGGCCACCCCAGCCTTCCTGACGTCCCCCAGCTCTGACATCCATGAACTCTGAAGACACCGCGTTCTAACGCACTGGCCCTCGCTGTGTTCCCACAGGAGAACTTGAGTGTGGCCCGCCTAGCCCTCAATGGAAATGGCCACCATTCGGCCCCTCCTGACAAGTCGAGCCCTGGCTGCTTGGTCAAGGAGGCCACTCAAGGACCCCCAGATCTGTTGAGAGGGAAGCCAGGGGGCATGACACAGGGGACGCTCCTGTCCTCACCATGGGGGTGAGGTGGAATGGGGTCCCTCTGAGACTTTTAGGGAGTGGTCCACAGGCATCCCCAAGACTTGCTTCTGGACCCGAGGCTGGGCAGGCCTTTTCCTCCTGCTCCAAGTGACTACAACTTGAGGGACGTGCTGCCAACTCTGCTGTCAGGGCCTTGGCACACCCCCCAGGGCACCCTGGCACAAGGCTAATGGCTGCTCAGCCCTTGAGGGTCATCTTGGAATGGTCTCCCAGGACTTGGGACCGTCTTGAAATGGTTGCCTGGGACTTGGGGTCATCTTGGACTGGCCATCCAGAACTAAGGTACCACCTTGGGATCACTCCAAAGCCCTGGGCGCCATCTTGACACGGTTGACAGAACTTGGGTGCCATCTGGGAACGGCCACTCGGCCTTGGGCACCCACCCTCTGGGAATGACCACTCAGCCCTTGGGTGCCACCCGGGAATAGCCGCCCACCACTCGGGCGCCATCTTGGAGCTGCATGGCGATGCCTGGCCTTTCAGGGGACAGGGTGCCCTAGGGCTGCCAGGAGAAGGGACAGACACAGAAGGAGAGCCGCCGGGTCTCTCACGGTGGGGCCTCAGACACAGGGCGGGCGGGTGGGACCGGGCATGCACTCGCTTCCTGGTGTCTTTTCAGGGCCTCCCCGAAGAGACAGCGGGCGGGGCGCTGGTGGCGGGATGATGAGATGTCTGAGCGCCGGGAAGCGCACAGCAATGGCCGGTGCCGGGCCTTGCTGTGGCGGAGGCGAGGGCGGCCCCTCCTCCTCTGCGCAGACCATGCACCAAGCAGTCGAAGCTCCTCCCGGTGGCATGCGGGTGTCCCCGTGCCCCGACGTCCTGGACCCGAAGGGGCCCCGGCTGCGGGGGAGGCAGGGAGGCCTCGGGAGGGACTTACGTGAAGGCGAAGGCCACCAGCGCCCCACTGACCACTATGAAGTCCAGAATGTTCCAGAGGTCGCGGAAGTAGGCGCCCTGATGCAGGACGAGCCCCAGGTCGATCATCTGTCGGGGGAGGAGATCCGTCCCTCAGACCCTGCAGCCCCGCTCTGGGGCGAGGCACCCACCTTTCTAGCCTCTGGGGGAGGGGCAGCCCATGGGAACCGCCTCCCCGCAGGGCAGGGAAGGGAACAGAGGCCGGAGGATGGCAAAGGCAGCCCTGACTTGTGGTGCCTAGGCCAGGCTTGCTTCCCACCCCCCCATGCCTGTCTCAAATCCCACCTCGGACCCACAGCAAACCTCGCCCAATCTCCTACTCCTCCACCACCATGCCGGGCCGCCCCCTCTCTCACCCCGGGCGCAGTGCTCGCCCCTCTCCCTTGAGTCCGTGCTCCCCATGGCCGCCAGTGCCAAGCCCCGCCTCTGCTCAAAGCCCTCCAGGGCTCCCACCGGCCCAAGTAGAAGCCCCAGTCCTCCCTGCCGGCTCTGTACAACCCACCCCATTCCCACACCCCTCCTGCATTCTTTCGGCCACCCCAGCCTCCCTGCTGTTCCTCCAACATACCAGGCATGGCCAATCCCCGTGGCGAGCCTTCCTCACCAGGGTGGCATCCCCGGAGCCCCGCCCTCACCTTAATCACCATCTCGAAGGTGAAGACGCCCGTGAACACGTAGTCAAAATATCGCAGCACCTGTAAGGGATAAGAGCCAGAAAGCTGTGGGTCACTGGCCTGTTCCAGCGGAGCCCTGGCCAAACTCACAATCGTCTGCTGGGATGTGCGATCCTCAGCCAAGTCCCCAGGGAGCAGCGTCTTCACCCAGAGGAGGAAACACAGCCGCCACAGATAGTTGGGCAGGGTGCGCACTGTGCAAGCCTCTCCCATCTCATAATGCAGATTTGTACATTGTGAAAGAAACTGTCCAGAAGATGGCAGCAAATTCCAACAAAAATCATATAGGGCCAGTTCGCTAACCCACGGGAGGGGAGACTTTTTTTTTTTTTGAGTTGGAGTCTCACTCTGTCGCCCAGACTGGAGTGCAGCGGCCGCTCCCGGCCACCGCAGCCTCGACCTGCTGGGCTCCGGCGATCCTTCCGCCTCAGCCTTCCAAGGAGCTGGAACTACAGGCACACACTACCACACCCGGCTAAGTTTTTGTTTTATTGCAGAGATGAGGTCTTGCCAAGTTGCCCAGGCGGGTCTCGAAGCCGCGGGCTCAGGCAATCCACTCACCTCAGCCTCCCAAAGGCACGGGACAGACTATTTGTTATCGTCACTAATACTCTCGCCGTCCATCTCCATGTCAGCCCCACAAGGATGGGGACGTTTATCTGCCTCTGTTGCATCTCCAGCCCCAAAATACAAAGCCAGGCATACAGCAGGTGCTCAAGAAGTGTTTGCTGAATTACTGGATGGACAGCAGGGGCTACACCAGGTCCTGTGGGAGTTGGGCTCTGTGATCTGCGAGGTCGAGACTCACAGATACGTGTGGCGCCTGCAGGGGGCTGGGACCAGAGTGGGGACAGCGCTGATGTCCTGGGGACAGGGTTTGGCCCTAAGGACCTGGGTGGGGGGAGGTGGAGGGAGAGCATCGCAGGTGCATGGTGGACACCGCGTAGCTCAAGGCCTAGTCTATCATTTATTTATCTACCATCAATCAATCATTCATCCATCAATCTATCATCTACCTGATAGATTTTTATTTATTTATTTTTGAGTTGGGGTCTCACTCTGTTGCCCCGCTGGAGTGCAGAGGCACACTCACGGCTCACCACAGCCTCCAACTCCTGGGCTCAGGTGACCCTTCTGTCTCAGCCTCCTGAGTAACTGGAACTACAAGTGCATGCCAGGTTTAGTTGCTTTTTTTTTTTTTTTTTTTTAATCAATATTTTTTATTATGGTTTTGTGCTGCTTTTTTTTTTTTTTTTTGAGTTGGAGTCTCACTGTGTTGCCCAGACTGGAGTGCAGTGGCCACTTCCGGCCACCGCAGCCTCGACCTGCTGGACTCCGGCGATCCTTCCGCCTCAGCCTTCCAAGTAGCCGGAATTACAGGCATGCGCTACCACGCCCGGCTGATTTTTTGATTTATTGTAGAGATGAGGTCTCGCTGCCCAGGCGGGTCTCGAACCCGCGGGCTCAGGCAATCCACTCACCTCAGCTTCCCAAAGGCGCGGGATTACAGGCTGAGCCACTGAGCCCGGCTTTGTGCTGCTTTTTTAACAAAAATCTTTTTTTGTAGAGATGGAGTCTTGCTATGTTGCCCAGGCTGGTCTCAAACTCCTAGGCTCAAGTGATCCTCCTGTCCTGGCCTCCCAATGTGTTGGCCGGCTCAACGACACCAAGTGTGAAGTGCAGGTGTCACCGTATGTATTGTCCAGCAAACATTCTGCCTGCCTTTACCAAGGCTGACCACTTGCAAATCTCTGATCTATAGATATCACAGATCTTTCTGGAGTTAGACCCTGGAGAAATTCTTGTCCAGGTGCCCCAGAAAACAGGTGGGGCCCGGGGACAGTGTTCAAGTCCAGAAATGACCCAGATGTCCTTCCACAGGAGGACGGAGAAGTCACATAGTGACCCTCAAGCAGCGTGATCAACAGGCGAGACCTCATCTCTACAATAAAATAAAAAAACTAGCCGGGCGTGGTAGTGTGCGCCTGTAATTTCGGCTACTTGAAAGGCTGAGGCGGAAGGATCACTGGAGCCCAGCAGGCGAGGCTGCGGTGGCCGGGAGCGGCCACTGCACTCCAGTCTGGGCAACAGAGTGAGACTCCAACTCAAAAAAAAAAAAAAAAAAGAATGTCCACGGATCCCTGCAGCAGCGACGTGCTCGTTGGGGGTGGACCCGTGCTGGGTGACGAAAAGAGACTTAGAGCCTGTCATCCTAGCACTTTGGGAGGCCGAGGTGGGAAGAATGCTTGTGCCTAGGAGTTTGAAACCAGCTTGGGCAACATAGTGAGACCTTGTCTCTACAAAAAAATTAAAATAACTAGCCAGGCATGATGGTGGCACCTGTAGTCCCAGCTACTTAGGAGTCTGAGGCAGAAGGATCGCCTGAGCCCAGGAGATCGAGGCTGTGATGAATCGTGATTGTGCCACCGCACTCCAGCCTGGGGGACAGAGTGAGACCCTGACTCAAAAGAAATTCAGGAAAGCTGAGAAATGCTCATGCTGAAGCTGAGGGCCTGGCTACCTCCAGGCAGGGTATCTCGATCTGGTCCTCATGATGCCTGGGGCTGGGATGTCGTCTAGGACGGGACCATCCCGAGCACTGCTCAGCGGAGCCTCCAGTGCTGGATGCCAGGAACGACCCCCTCCCCTGTTGTGACAACCAAACACATCCCCAGACATTGTCCCTGGCAGCTCTAGCGGGAAGGGGACCAGGGGACCGGTGGGGTAGGGGGATCACGCAGTCCGCGTCTCTGTTCCATTTCCACCCGGATGCTGGTGACATGCATGGGCACTCTGGGGCCTCTGCATTCTCGGAAAGAAGGTTCCATAGCGGCACAGGCTAGGGAGGTGCCGGGGAGCTGACACTTTGCGAATGTCCTCAGGGGGCTGGTTCCAGCCCTCCTTGGGTTCCCTTTGGCCCTGGGGCCACTGTGCCCCCTGGATCACCCTTGCCTGGGCCTTCCCTGCTGGAAACAACCTTCTCCAGCCTCCCAGAATTGGCAGAGCAGGCGCTGACCTCCCTGGGAACACCCCCCCCCGCCTGGCTGGTGGAGACCTCTGGGGACACCAGGCTGCGGGAAGCCACCGAGCCCCAGGAGGCCTGCACTGGTACCAGATTCCCCTGGGAGCCACGTGCTAATTATTCCCCTCCACATCCCCCACGTGGTCCCCAGGACCCTGTCAGGCCCGGGAAGGAACGAGCGTGGGGCCTGCCTGTGCCACCAGGGTCTGACCTACTTAGCCCGGGAGGCTGGTGGCTCTGGGCTGGGAGGAGCCTGGAGGGAGCTGGGGACACAGGTGCCCGCCAGCCCACAGACAAGAACAACCACTGCCCGCCAGTTCCTTGGTTTCCCCATCTTAACTACTAGCACGCACTCATGGAGCCAGGCACCCCCAGCTTCAGCATACAGGAGGTGCTCACTAAATGCAGATGGCGGAGGGAAGCCGTGAGAACTCTGGGGAGCACAGGGCTGAAATTCTGATGTCAAGGGCCACCCTCCCACCCCGCTGAGGCTCAGTTTCCCCTTATGTCACGTGGGATACCTGGAAGGAGTGGGAGGGACAAATGAGATGCCAAGTGCCTGGGGCTATGCCTGGAACACAGCAAGCGCTCAATGAACGGGCACTGCTAGCTGGAGCCCTCCACCCCGGGGGGCTCGCTGTCCAGAGAGAGAGGTGGTTATTTTTCCTTTTCCTTTGAGTTGGGGCCTCACTTTGTTGCCCAGGCTGCAGGGGAGTGGTGCAATCGTAGCTTACTGCCGCCTCAACCTCCTGGGTTCGAGTGATCCTGCCTCAGCCTCCCAAGTGGCTGGGACTACAGGTGCTATCACATCTGGCTAATTTAAAAAATTTTTTTAGCCGAGCTTGGTGGCTCAGCCTGTAATCCCGCGCCTTTGGGAGGCTGAGGTGAGTGGATTGCCTGAGCCCGCGGGTTCGAGACCCGCCTGGGCACCGAGACCTCATCTCTACAATAAATCAAAAAATCAGCCAGGCATGGTAGCGCATGCCTGTAATTCCGGCTACTCGGAAGGCTGAGGCGGAAGGATAGCCGGAGCCCAGCAGGTCGAGGCTGCGGTGGCCGGGAGTGGCCACTGCACTCCAGTCTGGGTGACAGAGTGAGACTCCAACTGCAAAAAAAAAATTGTTTTTTTGTAAAGACGAGGTCTTGCTGGGTTGCCCAGGTGGGTCTCGAACTCCTGGGCTCAAGGAATCCTCCAGTCTCGGCCTCCCAAAGTGCCGGGATGACACACGTGCGCCACCACGCCTGGCCAGTCGCACGCCTGAGTCAGTCGCTTCTCTAAGCTTTGTGTCCCCAGGGGAAAGTCGCCGTGGTGAGCCTGGCGGTCGAGGGACCACCCGAGAACCCTTGCCGCCTGGATACCACCACCCAATTCCACTCAGAGCCAGCCTCGCACCCCAGCAGATTTCAAGACCCCGTCCCTCTGGCTCCCTTAGTCCTCACCAGGCTCAAGGGACAATTGGCTCCCAAAGAACTAGAGCTCACCCCCAACCAGCAGCCATGGGCTACGCCTAGTGGTGCCCCAACATCTCTTCACGGTCACGAGGAGTTGTTTTTTTTTTCTTTAGAGACATGTCTTGCTATATTGCCCAGGCTGGTCTCCAGCTCCTGGGCTCAAGTGATCCTTCTGCTCAGCCTCCCCAAGGGCTGGGATGTCAGGTGTCAGCCCCTGCACCCGGCCACGACGAGCTTCACAGGATGCCAGAGCCAGCGGCCTGGGGCGGGGAGCCAGACTGGGCGGGAGAGGGTCCAGGGAGGCGGTCGTGGGCTTGGGACTCACGTTGTTCCGTGGCGCGTTGGGCTGCACGGGGTCCTCGGCTGCCAGGGCAATGCTGCTCATGGCGATGACCATAAGGATGCACATCTCAAAGTAGCGCAGGTTTAGAATGTAATGGCACAGGCGGCGAAGGCTGTTGGGGACAGGTGTGCAGAGGTCCACTCAGACCACGGGCTCACAGGCCCTTTTGTTCTATCATCCCTGGGTGTCACCTACCACAACCCAACATCTCCAAGGCCCAAGGCCCCACATTCAGTGGAGGATTGAGCTCCTTCCACTGGGGGCCACTTCTGGGTCCTGTAACCCCAGGAAGGTGGGATAGGGGAGACTCGGCTAGGGAAGACATTAGCTTGCCCTATCAAAGTTCCTATCACCCCCAAACCATCTTCTCGAAACACCTTGATTCCCAAGCTGGGTTGAGGAAATACCTTCCTTAATTCTGCAGGAGATTTAAAAAAAAAAAGGTTTTCCGTGCATAAAATGTCCCAGGGTCAAATAAAATTGGGAATCGAGGGGTCAAGGAGATTCTATCTTTTTTAAGTTAGCTATGTGACCTTGGGCAAGCAGTCACTTATCCCCTCTGTGTCTCAGTGCCTCATCTGTAAAGTGATCATAATGCTAGGGCCTATCTCACAGGATTGGGAGCACCGAGAGTTACTATAGGCCTAGAGCATGATAGGGGCTTCAAAAAGTTAGTTACTGATATGATGAGCTGCAGGACTTATCAGAGCCTTGGTGTGCCAATAGGATGATATTTTACCTCTTCAATGGAGCTAATGATAAAAGGGTCATGAGGTTGTGTGGATGGCAGCAGAGTTGAGCAGTTAAGAACAGGAATGTGGCCGGGCTCGGTGGCTCAGCCTGTAATCCCGCGCCTTTGGGAGGCTGAGGTGAGTGGATTGCCTGAGCCCGCGGGTTTGAGACCCGCCTGGGCAGCGAGACCTCATCTCTACAATAAAATAATAAAAAAAAAAAATCAGCCGGGCGTGGTGGCACATGCCTGTAATTCCGGCTACTCGGAAGGCTGAGGCGGAAGGATCGCCGGAGCCCAGCAGGTTGAGGCTGCGGTGGCTGGGAGCGGCCACTGCACTCCAGTCTGGGCGACAGAGTGAGACTCCGACTCAAAAAAAAAAAAAAAAAGAACAGGAATGTAGCCGGGCTCGGTGGCTCAGCCTGTAATCCCGCGCTTTGGGAGGCTGAGGTGAGTGGATTGCCTGAGCCCGCGGGTTCGAGACCTGCCCGGGCAACTTGGCAAGGCCTCATCTCTACAATAAATAAAAAACTAGCTGGGCGTGGTAGCACGTGCTGTAGTTCCAGCTACTTGAAAGGCTGGGGTGGAAGGATTGCCGGAGCCCAGCAGGTCGAGGCTGCGGTGGCCGGGAATGGCCACTGCACTCTAGTCTGGGTGACAGAGTGAGACTCCAACTCAAAAAAAAAAAAAAAAAAAAAAAAGAACAGGAATGCTAGAGCCCGTCTGTGTAGATGAATTCACCTCTCTGGATCTCATTTTTTTTCATCTGCCAAATGGTGCTAAGCACAGCATCAACCCCATAAGTGCTTCTTTGTTTTTGAGTCAGGATCTCTGTCACCCAGGCTGGACTGCTGTGGCATGATCACGGCTCACCACAGCCTTGACCCCTTGAGTTTAAGCAATCCTCCTACCTCGGCCTCCCAAGGAGTTGGTGCTAAAGGCAAGTGCCACCACACCTGGCTAGCTTTTTGATTTTTTGTAAGGTCTCGCTATGTCACCCAGGCTAGTCTCCAACTCCTGGGCTCAAGTGATCCTCCTGATTTGGCCTCCTAAAGTGTGGGATTACAGGTGTGAGTCACTGCGTCCGGCCATAAGCGTTTCTTTAGTAAAATAGATAATAAGTCAATTAAATAAAAAAGTAAATACTCAGGGTGGCTCTCCAGGAGGCAGGTTGCAGGAAGCAACCCCTGCCCCAGTTTCTTTGACATGATTCTTCCTTGTCAAGAAGCATTTTGAGGGATCCAGGTTTCAGAAAATCACAACCCCTGAGCCACTGTGACATTCATGTGACAAAACTCTCCCCTAAATAATTCTATCCGAGACAGAAGACCATGGACCTCAGAGACATCTGCCCAGAGCCCAAACCCTGTAAGAGAGTAGAGGTTCAGAGCAGAGCTCAAGGTCCAGGGCTGCCATGAATGGTTGCTCAGGCTGTGTACTGCATGAGGCGGCCATTTCTACGGGGGCCTCTCACATCACAGATGGTATGGATTTGGATATTTATGACAGTGATTTTTTCCTTTTTTTTATGTGAGAAAGCAGGATTTACTGACAGGACAGAGAAGTTCCCACAGTGGGATGGGACCCGAAGGGGTTGGCCGTCTGGTACTTATATAGCCCTAAGACTGAGCTGATTGGCTAGCACTAGCTGTGCGATGTTGCTGTTCTGATTGGTCAGTACTAAGGACCAATCGGCAGGAGGTAGGGGCCTGATGGTGAGCTGATTGGTTGCTTTTCAATCCCAGCAGTACTTAGCTCTAGCTTGAGAGGCTCCTAGGGAGCTTGTTTACCAACACTCAGCCTGAGAGGCCTGCGGAGAGTTTGCTACTTGCTACATTGTTACCAGAGGGGTTGCTACATTGTTACCAGAGGGCAGAAGAGGGGGGGATTTGCTACATTGTTACCAGAGGGCAGAAGGGGGGGATTTACTACATTGTTACCAGAGGAGCTGCCTGCCTGTCTGCCTAGTCCTTCCCTAGCTATCTCCACGGACAGTGATTTTCTAGATGATGGCAGGAAGGGTCTCTTCCAACAAAAGCAGGATGTAACGACAAATGTCCACTTTCTAGGACTTAAGAAAGGGGCATCGTTTTCCAGTGGGTGTAAGGCTCCCCACCCCCTTGCCTTCTGTCGGGCCCGACCTCCACCAACCCAGCAGGAGCCCCGGGAGTCCTGCACTGGCCACGGGCCGTACTCACGGGTTGGTCGTGGACAGGATAAACATGGAACTATAAGGAGGCATGGGCTTGGGGCCGTCTTCCCCGGGGTCATCCTGTTCCTCCTCCTTCTTCTCTTCCTCTTTCTTTGGCAGTGGGTCTGGGTTGGCGTTTTTGTTCACTGTTGGGACAAGCACAGATACCAGGCTCCCTCCACCCTTCCCCACAAAGCTATGGGCTCTGGTGCACTTCCAGGGCAGGCCATAGGCAGCCGACCCTGATGCCCACAATCCTCTCTCCGCAGCCTCCTGAGTAGCTGGGACTTCAAGCGTGTGCCACCAAGCCTGGCAAACTTTTTGATTTTCTTTTTTAGCGATAAGGTCTTGCTATGTTGCCAGGCTGGGCTCAAGTGATCCTCCCGCCCTCGGCCTCCCAAAGCACACTGGGATTACCGGTTGTGAGCCACTGTGCCCAAAGCTCCTCATGGCTGTAATGTGTATGTCTCCTCTCCACATTTTAGTTAAGGGAGGCAGGCCACGTATACCCAAAACCATAATGAAAAACAACAATAGCGATAATAACAGCCAACATCTCAGCAACACCGAGTCCCCAGGGGCTGTTCTACTGTATACCGGGTGCCATGGCATGTCGTGGAATCCTCCCAGGGCCCTGAGATGGACATTCCAGGATCCTCATTTTACAGGTGAGCAGATGGAGGCACAAAGGAGGTGACTTGTCTCAGGTCACACAGCAGGATTTGAACCCCAGGCAGCCCAGTCCCTGGACGCCAGCTCTCAGGCACACCACAGCCTTGAGACGGAGGCATGAACACAGACCCGCTCCAGGAACTACTGAGTCTCCCACGATGGCACTGCAGGGTTTCCCCCATGGCACTCCATCCGTGTCAGCCTCCAGACCAGGACCCTGCAGCCTAGCCTAGCTGTGCATCCGTGGGCAGCCCCTCTGAGCCTCAGTTTCTTCAGCTGCAAGAGGGCACAGGGCCAAGATCGACCTCCAGGGACCACAGCAAGCATCTGTCAAGCAGACCCACGGCCACCTCTTGCACAGAGCTGTCACCTGAGGAGACCAAGCTACTGTGGTCCTGGGAGCCACTCTGGTCAGAGAGGCTCGTCTCTGAAGTCTCTGTGCCTGGTCCTGGTCTCACCCCTGTGAGGTGCGCTGGGCCTCTGTCCCTTGACACGGGGGGCTCCTGGCATACCCAGAATGTGGTCAAGTCCAAACTGGGCCGTGTCCTGAGGGTAGAGCACAGCCCAGGTTTGGAAGGAGGAGTAGGAGAAACAGAAGGCAAAGGAGCTGGGCTCGGTGGCTCAGCCTGTAATCCCGCACCTTGGGAGGCTGAGGTGAGTGGGCTGCCTGAGCCCGCAGGTTCGAGACCCACCTGGGCAACTTGGTGAGACCTCATCTCTACAATAAATCACTGCACTCCAGTCTGGGCGACAGAGTGAGACTCCAACTCAAAAAACAACAACAACAACAACAAAAAGAAGGCAAAGGATCCTGTAGGTGGTTTAAAGAGAACTCAGGCTGAGATGGTGACTTGGTGGACAACTCAAGTTCATGTCACCTGTCTTTAGAATATCTTTTAATTCCCTCCCTCCCTCCTTCCTCCCTTTCTTCTTTCCCCTCTTTCTTCCTCTTCCTCCCCCCCTTCCCCCCACCAACTTCAAGAAAGTTCAACATCACAGCTGCAGCCTGGGCTCCCTTTCTCTGGGCCGGGGGCCTGGAGGGGCCACCTGAGCCCCATGTTTCCACCAGAGGCGTCCCTCCTCCTCCACCAGGGTGGCTGCGGCTCCCCGGGGACCCCGCAGGTCCGGATCTGGGCCCCCCATGTCTCATCTCGCCGAATCCTCCCGCAGCCCCGTGGGATCAGAGCCACGTCGACCCCCGCTTGGCAGGGGAGGAGGCCGAGGGGTGGGTAGCTGTCCGGTGGGCAGGGGCTCACCTTGGACGACGGTGTGGTTGAGGGGCACGGGGCCGGTTGGGGGGATGTCCACTGCGGTGTGGTCGGGCTTCCTGGCAGTCTTTGCTGAGTTGGTCTGGGTGCTGCTGGGGTTGGTGACGATAAGGCTATTCTCGGGGTCTTGGGGGGGGCGGGGTTGGCCGGGTGCCCGGGTTGTTGGGCACGCGGCGGCCGGCGCCGGACGCGGGCGGGCCAGGGGGCTCGGTGCTGTTGCCCATCTGGGCCGGGCTCGGGGTGGCCCCGTGAGGCCCAGGCGGTCGTGGGGCGCCGACTCTGCGGTGGCCAGCTTGTTGTTCTTCATGTTGTCGATGTCCTCGGCCAGGGGCGGCTCTGGGCGGCCCAGGTCCTGCTGGATGGGCCGGGTGGTCGACAGGTTGGGCCCCGACACGGGCATCCCCGAGCCCTGGTTTTCTCTAAGGGAGGCAAGGAAAGAGAAGCCCAGCCTGGTCAGGACGGTGGGGCGACACGGCCCCATCCCACTCACGCTCAGCCGTGGAGACGTCTGTCCCAAAGCCCCCCAGTGCCCAGCACCAGGACGGCCATTCCACTGCCGCTCACAGACCAAGACCTCGACTCGTCCGTGCACAGGCGTCCCTAAGTCCTTGTCTGCTTTCTTGCCCTTTTCTTTCTGAAACGGGGTCTTGCTCTGTCACCCAGGCTGGAGGGCAGTGGCACGCTCACAGCTCACGGTAGCCTCGACTTCCTGGGCTCAGGTGATCTTCCCGCCTCAGCCTCCCAGGTAGCTGGGACTACAGGCATGTGCCACCAAGCCTGGCTAATGTTTTGATTTTTTTTGTAGTGACGAGGTCTTGCTATGTTGCCCAGGCTGGTCTCAAACTTCTAGGCTCAAGCGATCCTCCCACCTCAGCCTGCCAAAGTGTGCTGGGATTACAGGTGTGAGCCACTGTGCCCAAACCTCTTCGTGGCTTTAGATGCCTGTAATGTTTTAGTTTTAATCCTCTCCCCGTTTTAGTTAAGGGAGGCAAGCCACATACACACAAAACCATAGTGGAGAAAGTAACGCTAGACACAATAACAGCGAAGTCCCCAAGGGCTGTTGTAAGCATGTGACTTGTAATAATGTCTTAATCTTCAGTCCTAGGGGGAACAATTACTAGTACCATTCTAGAGATGAGGAAACTGAAGCTCAGAGAAGTCAAGTCTCTTGCCTAAGGCCACACAGCTGGTGAATGATCAAGACAGTTTCTCACAGGGACAGTGTGGGGGCAGCGATAGAGAATGAGCGGGTGGGCACTTGGCTTCTCAGGGAAGGCCCCTGCAGGGGGTGACAAAGGAAGGAGACAGGAGGAAGCTGCCAGAGGAAGGCCCGGGAAAAGCACTCCAAGATGGGGGGAACAGCCAGTGCAAAGGCACTGGGGCAGAGCTGAGCTTGTTGAGTTCCAGAAGCAGCAAGGAGGTGGGTGTGGCTGGGGGTGGAGAGTTGGGGAGAGGAAAGGGCTGGAGTTTGGTGCCTCAATTACCCAAGTAATTAACACTCCACAGCCAGAGAGGAGAAGCAAAGCATCTCTGTGCCCAGAGCATTTGGATGAGGTGAGAAAAACACGAAAAAAGCTAAGTTTTCACTGGATTTTTGTATCGCAATGCCACTGGGACATCAGCTCTCAGAGGCAACGGGGCTCATCTATTTATTAAAAAAAATTATTATTATTATTATTGAGTTGGAGTCTCTCACTTTGTCACCCAGGCTGGAGGACAGTGGCAGGCTCACGGCTCACTGCAGCCTCAACCCCCTGATCTCAGGTAATCCTCCCATCTCAGCCTCCTGAATAGCTGGGACCACCATGCCTGGTCACATGCCTGGCTAATTTTGTGATTTTTTTTTTTTTTAGAGATGAGATCTCACTCTGTTCCTCAGGCTGGTCTCAAACTCCCGGGCTCAAGCGAACCTCCTGCTTCAGCCTCCAAGTGCTGGGATTACAGGTGTGAGCCACTGCACCTGGCCAAAGGTTTTTCTTTCTCTTGTTGGCAGCCGAGTTTTCTTCTTCTTCTTACTTTTTTTTTTGAGTTGGGGTCTCACTCTGTCACCCAGGCTGAAGTGCAGTGGCATGATCACGGCCACTCCAACCTCGACCTGATGGACTCAGGCAATCCTCCTGTCTCAGGCTTCCAAGTGGGTGGAACTACAGGCACAGGCCACCACTCCTGGCTAATGTATTTTTTTGTAGAGACGAGGTCTCGCCATGTTGTCCAGGTTGGTCTCGAACCACTGGGCTAAGGCAACCCTCTTGCCTCCGCCTCCCAAACTGCTGGGATGACAGGTGTGAGTCACCACTCCCGGCACAGCCAAGTTTTCAATGCCCAGCACAGGGGCCCAGCGTGTGGTAACTGCTGGGCAACTCATTGTCCAATGATAAATGAATGTGCCCCATTTCCAGCTGAGGACACTGCGGCCCCAGGAGAGATCCCATGGGCCCAGACCTCCCATCCGCCCCTGTGTCTCCAAGTCACAGATACCCCAGGTCCTGCCTCCGTCCATCTGCAGATTTATCCCCAGCTGGACAGAGACTCATTCAGGAGTCGCAGCCCTGGTGAGGGCTACAACTACAGTCCTCAGGACAGCACAGGCCTGGTTCCCTAGCCCAACCTGGAGTCCACAGATCCACCGAAAAGTTAAACAAAGCTGGGTCTCCCTGAAGGGCGTCCTGCTGGCTAGGCCACCGGCACCCTCTTCCTCTTTGCTTTTTGCATTTTAGCTCGTGGTGTTTTCGGTGAGCAGATGAGGCAAGGTGATTTATCTTCAGACCAAAGCAGGTAGGGAGGATGCTTCTATTAATACTTTCTGGAACGAGAAACTGAGGCAGTAACACTGTATCTCGGAGACCACAAGGGAGAGGGATAGATCCAAGAACAGCTGTCCCTTCTCAGTGACACGAGTGGGTCAGAGATGGACACTCTGGAGCACGGAGCCACCCGGGTTTGAGTCTCTGTCTCTGCAATGACACTTCATAGCTGTGTGATCTGATCAACCCCTCTAAGCCTCAATTTCTTCCTTTTTATTTATTTGTGTTTTTTCTTTTTTCTGCCCTGCATATGAACCCGGGACCTCTTGCAGTCAAAAGTCCTCTCATTTTATTAATTAATTTATTTTTGATTTGAGGGTCTCACTGTCACCCAGGCTAGAGTGCAATGGTACGATCCTGGTTCACTGCAGCCTCAACTTCCTGGGCTCAGGTGATCCTTCCACCTCAGCCTCCTGAGTGTGTGGGGATGACAGGCACACGCCACCATGGCTGGCTCATTTTTTGATTTTTTTTTTTTGGTAGAGATGAGGTCTCACTAGTTTGCCCAGGCTGGTCTCAACTCCTGGGCTCAAGTGATCCTCCTGCCTCGGCCTCCCAAAGTGCTGGATGACAGGCGTGAGTCACCATGCCCGGCCCCTCTCATTTTTAAAGTGGGGATAATAGGAGCAGAACCTTCCCTGTATTCTGAGGACTGAGGTCACAATCCTGGAGCCCGTCTGCTGTGCAAACCCTGTTTTGCTCAGCATCCTTCCTCGTGGTGACCTGGGAGTGGTGGCCTCACTATGTCGCTGTGAGAACCAACTGTGCTAATGAGCTGAGAGTCACAGAGGATTATCCCCAGACCTCGCCTTGACTCCTAATGGGATTTGTCTTGCTGGATTTAGTACTTGCTGAGGACGGGTGACCCCTTTATCTCTGCCAATTTCTTCCTTCCGGAATAGGAACGTCCTACGCCTGTCCCACCATTGTATTTTGTAATTAATTATTATTATTGTTACTTTTTGGTAGAGACGAGGTCTCACTACGTTGCCCAGACTGGTCTCGAACTTCTGGGCTCAAGCGATCTTCCCATCTTGGCCTCCCAAAGTGCTGGTATTACAGGTGTGAGGCCACCGTGCCAGGCCTCCACCACTGTATTTTGGAAATACACAAAGGTAACTTGTTTTGTAGTTTCCGAGTCCCCAGATGGAGAAGAGTTTTGGTCCCAACAGATCATACCCACAGCTTTGCTCATTCCAGATTAAGAAGGTTTAGAAGCTGAAGTCAGATCCTGCGGGTTCCAGACCCACCCGGGCAACTTGGCGAGGCCTCATCTCTACAATAAATCAAAAAATCAGCCGGGCGTGGTAGCGCGTGCCTGTAATTCCGGTTACTCGGAAGGTGGAGGCGGAAGGATCGCCGGAGTCCAGCAGGTCCAGGCTGCAGTGGCCGGGAGCGGCCGCTGCACTCCAGTCTGGGCGACAGAGGGAGACTCCGACTCAAAAAACAAAACAGAACTCTAGAAGCTGAGATTTGGGGCTCCTGGGCTGCTGCCGTGATAGGTTAAGACTTTTGGGGATGTTGGGATGGGGTGAATGTATTACATATGAGGACAGGTGGGAATTCTGGGGTCACAGGCACTGTCATGGTTGGATGGTGGCCCTTCAGAAGATATGCCCACCCAGGACCTGTGAATGTGACATTGTTTGGAGAGAGGATCTTTGCAGACGGAACTGAGCCAAGAATCTCAAGAGGAGATCATCCTGTGTTAGGGTGGCTCTAATTCCAGTGACAAGTATCCTCTCAAGAGGCTGGGTGCAGGGACTCACGCCTACCATCCCAGCACTTAAGGAGGCCAAGGTGAGACCATCACTGGAGAGCAGGAGTCTGAGACCAGCCTGGGCAACATAGCGAGATTTCATCTCTACAAAAAAAAAAAAAAAATAGCCATACATGGTGGCATGGCCTGTAGTCCCAGCTATCCAGGAGATTGAGGTTACAGTAAGCTACAAATTATATCACTGCACTACAGCCTGGGTGATAGTCTGAGATCCTGTCTAAAAAAAAGAAAACGGGGTGATAAATAACTTGGGGTGCATGAAGTAGGGGTACTAGGGCCCACTGGGGGTGCCAGAAGCATCAGAATGGAAAAGAATGAGGTGCCCTCTGCCCCCAACGCAGGACACACTGTGAGGCTCAGAAGTCCAGCATCTCTCTCCCTGCTTCCCTTGGGAAGTGGGTTGTCATAGCAACAGATGCAGGTGGAACCAGGATTCAAAATCCAATGTGAAGCCTAGAGTGGAGCAGGCCGTGGCAAAAGCTCCCCTTGCCCACCCCAGGACCGGCAGGAGCTCTGAGTGCCACATTTTTTACTGCGAGCCTCACTCAGGCCACCCTGGGGAGCCACTGGGCCCAACCGCCTGGTGTGGGGGATCTGGGGTCACCAGCCACCGAATTACACAAATTGGAATGTGCATCGTCCCGTTCTCACTGGGGTGAGCCAGGGAAAGCCAGCAAGAGGGAGCAGAAACGGGGGCGAAACACAGTGCATCAAAAGGAAAAAGGGGACAGAGAGTCAGCTTCCTCCGGAATGAGAAACACAGGCTGTGTCTGCAGAAAGTCCCAAGGAGCCACCGCAGGGGAGAGATGATGCACCAAGCAGACCTCTGAGGGTCATTGGCTTTGTGACTAAATAGAGGACGGATGTGGCTTTTTATTATTTTACGTTTGCAGAGTTTTAGAGTTGGGGGTCTCACTCTGTCACCAGGCTGGAGGGCAGTGGCACGAGCACTGCAGCCTCAGACGATCCTCCTGCCTTGGCCTCCCGGCTAGCTGGGACTATAGGCGTGTGCCCCCATGCCCAGCTGATTTTTTGAAGCGGTAAGGTCTTGCTATGTTGCCCAGGCTAGTCTCGACTTCCTGGGCTCAAGCAAGCTTCCCGCTTCCGCCTCCCGAGTAGCTGGGACTACAGGCACATGCCACACATCTTTTTTTTTTTTTTTTTTCGAATTGGAGTCTCACTCTGTTGCCCAGGCAGGAGTGCAGTGGCACAATCACGGCCATGGCAGCCTCGACCTGCTGGGCTCAGGCAATCCTGCTCTTCTGTTTTTTAAAAAAGCCAGATGAATGACTCCTCTTGGATGCTTCCCTCTGAAAGTGCTGGAATCCTCATGAGTTTTATTTCCACGGAGCATGATTAGCGTCTTTTTATCAGTTCCGTGACAGCACCTCTCCCTGCAAGGGTGTTGGAGGCATCTGCTACTGGGAGGGGTAGCCGTGCTCCCCAGGGGCTGAGCAGCGGAGGCCAGCGGAGAAAGTGGGAGGGGGGGTTTCTTTTTCTGAAGGCGGGAGGGCAGGGACCATCTGTGGGATCTGGGCAAGCTGGGTCCCTATCAGGGTAAGGGCTGCCCTGGGGAAAGACCCTTCTCTTCTCTGGGCCTCAGCTTCCCCTTCTGCGAAAAGGAATTAGACTGGATACTCCAAAGGTTATAGATCGAAAGTTGCTTTTCTTCTTTTTGCAACCTCTGCGGCACCCAGGCAGGAGCGCAGTGCCCCGACCATGGCTCGCGGCAGCCTCGACCTCCTGGGCTGGGCGACGCCCCCGCCCCGGCCTCCGCCCCGTCCCTCCCCCGCGGGCGCCCCGCTCACTTCCGCCTGCGGTGCCGGCGCTCGCGCTCGTCCCTCCGCGCGTCCGCGTCGTGGCCGCCGGGGGCCGCGTGCCGGTGCCGCCGCCGGCGCTCGCCGCCGTCGGGGGCCTCCGCCTCGCCCTCGCCGCCCCGCGCCGGCCGGCCGCCCTCGCGGTGCCGCGCCCGGCGCTCGGCCCGGTCGTCGGTCGCCGGGTCCCCGGGCGGCCCGCGGTGCGCGCGGGGGCGGCGGGGCGCGCCGTCGGCGCCGGCGCGCGGGGACCCGCCGCGGCTGTCGCGGCCCCCCGCCGGCCGGGGCGCGCGCCGGCGGTGCGGGTCGGCGGCCGGGGCGCGCGCGGCCTCGCCGCCCAGGGCGCGGGCTGCCCGGGGCCCGCCTCGCGCGCGTGCGCGTCCGCCTCGCGGCCGTAGGGCCCCTCGCGGCCGGGCTCGGGCTCGCCCGGCCAGGGCCGGCGCGCGTCGGGGCAGCGCGCCGGTTTGCGCAGCAGCGGGTCGGCGCGCGTGGGGCCCAGGCGCGGGTCCCCCGCGGGCTCCGCCGCGCGGCTCTTGTTGGTGTTGTTGTTGCGGTTTTCCTGCGGGTCCACCACCAGCGGCCGGTCCAGGTGCGTCTTCACGTCGGGCCGCAGGTGGCGCGCGTAGGCGGCCTTCCAGCGCTCGTCGGGGTCCAGCTCGCCGTAGAGCGCCTCGCGGCTGGCCAGCAGGTTCTGCTTCCGCATCTCGCTGGTCCGCTGCTCCCACACGGACTTGGCCGGCTTCTGGAGCCTCTGCTGCTCCTTCCTGCAAGCGGGGCGCGGGTCAGGGCCCTTCCCTCCTCCGCTCAAGGACCCTGCAGGGCTCCCACTGACTCGGAGCAAAACCCCAAGTCCTCCCCACAATACGAGGTCAAGGCCCCTCCGTCCCCTGCTCAAGAACCCTCCAGGGCTCCCACTCGACTCTGCGCAAAACCCCACGTCCTCCCCATGGCCCACAAGGCTCCGGGTCATCTGTCGCCTCCTCCTTGCTTTCATCTCCTCCCTATTCACTTGTCTGTTCCGGCCTCACAGGAGACACGTCCTGCCGCAGGGCCTTTGCATATGCCCATGCAGATGCATAGGCACCAACCAGTCAGAAGCAAGGCCCCCGGGGGGACCAGGCTGAGGACTGAT
Source organism: Cephalopachus bancanus (assembly GCA_027257055.1). NCBI lineage: Eukaryota > Metazoa > Chordata > Mammalia > Primates > Tarsiidae > Cephalopachus > Cephalopachus bancanus. The sequence continues at coordinate 94,413 of JAPVLO010000947.1, forward strand.
TCACTCTGCCTGGGATACTCTTCCCCCAGGCCCCCCATGGCTCCTCCCTTACCTCGTTTGGGTGGTGTCACCAAGGTGACACCCTCCCTGGAAACAGTATTTGAAATTACAACTTTTCTCCACTTCCAGCATTCTCTACACCCCTTCCTTGTTTTATTTTTCTCTGTAGTTCTATCATCTACTAACACAATCTAGAATTTACTTGTTTACCTCAATAGTTATTATTATTTATTATTGTTCTCCCTGACTAAAATAGTTAAATAAAAGTGGGGGCATCCTTCCCTTCCAACCAAGTTAATGTAGTGAGAACATTGCTGGGAGCATATTAGGTGCTAATTACAGGCTGGAGTGCAGTGGCACCATCACAACTCACTGTAGCCTTTATCACCTGGGCTCAGGTGATCCTTCTGCCTCAGCCTCCTGAGAAGCCGGGACTACAGATGTGTGCCACCATGCTGGGTTGATTTAAAACATTTTTTTGGGTAGAGACAGGGTCTTGCTTTCTTTGACCAGCCTAGTCTCAGACTCTTGGCTTCAGCCTCCCGACGTGTTGGGATTACAAGTATGAGCCACCACACCTGGCCTCTAACTAAATATTTATTGAGTGAACATGGGTGGGAGGACAGAGTTATCACTTCCTAAAGCTCATCCCTCTCAGGGACCATCCACTTGACCATATCTGTGACTGGGGCAGTCTGGAGGCTGAAAGTTGAGGTGGCATCCCAGGGACTGAGGGAACTTACACAGTTATGGACATGTTGGCTGCAGACAGAGGACTCACTTCTGCCACCTCCTTGGCTTTCTGGAGGGCAAGTTTCTGGTTGGCTGCCTCCTCCTCTTCTTGTTCATCCTAAAAGGCATGTAAGACCACCCATCATGAAACATGAACATGGCCTTGGGGTCTCACTTCCGACCCTATTGCTACACAGGGACAACACTGGAAATAACATACATAACAACAACAACAACAAAGTTTGGCCTGTGTGTCAGAGCATCAACCAAGGCCCCTGGATGGACCAGGCTGACCGATGGTGAAGTGTACCGCCACCCCCTCCATGTTCAGGATTGGCCTGAGAGCCAACCAATCAGAATGGGCCGACACTGGGGGCAGTGTATGGCTACTCCATCTAGGTACAGGATTGACCTGAGTGTTGACCAATCAGAATGGGTCAACATTGGTGAAGTGTAGCGCTACTCCCATTATGTACAGGATTGGCCTGAGTGTTGACCAATCAGATTGGGCTGACACTAGTGAAGTGTGCTGCTACCCCCTCCACGTACAGGATTGGCCTGAGTGGCGACCAATCAGAATGGGCCAACATTAGTGAAGGGTACTACTACCCCTTCTGTGTACAGGATTGGCCTGAGGGTTGACCCATCAGAATGGGCCGACTTTGGTGAAACTACAGCTACTCCCTCCATGTATAGGATTGGACTGAGCACCTACCAATCAGAACCCAGTCCTCTCAACTGGCTGGAGCCAATGTTGATGAAGTGTACTGCTACCCCCTCCATGTGCAGGTTTAATGTCCAGCTCATGTTAGCCCTATTTTTTTTTTTTGAGTCGGAGTCTCACTCTGTCGCCCAGACTGGAGTGCAGTGGCCGCTCCCGGCCACCGCAACCTCGACCTGCTGGGCTCCAGCGATCCTTCCGCCTCAGCCTTCCAAGTAGCCGGAATTACAGGCATGCGCTACCACGCCCAGCTGATGTTTTTTGATTTTTTTGTAGAGATGAGGTCTCGGTGCCCAGGCGGGTCTCGAACCTGCGGGCTCAGGCAATCCACTCACCTCAGCCTCCCAAAGTGCTGGGATTACAGGCTGAGCCACCAAGCCCGGCTACGTTAGCCCTATTTTAACACACAGCCGGAAGACGACACAGGGAAAAGAGTCCCTTCCCTTCCTACAGTGAAGATTTTCCTACACCCTGTCTCAACGGGTTGGAAAGCAAAGATTCTTCTCCCACTGGACTTTCTGAGCCATTTGAACTCTGAACTGACCTGCAAAAAACACCAACTAGCCCCAAACAGGACAGTCTGGTGGCCCAAGTCCCAGGCCACCAACTGCCAGGAGCCCCCAGAAGGAGAATCAGGAGAGGAATCTATTCCCAGCCCCGTGATGGGGAGGTGGGGGAGGGGAGCACAGGGCACCAGGGCTGCCGCCAACTGCCCAGGGCGCTGCTCGCTGGTGGTTAGGTTCAGAGAGGAGGAGGATAGGGGAAGACGTTTTAAAAATACATACAGAAAAAGTCGTTTTTGGACTTTAAATCCTTCTTCAGCCTTCATGCGGGGCCTCATTCGTATAACAGAAAAGCCAACAAAGAAAAAGCAAAGAAAAAGAAACGAGAAAGAAATGGCCAGAAACAAACCCGCCCCTAAGAAAGGTCATGCCAGAGGCAAGACTGCTCTCCCTCTGCGCTTGGGATCTCAGGTGGGAAGCAACCTTGCCACCTTGGAAATGATCAGATCAGGATACTGCTGGGCACTCCACAGGGGTGGGACCCAGCTGGCCACCCTGCTTCCACAAGACCCTCCTCCCTCCTGGCGCCATGTTCAGCATTTCTCAGAGCCAGGCCCCTGGACCACCTACCTCAGAGACACTGAGAATGCAGATCTGCAGGTCCCTCCCAAATGAGTATGAAACACACTCAAGCAACTGGTGCTCAGTGATTAAGAGCACATGTCCCAGACCCAGACGGCCTGGGTTCAGATCCCAGCTCTGCCACTTACTGCTGTGTGACCTTGGGCAAGTCTCTTAATGTCTCTGCACCTCATCTAAAATGCCAACTCTCCCCTACTTTGCTTAGTACACCTTTCTCTTTAGTGCTTATCATCATCTGACAAGCTATGTAGATATGTATATGTTTCTGAGCTGGGGTCTCACTGTGTTGCCCAGGCTGAAGTGCAGTGGCACAATCATGGCTCACTCTAGCCTTGAGCTCCTGGGCTCAGGCAATCCTTCTGACTCAGCCTCCTGAGTAGCTGAGACTACAGGTGTGCATCACCATGCCCAGCTAGTTTTTTTTAATTTTTATTGTAGGGACGAGGTCTCACTATGTTGCCCAGGCTGGTGTTAAACTCCTAGGCTCAATCAGTCCTCCTGTCTCAGCCTTCCAAAGTGCTGGGATGACAGGTGTGAGCCACCGTGCCTGGCCTTGACAAGTTATATATTTTTACAAATGTATCTTATTTCTTAACTCTCTCCCTGACTTGCATCCCTCCTCCATGAAGACAGGAACTTTTGCCTGTTTTCTTCACTGTGGTGTCCCTGGCTCCTCTTAGACCAGAGCATTGGTCACAGTAGGTGCTCAATAAATGCTTACTGAATGATGCCATCTGTAAAAGGGGGCTCAGAGAACTTGACTCTCTTTTTTTTTTTTTTTGAGTTGGAGTCTCACTCTGTCACCTAGGCTGGAGTGCAGTGGCCGCTCCCGGCCACCGCAGCAGCCTTGACCTGCTGGGCTCCAGCGATCCTTCTGCCTCAGCCTTCCAAGTAGCTGGAACTACAGGCGTGCGCTACCATGCCCGGTTCATTTTTTTGATTTATTGTAGAGATGAGGTCTCATCAAGTTGCCCAGGCGGGTCATGAACCCGCGGGCTCAGGCAATCCCCTCACCTCGGCCTCCCAAAGTGCTGGGATTACAGGCTGAGCCACCGAGCCTGGCCGAGAACTTGACTCTTGAGTTTCCATGAGGATAGAGATTAAAAATGCACCCGGGTCTTAGCAGGGTGCCTGTCACATATTAAATGTCCGAGAAATACTTGTGGAATACGTGGAGGAGAGAATGCGGGTATGGGGGTTGTGCACCTCCCAGGATGGAGATGAGCTGGGCTCCCTCCCCACTCCCCGGTTGCCCCCAGTCCTGCCCCAGCCCTTGAGGATGGCGCTCTTGGAACCTGGAGGAGCTCATGGCTGCATCAGCTCACGGCTCAGTCATGCCAGCCAGCCCCACAGTGGCCAGGCCCGTGGCTGTCTGCTTGGGAGGGCGGAGCCTTCCGTTCCCCTACTCCCCCATCAGAGCTGGGGCCAGGAAAGACTTTCTCCCTCCTGCCGAGCCAGCAGATGGAGGGTTGGCACTGTCCACTCAGTTTGGTTCAGTTTCACGAGCATGTCCTGAATGCCTTCAGGGCCTGCGAGGTTGCTGGGGAACCCAGGGCCGGCAGGAAGACACCGTGCTCGTTAGGGTTCTCTTAACTCGACAGGCTCCCTGGGGAGAGGCGGAGGGTGGACCGTGGCAAACTCCTGCCACGCTGGGTTTGGCCAACGGGAGGCTCTGGTGGGAGGCCAGGGAGAGAGGGAGGTGGCGGCATTTATTGCTTCATCTGTGCATTGCCAGGTCCCGGTCCTCTGAGGTCACGGGGCCTGTGACAGCCCTGTTGACTCGGCTGTAGCTCTGGCTGGGTTCCCGTGACACCACTCCCTGCTCCATCCTTTTGGACCTAGGTGGCAGCAGTGCCCGCCAGGCCGGGGGCGACACTGCTCCTCAGAAACCCTGCCCATTCCCCATCAACCTCCCTTTGGGGGATTTGCCATCTGGTTCCTGCCGTGACCTCACTGCCTTCCCGTGTCCCGCCCCCGCTGCTGTAAAACCGGCGTGATTGGGGATGGTCTGTTTCTGGTGGGGGGGAGGTAGGGGGCTAGAGGTGCCTTCACCCTGCATGGTTTACCCAGGGCAAAAGCACTGATCGTCTCCCCACCCCCACCCCCATCCTGATCTGCCATGGCAGGTGGTAGCTTTGCCAGAGGAATACTCTCCCACCGCCTCCACCTTGGTGAGTTCCTGCGCGTTGGCCAGGTTGTCCACAGCGATGGCCAAGAACACATTCAGGAGGGTGTCTGCAAGCGTCTGAGTCAGGGAACGTGGCCATTGAGGGGACAGCGCTTGGACCCTGGGTGCCTGAGTTCCCTGATCCCCTTCCTCATTCCCTCCGCCACCCCCTCTCCACCAGAGGCCCAGGCCCGTCTCCACCCCCTCCCCATGCCCCCACGAAGGATACAGTTGCCGAACAGCGTCAGGACGATGAAGTAGATGGAGAATACCATGCCTCCCTGCACGCCCCCCTGGGACTTGATGCCATCGTACATGACCTCATTCCAGTCTTCGCCCGTCAGGATCTGAAAGGGGAGGAAGAGACACACAGCCAACCCCCCTCTCAGCTGCGGGCCCCTCGGAGAGGTAGCTGTGGAGCTGGAATCGTCCACCCCATCCCCACGCCCAGGGAGTCTTCAACAACCCTGACCGGTGTCCAAGGCCAGACTCTGGGCCGGCTCCTCCTTGGCTTTGGTCTTTGTGAGTGGAAGGGGCTGTCCTTGCAGTGAGGGGCTCTTAGCCTGACTTCTAGGAAAATGAGACCCTGTGGGGGGGGGTCATAAATCTTCCTGTAACTCTGTCTTGTTATGGACTGAACTGTGTCCCACAAATTCAGGAAGCCCTGACCTCCAACGGGATGATATTTGGAGGTGGGGCCTTTGAGAGGTGATAGGGTTAGGTGAGGTCCTGGGGAGACACTCTCACGATGAGATTAGCGCTCTCATGAGAAGAGGAAGAGAAGCCAGGCGTGGTGGCTCATGCCTGTCATCCCAGCACTTTGGGAGGCTGAGGAGAGGTTTGCCTGAGTCCAGGGGTTCGAGACCAGCTTGGCAAGACCTTGTGTCTACAATTAATCAAAAAATTAGCTGGGCGTGGTGGTGCATGCCTTTAGTTCCAGCTACTTGCAAGGCTGAAGTGGAAGGATCGCCTGAGCCTAGCAGGATGAGGCTGCGGTGGCCGTGAGTGTGCCACTGCCCTCCAGCCTGAGTGACAGAGTGAGACTCCTACTCAAAAAAAAAAAAAAAAAAGGAAGACGAAGAGAGGTCCAAGCTCTCTCTCTTCACCATTGACTGAGGACTCAGTGAGAAGGCAGCCGGCTGCATGCCAGGAGGAGAGCCCTCGCTAGGAACTCACCCTGCTGACACCTTAAGTTTGGACTCCCAGCCTCCAGAACTGTGACAGATACATGTCTGCTGTGAAGCCCCTCAGACAAGTTATTTTGTTATGGTAGCCTGCGCAGACCAAGAAGGCTTTTCATATGAACCACATTCCACATATGGTCACAGAGATGATTAAACCAGCTACTGCGTGGAAAGCACACATGCAGCACAGAGCCGGCTACATATGGGGTCGGCCTTGGCAGACTCTGAAGCAAGGTTTCAAGGGCAAATGGTTTATCTAGGAGGCGAGCTCAGGAAGCACCAGCAGGGGAGAGGGGACGCAAGACAGGGAAGGGGAGGTGAGAAATAAAGGAAAAGTTATCGGGCAAGCTTCCACCGTAGGCAAGCAGGACTCAGTCCCGCCAGGAAGTGATGGGAGTCATCCCACCTGAGGGTGAGGAAGCCGGGGTGTTTATCAACCAAGGGCTGTTCCTCTGGGGGTGGAGTGTGTGCCAAATATCCACTGGTGCTATTGGACTGCTGTGTCCCAGGGCAGGGACCAGAGAAAGCCTCAGGCAGAGGAGTGAGGTGTCAGCAGAGAGTTTTGCTCAGGCTGGAGTGCAGAGGAATGATCACAGCCCACCACATCCTTGACATTGTGGGCTCATGCAATCCTCTCACTTCAGCCTCCAGGGTAGCTGGGACTACAGGCATGCACCACCATGCCCAGATAATTTTTTAATTTTTTTGTAGAGACAGGATCTTGCTACACCGTCCAGACTAGTCTCAAACTCTCGGGCTTAAGCAATTCTCCCACCTCGGCCTCCCAAAGTGCTGGGATTACAGGCGTGAGTCACCATGCCCAGCCTCCCTCTTTCTATCCAAATTTCCATGAGATAAAGTAAATGTAAAAGCACTCCAAAAATGTCAGTCTGCTAAGGCAAGGTCTCCCAGCCTTGGTCCTGTTGACATTTAGGGCCAGATCGTTCTTTGTGGTGGGGATTGTCCTGTGCACTAGGATTCTGGGCAGCATCCCTGGCCTCTACCCGACAGATGCCAGTAACACACGCCCCTACCCAGTTGTGACAACCCATCATGCTTGCAGACACTGCCACTGTTCTAGGGGACAGATCACCCTTGGGTGAGAACAACCTCTGAGCTACAGACATATGGGTACGCTGGGCACAGTGGCTCATGCCTGTAGTCCCAGCACTTTGGGAGGCCGAGGTGGAAGGATCATTTGAGGCCAGGAGTTTGAGGCCAGCCTTTGAGACCAGCCTGGGTAACAGTGAGACCCTGTCTCTAACAAAAAATCCCCAAATTAGCTGGGTTTGGTGGCGTGCCTGTAGTCCCAGCTACTTAGGAAGCTGAGGCAGGAGGATCACCTGAGCCCAGGAGGCACAACTGTGCCACTGCACTCCAGCCTGGGCAAGAATGAGACCTCAACTAAAAAAAAAAACAAAACAAAAAACATATGGGTAGTTATCAGTGCTACTAATAATCACACATGCAGGGGCTCGGAACTTTCCCTCATGGATGGCTCCCTCTCCAGCCCTTGCCTGGGGGTGTCTCATTTAGAAACCACCTCCCCAGGAGAAGGGGAGTGAAGTCACATTCTCTATGCACACTCTGTCCCCCAAAAGAAAAAGAGTCCACAGGTGAAGCTCTGGAGGTCCTGGCTGGACCATTCCCAACCTCAGGACATCATGTGCCCACCTGGATGCAGAAGGTAAGACGGGTTTATGGCTTGAGGTCAACCTCCTTGCCTTAAAATATGAGACTGGATGTCTTCAGATTTGGTGAGTATATTCATCATGCCTTTTTTTTTAAGGGTCTGGGTCTCGTTCTGTCATCCAGGTTGAAGTGCAGTGGCTTGATCATAGTCCACTGCAGCCTCCACCTCTTGGGCTCAAGCGATTCTCCTCCCTTGGCCTTCCGAGTAGCTGAGGCTATAGGTGTGTGCCACCATACCTGGCTAATTTTTTTTAATTTTATTTTTTTAGTTTTTGTAGAGATGGTGTCTCACTATGTTGTCAGATTTGTCTCAAGTTCTTGGTCTCAAGTGACTGTCCTAACTTGGCCTCCCAAAGTGCTGGGATGACAGGTGTGAGCCACCGCACCTAGCCAATGCCTCTTATTTTCTGTATTCTGATGCATCTGGGGCCTTGCTGACCCTGGAGGGACTTCTAGGATTAGCCAATTCCTAGAAATAGTAGCCATGAGCTTTCTTTTCTTTTTCTTTTGAGTTGAGTCTCACTCTGTCGCCCAGACTGGAGTGCAGTGGCCTTCCTGGCCACTGCAGCCTCGACCCACTGGGCATCGGCGATCCTTCCGCCTCAGCCTTCTGAGTAGCCAGAATTACGGGCATGCGCTACCATGCCCGGCTGATTTTTAAAATTTTTATTGTAGAGATGAGGTCTAGCCAAGTTGCCCAGGCGGGTCTCGAAACCGCGGGCTCAGGCAATCCACTCACCTCAGCCTCCCAAAGCGCGGGATTACAGGCTGCGCCACTGAGCCTGGCTGAGCTTGCTTTTCAGATGCAAACCAACCAAACCAGACCCCACGTGCCAACTACCTCCCTTCTTGGGCTCTCACAGTCTGGGCCTGCCATAAACACCCCAGGGCCAGGTACCACCTAGAGTACGAGGGGCAGCCTAGAGCCTGTGGAAGTGATCCAAGTCAGCCAATCCTAAACCTGCTTACGCTGCCTCGCCCTTTCCTTCCATGGAAGCCACCATGAAGGCTCTTACCCGCATCTTCCCACCCTTCTGCCTCCTGACCAGCTCAGCGCATCCTTGCGTGGTCCTGCATGGAGTAGCGTGCCCCCGAGTTGGGATCTCTGAGTAGCAAATTCTCTCTTCCATGACACTCATCTCCCGATCAGTTGGCCTCACCATATCTGAATAATAATACAATCTGTGGTTTTTTTTTTTTTTTTTGAGTTGGAGTCTCACTCGGTCGCCCAGACTGGAGTGCAGTGGCCGCTCCTGGCCACCGCAGCCTTGCCTGCTGGGCTCCGGCCATCCTTCCGCCTCAGCCTTCCGAGTAGCCGGAATTACAGGCATGCGCTACCACGCCCGGCTGATTTTTTGATTTATTGTAGAGATGAGGTCTCGCTGCCCAGGCGGGTCTCGAACCCACGGGCTTAGGCAATCCACTCACCTCAGCCTCCCAAATGCGTGGGAGCCACCGAGCCCAGCTACAATCTGTGTTTTAAGGCAGTGTGAAAAGGTCTGGTGGAATTCAGGGGAGCCCCTCACATGTGGAACAGACGCTTGCATCTTTGACACTGAGAGGTCGGCCCATGGGGCCGGGTGGAGGCCGTACCTGAAACACCGTCATTATTGCTGCTGGAAAAGTATCGAAGTTGGTAGGAGGAGTCCCTTCATCGAAATTAAACCTGCAGGGAGGACACGGACATTTTACGTTGGCCCCACCCCGGTGCTTTGAGGACTCAGCTCAGCATCTCATCTCCTTGGAAACGCCTCCATCCTCTCTGATCCCAGGACACCCTGGGTGGTACCCAAGGCCCCGCCCCAGGTGCGCTGAGGGCTCAGCTCAGCATCTCTTCTCCATGGAAACGCCTCCATCCTCTCTGATCCCAGGATACCCTGAGTGGTACCCAGGGCCCTGGCTATCTGGGTGGTGGTAACGGACATCCAGGCCTCAAGGAAGGCAGCCTGCAGGGTGGAGGATGGTGTGGGCCTTTGGATGCCCTGAGTGGGGGTGGGTGGGTGGGGGAGGGCAAACCCAACCCCGGGAAAGCAGAAGTCAGACGTTCTGCCGAGGACTTACTGGCCGCCAAAAAGCTGCATTCCCAAAAGGGCGAAGACCACGATGAACAGGAAGAGGAGGAACAGCAGGCTGATGATGGATTTCATGGAGTTGAGGAGAGAGACGACCAGGTTTCGGAGAGAGGCCCAGTACCTGCCGGCAGAGGCCGGGCGAGGGGTCAGGCCAGGCCGGGGAGGCAGGAGCTGGGAGTCAGCCACAAGGCACGAAGCGGCCTTCCCAGCTTCTTGGAGGTGGCTTCTCCACCGCCCCACACCCCCAGCCCTGTCAGAAGGTCCAGGAACCCCAAAGACTTACTTTGTGACTTTGAAAATACGCAATAACCTGAGAGCTCGTAACACGCTGATTCCGAAGGATGTGCCGGGTTTTATGACGGCCCAGATGACCTCAAAGATGCTTCCAATGATAACCTAGAGCAGAGGGCCTGGCGTTACGTTCAGGGATGGTGTCTGGTCTTCAGTGCTTGCAACATCTTCCAGGCTTGAACCTGGCAGGAACCCAACCCAACCCCCACCTCCAAATGGAAGCAGGGGGAAGATCCCTGGCTCTTCATGCATTCATTTGTTCATTCATTAGAGACAGGGTCTCACTCTGTTGCCCAGGCTGGAGAGCAGTGGCATGACCATGGCTCACTGCAGCCTCTATCTTCTGGGCTCAAGTGATCCTTCTGCCTCAGCCTCCTAATTAGCTGGGACTACAGGCACATGCCATCTTGCCCAGCTAAGTTTTAAAATTTTTGTGTAGAGATGGAGTCTTGCTATGTTGTCCAGGCTGAAGTGCAGTGGGCGATCATAGCTCACTGTAGCCTCAAGTTCCTGGCCTCAAACAATCCTCCTGCCTCGGCTTCCCTAGTAACTGGGACTACAGGCACACACCACCATGCCCAGCTAATTAGAATAATTTGTTTTGTAGAGATGGGGTCTTGCTATGTTGCCCTGGCTGGCGGCTGGTCTCGAACTTCTGGGCTCAAGCAAGCCTCCCACCTCAGCTTCCTGAGTAGCTGGGATTATAGGCTAACCCATCGATCATGCCTGGCCTTTTTTTCTCTGTTTTGTGTTGGGATTTCACTCTGCCACCCAGGATGGGGTGCAGTGGCATGATCACAGCTACTGTAGCCTCAACCTGCTGGACTCAGGCAATCCTTCTGTCTCAGCTTCCTGCGTAGCTAGGACTGCAGACGTGTGCCACTATGCCTGGCTAATTTTTTCAAAATTTATTGTAGCCGGGCTCGGTGGCTCAGCCTGTAATCCCACGCCTTTGGGAGGCTGAGGTGAGTGGATTGCCTGAGCCCGCGGGTTTGAGACCCGCCTGGGCAGCAAGACCTCATCTCTACAATAAATCAAAAAATTAGCCGGGCGTGGTAGCGCGCGCCAGTAATTCCGGCTACTCGGCAGACTGAGGCGGAAGGATTGCCGGAGCCCAGCAGGTTGAGGCTGCGGTGGCCGGGAGCGGCCACTGCACTCCAGTCTGGGCGACAGAGTGAGACTCCAACTCAAAAAAAAAAATTTATTGTAAGACAAGGTCCTGCCAAGTTGCCCAGGCTGGTCGCAAACCCCTCAGCTCAGGCAATCCTCTCGCCTCCGCCTCCCAAAGTGCTGGGATTACAGGTGTGAGCTACGGTGCCTGGTTTTTTTTTGAAAGCAGGATTTATTAAGAGGACAGAAAAGTTCCCACGGTGGGACAGGACTCAAGGGGGTCACCCTGGCCTTTTTTTTAATGGGAGAAATTAGTATTATTTTTATTATTATTTTTTTTTGAGTTGGAGTCTCATTCTGTCGCCCAGACTGGAGTGCAGTGGCCGCTTCTGGCCACCGCAGCCTCGACCTGCTGGGCTTCGGCGATCCTTCCACCTCAGCCTTCCGAGTGGCCGGAATTACAGGCATGCGCTATCACGCCTGGCTGATTTTTTGATTTATTGTAGAGATGAGGTCTCGCTGCCCAGGCGGGTCTCGAACCCGCGGGCTCAGGCAATCCACTCACCTCAGCCTCCCAAAGGCGCGGGATTACAGGCTGAGCCACCGAGCCCGGCTTATTTTTATTTTTAATTTTTTTATTTTTTGAGTTGGAGTCTCACTCTGTCACCCAGACTGGAGTGCAATAGCTGCTCCTGGCCACTGCAGCCTCGACCTGCTGGGCTCCGGCGATCCTTCTGCCTCAGCCTTCCAAGTAGCTGGAACTACAGGCGCGCACTACCACACCCGGCTAATTTTTTGATTTATTGTAGAGATGAGGTCTCTCCTGTTGCCCAGGCGGGTCTCGAACCCGCGGGCTCAGGCAATTCACTCACCTCGGCCTCCCAAAGAGCTGGGATTACAAGCTGAGCCACTGAGCCCGGCAGTATTATTTTTAAACACTTGGGCCATCTATGTAGGGAATCTTTATTTGCTTGTTCGTATTTTGTTTGTCTTCTCCTCCAACAACATGGAATTTCCTATGATGGCAGAAATCAGTACTGGATCCAAAGTGACTATAGGTTATTAAGGCTTTCTAAGGATCGCGGCAAACAATTTGGCCTGTCCTGGCCCAGGCATTCTCCGCCTGTTTGCTGAAACCCTTAACTTTGTGTCCAGCACCTGTGTGAGTTTCTCTCGGGTGAGTCTCTAAGGGTGGACTTGCTGGGCTACCCACCCCTGCTTTCCAAAGAGAGTCTGTCAAGTTCCCTCCCCCGGCAGAGGCTGAGCATTCGGAGCGCTCCATGTCCTTGCCAGTGTTTGAGACGGTTCCCTTGTTCTTTCTGCATTCATCCGAGTCTCTCATATCCCGGGGTGATCTTACCTCTCCCCCTTTGAGGCCCGCAAGTATCAGCCATTCTAGGCGAGCGCTGGAGAAATGAGCTCCCTAGAAGGCAGAGCACTTACCCCACAGTCAAAGCAGTTGAAGGAAGAGTGGAAGTAAGGCCGCGTCCCAAGCCCGTACATTTTTATAAACATTTCGGACATAAAGAGTCCTAAGAAAATGAATTCTGCATAGTCTAGAGGGGAGAAGGAGGAGAAAAAGAGGAGATTAGGCTTGCTGAGGAGAGGAGTTTCAGGTGGCTCTGACTTCCCTTTCATTGTTTTTTTTTAAGTTTTTTTTGAAAGCAGGATTCATTAGAGGACAGAGAAGCTCCCACAGTGGGAGGGGACCTGGGGGAGCCATCTTTATTATTACTATTTTTTGTTTTTTGTTTTTGAGTCAGAGTCTCTCTGTTGCCCAGGTTGAAGTGCAGTGGCATGTTCACAGCCACCCCAGCATCGATCTGCTGGGCTCAGGTGATCCTTCCGCCTCAGCCTTCCAAGTAGCTGGAACTACAAGCACGCGACCACGTCCGGCTACTTTTTAAATTTATTGTCGAGACTGCGGTCTCACCAAGTTGCCCAGGCGGGTCTCAAACACCTGAACTCAGGCAACCCTCTTGCCTCGCCTCCCAAAGTGCCGGGATTACAGGCCTTGAGCCCCTGTGCCTGACCCTTTCATTGTTTTCAGAAAAACTCTTTGTTGGTTTCAGATGAGATCTTGCTATGCTTCTCTGGCTGGTCTCAAATGAACTCCTAGCCTCAAGCGATTCTTCCGCCTCAACCTCCCAAGTAGCTGGGACTACAGGCATGTATCACCATGTCTGGCTTCTGACTCTCCTTTAATAATAACCCTGTCACGTGCCTGGCCTGCCCTGGCAGGCAGGGAGAGAGAGGATGGTCTTTGGTCGCCTCAGAAAAAAATTATGCAAGCTTTCTTTTCCATGGGCCTCAGTTTCCCTTCTGTTAAAAAGGAAGAGAAACAATTGTTCCCCACCCTCCAACCAACCAACCAACCAACCAACCAACCAAAGGTCAACCTTTAAAAAAAGATTTTTTGTGGAAGGATCGCCGGAGCCCAGCAGGTCGAGGCTGTGGTGGCCGGGAGTGGCCACTGCACTCCAGTCTGGGCGACAGAGTGAGACTCCAACTAAAAAAAAACTGCCTCCCAAAGTGCTGAGATGACAGGTATGAGCCACCCCGCACCCATCTCAGGCCAATCTTAAAAGCAGTGAGAAAAAGCTTAGCGGGTCTCCATCTTGTGGTATTCACCCTGCTTTGGCGAGAAGGGTTGGATGCAGGCTATCGCCAAGGACTTAGCTGTTGTGTGGACTGGTTGGTTCCCGGATGCTTATTACATTTTAAAAGTAAACTAGGTTGGGCTTGATGGCTCAGCCTGTTATCCCAGAACTTTGGGAAGCCGGGGTGAGTGGATTGCCTGAGCTCGCAGGTTTGATACCAGCCTGGACAACTTGGTGAGACCTCATCTCTACAATAAATAAAAAACTAGCTGGAAACGGTAGCTTGTGCCTATAGTTCCTTCTACTTGGAAGGCTGAGGCGGAAGGATTGTCAGAGCCCAGCAGGTAGACAGCTGGGGTGGCCGTGAGTGTGTCACTGCACTCCAGCCTGTGAGATGGAGTGAGACTCTAACGCAAAAAAAAAAAAAAAAAAAAAAAGTAAACTAACTAACTAGCTGGTTAATGGCCAAAATAACCAGGGGCCAAGCGTGGCCCCATAATGCCAGTGTGTCACGATCTAAGACTTAAGCTTCATCAGCTTTGACATGCCTGAGCTCCAAAAGAAAGAAAGAAATGGAAAGCATGATGATGTCTGTTTGCAAGCCTGGTGTCAGGAACTTGGCTGGTGCACTACGGGCAGCCCATCTAAGGCACGGCTTTTCTCCCAAGTTGGAAAACTAATCTGATGTCCCTTAGAGATCCTGTTTTGCTGGTGGCCTAAGAGTTTTGAGGAAGACAAAACCTTTTGTTCTTTGATGAGAAAGCATAAAAGTGAAAGTGCCTCTGGGAGGGGCGAAATGTGGATATTGGTTTGTTCCAGCAAAAGAAATGATTGACATCAGGTCTTTTTTTTTTTTTTTAGTTGGAGTCTCACTCTGTCGCCCAGACTGGAGTGCAGTGGCATGCTCCCGGCCACCGCAGCCTCGACTTGCTGGGCTCCGGTGATCCTTCCACCTCAGCCTTCCAAGTAGCTGGAATTACAGGCGCGCACTACCACGTCTGGCTGATTTTTGATTTATTGTAGAGATGAGGTCTCGCCAAGTTGCCCATGAGGGGCTCGAACCCGTGGGCTCAGGCAATCCACTCACATCAGCCTCTCAAAGCGCGGGATTACAGGCTGAGCCACTGAGCCCGGCTAACATCAGGTATTTTTTTGAGTCAGGGTCTCACTCTGTTGCCCAGGCTGGAATGTAGTGGCATGATCATGACATGCACGACTCACAGCAGCCTTGATCTCCTGGGCTCAGGCGATCCTTCCACCTCAGCCTCCCAAGTAGCTGGGACTACAGATGTGTACCACCATGCCCAGTTTATTTTTAATTTTTTTTTTTTTTGTAGAGATGAGGTCTTGCTATATTGCCCAGGGTAGTCTTGAACTCCTGGGCCCAAGCAATCATTCTGTCTCAGCCTCCCCAAGTGCTGGGATTATAGGCGTGAGTCATCATGCCCAGTTGGGTTTCTTGATAAAGGATAGGAAGGAGGGGTAGGGAGGGTTTCTACTGGGAAGAGAGCAGATAGGAAGGAAACACAGAGAACCCAAGCTAACTTCCAAGAATTTCACAGTTATGGCCACCTGGCTAACTAGGTTTGAAGGTTGCTATGGTTTGAAGGTTTGTATCCCCTCCAAAATCCTTGTTGAAACCTAATCACCAACATAACAGAGATAGGGCTTTCAGGAGGGCGTGAAGTCATGGGATTAGCTGCCCTATAAAAGGGCTTGATGGAGGCAGCTTGTCTCTTTTGCCCTTCCACCTTCTGTCACGTGAGGACACAACATCCAAGGTGCATCTTGGAAATAGAGAACAGCCCCCACCAGACAACCAAATCTGCCAGCATCTTGCTCTTGGTCTTCCCAGGCTCCAGAAGAGTGAGAAGATACATTTCTGTTCTTACCGAATGAGCCAGTCTCGGGGATTGTGTTGCAGCGGCACATGCAAACTGAGGTGATGGCCCAGGGTGTTTGGGGGATCATGGGTTTGAGAAGGTGCTTTGGACTGACGATCAAAGTCCTTCACATTCATTCCCCAAGCAAACCTCTCCTTATTTGTAGGACTCTAAGGAGCATCTGGCGTCTGAGGGCAGCTATGGAGTCTCCAGGACCAAAATATCAGCAAAGGAAATTCGTTGGTAACATCTGGTGCATTCCAAGACCCACCAGAAGCCACTGGGGGAGGACTGAAGGGTTTCTGAGGTCTTGTTCCCGGTTACCATGGAAACATGATCGTTAATGATGCCTCAGACTGAGAGAATTCCTTATCCATGGTGGAAGAACTTTCAGGGGCGTCAAATCCAGTTTCCACCAAGTACAGTTGAGAGGTCTGAGACCCAGAGAGACACCCACCCCTGACAGACTGTTTACATGCTGACATCTCTGACATTTAAGTGTATCTTTAAAATCATCATGCCCTAGTTTAGATGGCAGTTGTATTTCTTAGTGGTACATAAAAGATGGCCTTCTAGTCGGAGGTGTCTTTGGTCAGTGGACAATGATAATGACTTGGCCAAGGTCACATGGTAGTTAGGGACAGGGCAGTCTTTGAGAATTCAGGTCACCTGGAGCCCAGGATAGGGACCTATCATCTGACACAGCTTAGACTCTGGAGCCCAACTGTCTGGCTTTATCACTGACTGGCTGTGTGACCCTGGGTAAGTTACTTACTCTCTCTGTGCCTCAGTTTTCTCAACTAGAAAATGGGAATGATTAAAGGACATTTACAGAGGTCACAATCCCCTGTTCCTGAACCAGGACAGACTGTGAGTAGTGGGGAAAATGTAGGGGATTAAAAATAGACTGTCAGAGAAGTTAAAACAAGAAGAGTCCTCATTTGTAAGAGACTCCAGAGGGATCAAATGCAATTACTAAGGTTGGAACTGGGTCAGTGCTCTCGGAAGGAGAACTGATCCCTGAGGGGTATTCTGGGGGCTGGGGGGCAGGGTCAGGCAATGTGACTGGGAACAATGAGGGTTATGAGATGACGGCAACCTGGACTAGGAGCTTGTGCCTTTCTAGGTCAAAGACAAGACTGTCTCTTGCGTCTGTCCTAGCTCAATTCTGAACCAGGTCAGAAGAGCAGTGAACAAGTCAGACATACCAATACACGTGGGAGAAAGGTAGTCAGAAGCCTTCCTTACTTGGGGCCCACAAGCCAGAGCCAGGGCTTCCGTTTGCCCTCCTCACTGTCCAGTTACTATTGTTGATTTCTCAGAGCTCTTTATTTTTTAAGCTTCCCACCC
Source organism: Cephalopachus bancanus (assembly GCA_027257055.1). NCBI lineage: Eukaryota > Metazoa > Chordata > Mammalia > Primates > Tarsiidae > Cephalopachus > Cephalopachus bancanus. Next base: position 111,360 of record JAPVLO010000947.1, read on the forward strand.
TCACCTCGCCCTCAATGTTGCTGCTATTTCATGCTAAGGAGGAGGGAGGATAGCTTGAGGACAGGCAATCTGGAAATGGGCCCAAAAACTTGAGGGTCCTGGTACCCATCAAGGGAACAAGATGCTCTCACACTTACGGGAAGGGATATTCTAGGAATGAATGAGGAAGCCAAAGAGGGAAGAAAAAAGCAGGAGGTTTGAAAAAAGAAGGGGAGAAGCAGGGAGTTGTCAAAAGCAGAGAGGATGGGGATACGTAGAAGGCGCTTCCATCTCTTCACCATACATCATTTTAACGTTCCCACATAAAAATCAGAAGTAGGTTTCTGTTTCTGTCTGTCTTGTGTTCTCTGTTTTTCTCTTTTTCTCTCTCAATACCCTCTTCACAAGCACCTCTGTGTCCTTCTCCGAAAGGGACCCCGGGAGCATCTGGTGACCTGAATTCCAGCTTCCACCTCTCAGGTCTGAGTTCCACTGTGGTAGCCACGGTGGCTCTAGCCGCAGTGACGGTTGTAGAAACGGCCGAACAAAAGGGCAGGTCCAACAAGGACACGCACGACCCGAGAAACGGGTGTGGGAAAAGGTTGTGAGGAAGGGATCGGGGAGCTAGCAGGGGTGGGGCTGGGGCGGTACTCACAAAGGAAGTCGGAGAGCCACTCGGGCTGGTTGTAATGAACGATAGCAACACACAGCGTGTTGAGGGCTACCAGACTGAGCACAGTCCAGTAGAAGGCCTGAGTTTTGACCATGCGGCGGATGTAGAAACGCATCCTCCTCTCCTTTTTGTGGAAAAAAGTCGAGTTCTCCAGCTTGGCACTTTTAATGCTGGCTCGGGCAAAGGGAGAACCTGTCAAGGAAGAGATGGAGATTGTGAGGCTGAGGAGGAAACCAGCCGGTGTGTGACCCAGGCACGGATCTGAGCCAGCAAGTCCTCTGGCCCGGGGGACCCAACTCAACCCAAGGGCTTAGCTGCGCGGGGATGGAGCTGACGAGAAGACCATGTCCCTGAAATTAACAGAATTAGACGTAACCAGTCAGAGCTCAGGACGTTAATGGGGCAGTTGATTTCGCTCCATGGCAGGAGCCGGTTTTTTTTTTTTTCCGGTCAGAGTCTGTCGCCCAGACTGGAGTGTAGCAGCACACTCACAGCCACCGCAGCCTCAGCCTGTTGCGCTCAGGCCATCCTTCCACCTCAGTCTTCCAAGTAGCTGGAACCACAGGCCACGTCACCAAACCTGGCTAATTTTCTTTTTTGATTTATTGTAGAGGTGAGGTCTCGCCAAGTTGCCCAGGCTCTTCTCGAACCCCTGGGCTCTCGCCTCCACTTCCCAAAGTGCTGGGATTACAGACGTGAGCCACCACACCCGGCTGCCAATTTTCTTTTCTTTTCAGTTTTGAGTTGGCATCTCACTCGGTCACCAGGTCATGAGCATGCCAGGCTGGAGTGCAGTGGCATGCTCATGGCCACCCCAGCCTCGACCTGCTGGGCTCCGGCGGTCCTTCTGTCTTAGCCTTCCAAGTAGCTACCACGCCTGGCTAATTTTTTATTTATTGTACAGACGAGGTCTTGCCAAGTTGCCTGGGCTGGTCTTGAACCCGCGGGCTCAGGCAGTCCATTCGCCTCGGCCTCCCAAAGTGCTGGGATTACAGGCTGAGCCACTGAGCCCAGCCTTCTTTTCTTTTTGAGTCAAGGTCTTGCTCTGTCGCCCAGGCTGGAGTGCAGTGGTACAATCTCATAGCTCACTGCAGCCTCCAACTCCTGTACTCAGGTGAACCTCCTGCCTTAGCCTCCTTACTAGCTGGGACCAAAGGTGCGTGCCACCATGCCCGGCTAATTTTTAAGTTATTTTTGTAGAGAAGTGGTCTTGCTATATTGCCCAGGGTGATCTCAAACTTCTGACCTCAAGCAAGCTTCCTGGCTTGGCCTCCCAAAGTGCTGGGATTAAAGGTGTGTGCCACCATGCCCAGCCCAGGAGCCAATTTTCCAGATCTCTCACTCCCAGCCACATTTGGTGCCCCTGGAGGTCACACCACAGGGCAGGACAAAGCAGGAACTTCCGTTCAGAACTCCTGATGCAGGGGCAGGGAACAGTGCTGCACACAGCATGCTTGGAAGGCTTCCAGGAGGAGGTAAGGAGGAGACTCTGATGTTCTATGGATGTTCCACTTTAGAAGTGATCGCCAAGGAAGGAGCCAGGCACGTCCTCTGCCTGCACCTATATTTGCTCTTGAGCATTTATTGAGTACCTATTGTATGCAAGGCTCTGGCTCCAGACACATTAGGCAACAGATCTCTGGCCTCCTGATAATGACGCTGTAGTGGGGGAGACAGACAGTGAATGTACTACATACGTAAGTCATTGGGGGGAGGTGGATGGTGAGAAGTGTTATGGAAAAATAAATGAGACCAGGCATGGTGGCTCACACCTGTCATCCTAGCACCTTGGGAGGCTGAGATGGGAGGATTGTTTGAGGCCAGGAGCGTGAGACTAGCTTGGGCAAAATCGTGAGACCTTGTCTCTAAAAAAAGTGAAAAAATTAGCTGGACATGGTGGCATGTGCTGGTAGTCCCAGCTAAAAAGGAGGCTGAGGTGGAAGGATCACCTGAGCCCATGAGGTCAAGGCTGCAGTGAGCCGAGATTGTGCCACTGCAGACTCACAAAACCAAAAAAACCCTTTTCTTATAAACCTTCAATTGCACTCATTTCTTTATTGTTCTTCATTGGTTGATTCATTCAACAGTGCATCCATCCATTCCTCCATCTGCTCATTCATTTATTCATTCTTTCAACATTTGCTCATTCAAGAGTGCATCCGTTCATTTGTTCATCCATTCATCCACTCATTTGTTCCTCCATTCATCCTTCCATCGTTCATGTATCCATTCATCCATCCATCCATCATTCATTCATCCACCTATCCATGCATTTGTTCTTCCATTCATCCATGCACTCACCATTCCTTCATTCATCTATTCATCATTTCACCATTCATTCGTTCCTCCATTCACCTATCCAAACCACCCCACTTGCCAGACATAGGACACGGCACACACCTCAGAGGAAGCCACCTCCTATTAGCAAAATTCTCACCGGCAATTTTGAGTTGACACACCAGCCAGGGGCAATGTAGGTTCATACTGGGTTTGTGAAAGTTGAGATTACTGGCCCACGTTGCAAAAACTGGGAGATTTCCCATGAAAATCTGGGTCTCGGCATCCTTTTTTTTTTTTTTTTTTTTGAGTTGGAGTCTCACTCTGTCGCCCAGACTGGAGCCCGGCCACCGCAGCCTCGACCTGCCGGGCTCCGGCGATCCTTCCGCCTCAGCCTTCCGAGTAGCCGGAATTACAGGCACGTGCTACCACGCCTGGCTGATTTTTTTGATTTATGGTAGAGATGAGGTCTGGCCAAGTTGCCCAGGAGGGTCTCGAACCCACGGGCTCAGGCAATCCACTCACCTCAGCCTCCCAAAGCGCAGGATTACAGGCTGAGCCACGGAGCCCGGCTTCGGCATCCTTAAATGAAGAGAACAGCTGATGTTTCTGGAACACTGAGCAGATGCCACGCACTGCAGGGAGCACAGTCCACGCTAGGAGCTACTTGCTCCTCCTCGAAACCCGGGGAGTAGGGACCAGCGCTATCCCCATCTTACAGCCAAGGAAACTGAGGCCAGAGGAGACGGAGGAGGGTCCAGGAACTAGCTAAGAACCAGAAGGTTCAGGGCACGCTCTCTGGGCCACCTCACTGCACTCCTGGAAGCTGTGGCAGCGAGGCCGGCACACATTCCCACCTGGGGGCAGTCGGCCAGGCCCAGTGGCGGTGGCCCCTCCCCAGGAACGGACTCATCCCTCGCATCCATCACCTGCTGGACCCCAGGAGTGGCTCCTCCTGGCCCTTCCAGGTTAGGTGTTTCTGCTCCAAGACCTTGCAGATACCGAGCGTGTGTCCAGACCCACAGGGCTCCAAGGGGCTTGGCAAACAGGAGTGAGACCCTGGGGAGCCTCGGGGGTCGGGAGGGGGTGTGCTCACATGCTCTGGGGCTCTCTGCCAGGCACACAGGCGGGAGTCCCCCTCCCCCACCCCTGCTGGGGCCGCACTGAAAACCTGGTTTCATCACCAGTCAGCAGGCGACCTTGGAAGGTCGGATCACTTTGCATCTAGGGACCTGAGCTCTGGCACTGGTGAACAGGGGACAGTCACATGTCCCATCTCACAGGGCCACTCAGTTAATACAATTCAGTAGTAAATGAGTGACTGAAACTTAGCATGGTGCCTGGTACGTTCTGATGACTGGATATCACCTCTTACCACAACCCCAAGAGCTGGAATTGAAACTCAATTCACGCGACCAGACATCGAGGCTGTCTCTCCTGGCCACTTGGCCTGGAGACACATCTTCACTGGGAAGGGAGTGGGCCGTAAATATTGACTGAACACCTACTATGTGCTCTGCCCTATGCTAGCCAGATATAGTCACTTCTACTAACTGCATTTCCAACTTAATTTATTTTATTTTTTTTTTGAGTTGGAGTCTCACTGTCGCCCAAACTGGAGTGCAGTGGCCGCTCCCGGCCACCGCAGCCTCGACCTGCTGGGCTCTGGCGATCCTTCTGCCTCAGCCTTCCAAGTAACTGGAACTACAGGCGCACGCTACCACGCCCAGCTAATTATTTTTTGATTTATTGTAGAGATGAGGTCTCACCTGTCCAGGCGGGTCTCGAACCCGTGGGCTCAGGCAATCTACTCACCTCAGCCTCCCAAAGGCGCGGGATTACAGGCTGAGCCACCGAGCCCGGCTTAATTTTTTTTTAGTTGGGCCCTCACTCTGTCACCCAGGCTGGAGTGTAGTGGCACGATTATGGCTCACCCTCACCACAGCCTCCGTCCCCTGGCCTCAGGCGATCCTCCTCCTCCAGCCTCCCGCGTAGCTGGGACTACAGCCATGTGCCACCAGGCCTGGCTAAGTTTTTGATTTTTTTTTTCTGTGAAGACGTGGTCTTGCTATGTGACCCAGGCTGGTCTCGAACCCTAGGGCTCAAGCAATCCTCCTGTCTCAGACTCCAAAAGTGCTGGGATGACAAGCATGAGCCACCACGCCTAGCCTCTAGTCTATTACAATCTAGGTGAGGGAAGGAGGAGGTTGTTATGAAGAATTAATCCGGTGATTTCTGGCATTTTATATGCCCTGAAAATTCTCTGTAAATTGAAATACAGCCACACATCGCTTCATGACAGGGGTATGTTTGGAGAAATGCGTCATCAGGTGATTTCATTGTTGTGTGGACATCACAGAGTATGTCCACACAAACCTAGACAGCATGGCAGTTACACACCTGGGCAGGATGGTGGAGACTATTGTGTCTGGACTACAAATCTGCACAGCTCGCCGCTGCACTGAACAACGTGGCCAACTGCACCAAGATGGTAAGTCCCTGTGTGTCTACATATAGAAAAGGTACCATAAAAACACGCTCTAAAAAAAATGGGCTGGCTGCCATGGCTCACGCCTGGAATCCCAGCGCTATTGTAATAAGCCACCCAGGCGGCGGGGCCCAGGCGTGAGCCACACCGTGCCTGGCCTCAAATTTCTTCTTTTTTGAGAAATCTATGCTCGGAGTCTTTGCCCGTTTTGATTGGGCTATTTGTTCTTTTGGCTGTTTGCGTGCCTTGTACATTTTGGATATTAGCTTCTTATCAGAGGTAGGGTTTGCGAATGTGTCCTTCTGATCTGCATGCTGTCTCCTCACACTGCTCATGGCTTCCTTGCTGTGCAGAAGCTTCGAGTTTGATGCCGGCGCAACGGTCTATTTTGCTTTGGTTGCCTGTGCTTTTGGAGTTCAGCCAGGAACTTGCTGCCTGGACTGTTGTCCTGGAGAATTCCCCGTCTTCTGCTAGCAGCTTTACAGTTTCAGGTCTTGTGTCTAAGTCTTTTGGAGACGTCTATGTTTCATCAGCATTTTTCACAATAGTTAAAATACGGAAGCCAACTAAGTGTCCAACAAGGGAGAAATGGATGAAGAGAACAGATGTACACACAATGCAGTACTATACAGCATTAAAAAGGAAGGAAAGCCTGTCATCTGTGACAACACGGATGGACCCAGAGGCTACTATGTTAAGTGAAATAAGCCAGACACAGAAAGACGAATATGGCATGATCTCACTTATATGTGGACTCTCAACATGTAATTTCAGGTTGGGTATGGTGGTTCATGCCTGTAATCCCAGCAGTTTGGGAGGTGGAGCGGGGAGGATTGCTTGAGCTCAGGAGTTTGAGACCAGCCTGGGCAACATAGCACGGCCTCATTTCTACAAAAGCAAAAATAAATTAGTCGGACATGGTGGTGTGTGCCTGTAGTTCCAGCTACTTGGAAGGCTGAGGTGGAAGGATCACCTGAGCCCAGGAGGTCCAGCCTGGGTAACAAAGTAAGACCCTGACTCAGAAAAAAAATGTAATTTCATAGAAACAGAGAGTAGAAACCTGGATACCAGAGGCTGGAGGAGAAAGGAAGGGATAGGGAAAGGGTAATCTTGAAACAAAGTTTCAGTTAAATTGGAGGAATAAGTTTTAGCAATCTATTCCACTGCATGATGGCCACAGTTAACAATAATGTCTATATATTTCAAAGTCACTGAAAGAAGAGATTTTTAACGTCCTCACCACACACAAAAATAAACTGGTATTGGTAATGGTGGCCCACATCTGTAATTCCAGCACTTTGGGAGACTGAAGCAAGAGGATTGCCTGAGTCCAGGAGTTCAAGACCAACCTGGACAACTTGGTGAATAAATAAAAAAATTAGCCAGGTGTGGTGGCACTACTTGGAAGGCTGAAGTGGAAGGATTGCCTGAGCCCAGCAGGTCCAGGCTGCGGTGGCTGTGAGCGTGCCACTGCATTCCAGCTTGGGCGACAGAGTGAGACCCCAAATAATAAAAAATAAAAAAGTTGGTGAGGTGATGGATGTTAATTAGCAGGATTGAATCTTCCTACAATGTATCCACTGATCAAAACATTTCCCTGTACCCCATAAATATACAGAATTATCATCTGTCAATTAAAAAGGAATTAATAACAAAATCTTCTAGGCCAGATACCATGGCTCACGCCTGTAATCCCAATACTTTGGGAGGCTGAGGTAGGAGGATCGCTTGAGCCTAGAGGTTTGAGACCAGCCTGGGCAACATGGTAAGATCTCATCTCTACAAAAATGAAAACAAATCAGCAGAGCATGGTGGCACCTGTAGTTCCAGCTACTCAGAGGCGGGAGGATTATTTGAGCCCAGGAGTTTGAGGCTACAGTGAGCTATGATCATGCCACAGCAGAGTTATAACAGTAGCATTCGTTCATAATGGTTCAACTTTTTTTGGCACATATTCTACATTTTACTTTTTATTTATTGCTTTTGAGAAATTCTTGTTTTTGAAAACAGAGATGAGGCCTATGCTTCCCAGTCTGTTCTCAAACCCCTGTTCTCCTGCAATCCTCTCACCTTGGCCTCCCGAATGCTGGGATTACAGGTATGAACAATTATGCCTGGCCTAATGCTTTTTTAAAAAAAACATTATTTACGTATTTATTTATTTTTAATTGACAAATACAAATTACACATATTTATAGTATACAACATGATGTTTTGATATATGTATATATGGTGGATTGGTTGAGTTAATTAATATATGTATTAGCACACACATCATTTTTTTTGTGGTGAGAACACTGAAAATTTACTCTCCAAGTAATTTTCCTTTTTCTGAGTTGAGTCTCACTCTGTCGCCCAGGCTGGAGTGCAGTGGCATGCTCACAATCACCACAGCCTTGACTTACTGGGTCCCAGCATCCCAAGTAGCTGGAACCACAGGCACACACCACCATGCCCAGCTAATTTTTGGATTTATCATGGAGAAGAGGTCTCACTAAGTTATCTAGGCTGGCTTTGAGTCCTTGGATTCAGGCAGTCTTCTTACCTCTGCCTCCCAGAGTGCTGGGATGACAGGTGTGAGCCACCATGCCCAGCCTTTCCAAGCAATTTTTAGTATACAATAGATTGTAACATGTAAACTACAGTCACCATGTTGTACAACAGATCTCTTGAATGTATTCCTCCTATTTAGATAAAATTTGGTATCTCTTGGCCAACATGCCTCGACTTTTCATGCAAATGACTCAAGTTTCATATTTCAGCAGTGAGTTCATAAAGTATAAATGAGCTCACTTTATAATGTGTTTTTGTTCTCTTTTTCTTTTTTTTTGAGTCGGACTCTCACTCTGTTGCTCAGGCTGGAGTGCAGAGGCATGACCATGGCCTCCTGGGCTCAGGTGATCCTCCTGCTTCAGCCTCCTGAGTAGCTGGGAGTATAGGCACATGCCACCACATCTGGCTAATTTTTAAAATTTTTGCTGATCTTAAACTCCTTGGTTCAAGCAATCAATCCTCCTGCCTTGGCCTCCCAAAGTGCTAGGATTACAGGCATGAGCCACTGTGTCCAGCCTTTTTTGTACTCATTTTTTTTCAGTGCCTGGCATTCAATAAATGTGGTACAAACCAAAAAAAGTTTGCCTGGTAACATATAACAAAACAGGTTTTTCTTTTTTTCTGAGACAGAGTCTCACTCTGCCCCCGGGCTGGAGTGCAATGGTTCAATCACAGCTCACTGCAGCCCCGACTTCCTGGGCTCAGGTGATCCTTCCGCCTTAGCCTCCCAAGTTGCTGAGACTAGGAACCTGCACCACCACACTTGGCTAATTAAAAAAAATTTTTTTTGTAGAGATGAGGTCTTACTATATTGCCCAGGCTGGTCTCGAACTCCTGGCCTCAAGTGATTCTCCCACTTTGGTCTCCCAAAATGCTGGGATTACAGGCATGAGCCACGGCGTCAGGCCCAAAACAGATTTTTTAAAGACTGGAGGCCACTTCACATGTGGGACAGACACAACTGGTGAAATACACAAAACACTGAATGCTGCAATTCCTGACACTTGCTTAAAGGAGTTTAAACAGATGCACACTCCAGTGGAAACAGAATGAGCTCTTCACTACAAGGACAACGGTGTTTTGGCTGGAAATTAAACATGCAAATGGAAAAGAGCTTTAAGGTATCATTACAAACCTACTTAGCCGGGAAAGGAAACTAAGTGGGTAATACCCGGTGGCTGGGGTGGGCATCCAGGGACGGACAGCGCTTGCCGGGTTGAGAAGTAGGTTCTGCGTTTTGGAGACTCAGAGTGGCTCTGTGAATAACGGGCTGAAAAGCTATTAGTATCTTTCGTCCTACAATTATCCCCAAGGAGACGCGTCCCAAAGTTGGGGGCCGTGCTGGGGCAGGAATGCGCGCAGCAGGCTCCTGGCGAGAGAAACGCCAGCCCCCACAGCAGAGCCTGACTACAGGCTCGAGTGGCCGCCCTCAGGGGGGACCCTCACGGTCACAGTGGAGATTGTGTCAAGTGCAGCAAAAAGATCGTAAACCAGGGCTGGGTGGAAACGCTGGACGAGGAGATCGTGTGCGCCTGCAGATCCGAAACACACGCACACGCCGCCTTCCCGCCTTCCTCCCTTGGTCGCCCTTCTCCCGAACTGCCCCTTGTTCGCCCTCCCTCCTTCTCTTCCTGTCTTCCCCTCCTCCTCTCCGTCCTCCCCCATCCTCCCTCGCGCCTCCTCTTGCGTCCTTTTGTCCTCGATGCTGCGGCAACACAGCTCCCCAAGCTGCCTAAATTCCTTCTCCCTCAGCCCTAGTCCCGTCGTATTTCCTCTGCCTGGATGCTCTTCCACCCATGAAAAAACCTTTCCAAAGCACCCAGGGCATCCGTATGGCAGAAGGTCAGCAGCAACACAGTCTCAGCCAGCCAAGCCACAGTGCGTGCAAGGATAAGAGGAAAAGGAGCCAGGGCTGGCTACCCACTCACACTCGGGCCCTTGTGGGGGCCTGGTCTGAGACGGCCATGCACTCCGCTCTCTCTGCCAGCACCACCAGGGCCAACTCCCAACCACCCTGGGTTCTCAGGCTAACTGCCACCTACTCTGGGAAGCCTTCCTTTGCGGTGCCCCACCCCTCCAGAGAGGGCCAAGCCCAGGGCATCCCTGCAGGGCCGTTCCCATGGCAGGTTCATTTGAGGACTTCTACCTGTCTGTCTATTTATTTATTTATTTTTTATGTATTTATTTTTGAGTTGGAGTCTCCCTCTGTCGCCCAGACTGGAGTGCAGTGGCCGCTCCCGGCCACCGCAGCCTCGACCTGCTGGGCTCTGGCGATCCTTCCGCCTCAGCCTTCCGAGTAGCTGGAATTACAGGCATGCGCTACCATGCCTGGCTGATTTTTTGATTTATTGTAGAGATGAGGTCTCGCTGCCCAGGCGGGTCTCGAACCCGTGGGCTCAGGCAATCCACTCACCTCAGCCTCCCAAAGGCGCGGGATTACAGGCTGAGCCACCGAGCCCGGCACATGTCTGTTTATTTATTTATCTATTTGAGTTGGGGTCTTACTCTGTCGCCCAGGCTGGAGTGCAGCGGGCACGATCATGGTTCATCACAGCCTCAACCACCTGGGCTCAAGCAATCCTCCCACTTCGGCCCCCTAAGTAGGTGGGACTATAGGCATGCACCACACGTCCAGATCCATTTTTTGAGGTTTTGTAGAGATGAGGTCTCGCTATGATGCCCAGGCTGGTCTCAAACTCCCGGCCTCAAGCGATCCTCCCACTTCAGCCTCTCAAAGTGCTGAGATGACAGGCATGAGCCCCCGCGCGCAGTCTGGTGACTCTGTTTATCATCTGTTTCTCTGTGTGGACCATGAGCCCTGCATGGGGCGGGATTCTGTCTCTGTCACAAGGGCGGTGGCGGGGGTTGGTGGTCTTATGAGAGCAGGTCCCCATGAACACTCTCTGAGTGAGCCACAGGCATCGTCCAGTATCGCTGGGTGTCGAGTCTCAATGCCCATCCGGGGACTGAGAAGACGGGGCGGGTGTGGACCCTGGATGGTGTTGCCTGTCCCAGGACACAGGCAGGCGTGAGGGGTAGGGCTGAGGCCCAAATCCAGCCACCCGGGCTGCGAGCCTCCTGCATCCCCTGGCAGTGACTCACCCACGGAGGCGATGTCGGCCAGCTGATCCTCGGCCTCCTCTGGGTGGAGCAGGTCTGTCTTGCTCTTCTTGATGGTGGCTCTCCGCAGAGCTCCAGCAATGGAAACATGGCAAGAGAAGAAGACGTTACCCTTTCTGTGGCGATTACAGGCAGGTGGAGCACCCCTGGAGTCTACCCTCTGCAGATGGGTACACTGAGATTCTGGGAGGCAGTATTATTTTAGCTCCCGGCAGGCCCAAAGCTCAAGAGATCCTCCTGCCTCAGTCTCCTGAGTACCTGGGATGACAGGCGTGTGCCATCATGCCTGGCTAATTTTAAAAAATTTTTGGTAAAGATGGGTGTCTCAGCCGGGCTCGGTGGCTTAGCCTGTAATCCCGCACCTTGGGAGGCTGAGGTGAGTGGATTGCCTGAGCCCGTGGGTTTGAGACCCGCCTGGGCAACTTGGCGAGACCTCATCTCTACAATAAATCAAAAAAAAAATTAGCCAGGCATGGTAGCGCGCACCTGTAGTTCCAGCTACCTGGAAGGCTGAGGCGGAAGGATCACCGGAATCCAGCAGGTCGAGGCTACGGTGGCCGGGAGCGGCCACTGCACTCCAGTCTGGGTGACAGAGTGAGACTCCAACTCAAAAAAAAAAAAAAAAAAAAAGATGGGCATCTCACTATGTTGCCCAGGCTGGTCTCAAACTCCTGGCATCAGGTGATCCTCCCACCTCAGCCTCCCAAAGCAGTGGGATTGCAGGCATGAGTCACCATGTCTGGCTGTTGAGTTCTAAGAAACCTCGCTTCCTTTTGAATGCCGTTCCCCCTCGACCTGTAGCATCTTTGCAGGCTGGGATTGCAGGCATTCTCCCCCAATAGTGAGGCTACACCCTATGGGCTCTCTAGGGGCACGCTTCCAATAAAGAGATTTGGATACCCCATGGGTCCTCTCCCCTCACCATCAAAACAGCAAACGTCCATTTTAGAACTTTCTGGAAGAGTCCTAGTTCCTTTCTTGTCTTTGAACTCCCAGGATTTTCCATACAATGTTTTCATCCCATCTAACTAGCTTCCTAGCATGGCAGAAGAGAGACCTCAAGCAACAAGCACCGCTTCTCGTGGGGTATGAAAAGTTTGTTCTTTTTTTTGAGTCAGAGTCTCATTCTGCCACCCAGGCTGGAGTGCGGTGTCATGCTCATGGTCACCACAGCCTCGACGGCTAGGCTCAGGTGATCCTTCCGCCTCAGTCTTTCAAGTATCTGGAACTATAGTATGTGCCACCATGCCCGACTAATTTTCTCTCTCTCTCTCTCTCTCTCTCTCTCTCTATATATATATATATATATATATATATTTTTTTTTTTTTTTGAGTTGGAGTCTCACTCTGTTGCCAAGACTGGAGTGCAGTGGCCGCTCCCGGCCACCGCAGCCTCGACCTGCTGGGCTCTGGTGATCCTTCCACCTCAGCCTTCCGAGTAGCCAGAATTACAGGCATGCTCTACCACGCCCGGCTGATTTTTTTGATTTACTGTAGAGATGAGGTCTCGCTGCCCAGGTGGGTCTCGAACCCGCGGGCTCAGGCAATCCACTCACCTCAGCCTCCCAAAGGCGCGGGATTACAGGCTGAGCCACCGAGCCCGGCTCTATATATATTTTTTGAGTTGGAGTCTCACTCTGTCGCCCAGACTGGAGTGCAGTGGCATGCTCCCGGTCACCGCAGCCTCGACCTGCTGGGCTCCGGCGATCCTTCTGCCTCAGCCTTCCAAGTAGCCATAATTACAGGCATGCGCTACCACGCCCGGCTGATTTTTTGATTTATTGTAGAGATGAGGTCCTGCCAAGTTGCCCAGGCGGGTCTCGAAACCGTGGGCTCAGGCAATCCACTCACCTCAGCCTCCCAAAGCGCGGGATTACAAGTTGAGCCACCGAGCCCAGCTTTAATTTTCTATTTTTATTTTTTTACTGTAGAGACATGTCTTGCCATGTTGTCTCGAATCCCTGAGCTCAGGCAATCCTCTCGCCTCTGCCTCCCAAAGTGCTGAGATTATAGGCGTGAGCCACTGTGCCAAGTTGTTCTTGTTATTCTTATCATTTTGCATGCATGCCCTCTGGCCTATCTCTAAATCCCAAGAAACTGCTTTAGGGAACCCACCCGGGATTGCTGAGATGCTCACAGTGTGGGCACTCCTGAGGAGCAGAGGGGCAGGCTGCATCTATGGATACTCTCCAGTGCTCCCCGCTCCCAATTCAGGCTTCTCGGGGACAAGCAGTTCAAGTCTGTGCTCCCGAGAAATCCAGAGAAAGCGAGTCATACTCCCCAGCCAAGCGGTTTGCAGAATCCTGGTGGGAGCCTGCTGGAATCCAGCCCTGGGTTCTGGACTGCCTTCTAACTCATGGGATTTCCCACCCAAAGTCACGGCTCTATGTAGCCACATTTCTCTCTCTCTTTCTTTTTTCCTTCTTTTCACCCCTCCTTCCTTTCCTTCTTTCTTTCCCTCCCTCCCTCTCTCTCTTTCTTCCACTTTTTTTTGAGTTGGGGTCTCACTCTGTCACCCAGGCTGGAGTGCAGTGGCCGCTGCCGGCCACCGCAGCCTCGACCTGCTGGGCTCCAGCAATGCTTCCATTTCAGCCTCCCAAGTAGTTGAGACTACAGGTGTTGGGAGCCAGCCACGGAGGCCCACCTGAACGTTAGGGATCAAGGTGGGCCGTGGACCCCGAGACCACTAGGATGCGTTCGGGAGCTGTTGACCCCATTCCCTTCTCCCTTTTTCATTTTATTGGCATGAAACCATGAAGCACGGTGTTGAGCTGAGAAATACTTCTCTTCAGCACTCTGCCAAGTTCCTTCTAATGGGATGTACTAAATACCAAAAAAAAAAAAAAAGGAAGAGGAAATGGGCCAACAGCTCCTGAACACATCCTAGTGGTCTCAGGGTCCACAGCCTACCTTGATCTCTAACGTTCAGGTGGGCCTCTGTGGCTGGCTCCCAACATACAGGCACACGTCACCATGCCCGGCTAACTTAAACATTTTTTTTTTTTGTGAGAAGAGGTCTTGCTATGCTGCCCAGGCTAGTCTCAAACTCCTGAGTTCAAGGGATCCTCCCACTTTGGCCTCCCTTAAAGTGCTGGGATTACAGGTGTGAGACACTGCACCCGCCACCCCCAGCCACATTTCTGACATGAGTGACAGCAGCCAACTGGCTTCTTGGTGGGATTATTATTTATTCAGCAAACAATAACAGTGCTGATCCTGGCCAGGTAGTCCTAGACCTTCTATTTGCCATAAGCAATATTATCCTCAGGAGCAAATCCATGAGCTGGGCCTCTTGTATACTGTGCCCATTAGACAGATGAGAAAAACAGAGGCACAGAGCAAAGAGAGCTGGGCACATGTTAAAAGCAGACAAAGGGGAGGCCAGGCACGGAAATCTCTGCCCCGATGTCCTGGAATTCCTCCAGGAAGCAGATTCCCGCCACTCCCTGGAACTTCCTGAACCTGACCCGGTTTTGTGTCTCTTCCTGGCATGACCCGGGTCTGGACATCCAGCCCCTGGAGAAGCCCTAGAACCAAGCTGCCTGCTCCCTGCTCCCCCACCCCCTGCCCAAGGTGCCCCCAACGCCCAGGCCCCGCTGCCGAGTGGGGTCAGAACAGTTACCATCAAAGGGATGCCTCTGTTCTGTATCTGTGTCGTCTTCCGCGAGGATCACCTCTTCTGAGGAGGAGAGCATACAGTCAGGCTCCTGCATCTGGGGGCTCTCCTGGGAGTGGGCTTCCCCAGCCCAGGAAGTGGGAGGGTCTGCCCAGCCACCCCCCTCCTCCCCAGGGCTGACGGCGACAGCTCAGCCGACCAAAACTGTGCTGCTGGGTTGTTTCTGACTCCGAACCCTGCCTCCCCAGCCAGCATCATCCCCACGCCACGTAAAGTAAAAAGCAGCCTCCTTGCCATGGCCAAGCCCCAGCGCCATCCAGCCCTACGACCTCCGGGTCCTCCTCCCCTCTGACTTCCCTGATCTGGCCACACTGGCTTCCTTGCTCCATCTCAAGCATGCTCCTACCTCAGGGCCTTTGCACCTCCTGTTTCCCTGCCTGGAACGCCTCTCCCCTGAACATCCCGCAGTTGCTGGCTTCACTTCCTCCAGGTTTCTGCTCAGATGGCGCCTCCTCAGAGAAGCCTTCCCTGACACCCTCACCCCCTCCAACTCCCTACTTTCTTTTTTATTTTTTGAGTTGGAGGTCTCACTCTGTTGCCCAGGTTGGAGTGAAGTGGCACAATCCTGTCTCACTGCAGCCTCAACCTTCTGGGTTCAGGCGATCCTCCTGCCTCAGCCTCCCGAATGGCTAGGACTACAGGTGCATGCCACCACATTCAGCTAATTTTAAAAAATTTTATTTTTTGTAGAGATGAGGGTCTTGCTATGTTACCCAGGCTGGTCTTGAACTCCTGGGCTCAGGTGATCCTCCTGCCTCAGCCTCCCAAGTGGCTAGGACTACAGGTATGTGTCACCATATCCAGTTAATTTATTTTAATTTTTTTTTTTTTTGTAGAGACAGTGTCTCGCTATGTGGCCCAGGCTGGTCTTGAACTCCTGGGCTCAAGCAATCCTCCTGCCTTGGCCTCTCGAAATGCCGGGATGACAGGCATGGGCCTCCTTGCTAGGTCTCCTGCTTCATCTTTCGTTCCTACATTTGACAGCAACTAGTGTGACATGTTTGTTTTTGTCTCTCTCACTAGAACGACACAACCCTGAGGGTAGGAACTTGATCTGTTTTGTTCACTACTATATCCTCTATGCTAGGTACACAGTAGGTGTCCCATAAGTGCTTGTTGAATGACTGAACAAATAAATATGTGCCTACTGTATGTCAGTCACTGATTTCCCAAAGTGACTTTGCTGGGATTATTTTACTAAATACTCAAATAACTCAATGAAGTAGGTACTATTATTATCTCCAAGTAACAGCTGAGGAAACTGAGGCATGGAGAGGTGGGGTATGTTGCTAGAAGGTAGTAGTCAGGATATAAACAAATGTCTGATTTTCAGAACACAGCAATTATGTGATGTCATATTCTGGCTTCATTCTAGAAGTTTTAATACACGCTGCATTAAAAAAAAAATTTTTTTTAAAACAAAGATGGGCGTCTCACTATGTTCCCTAGGGTGGTCTTGACCTCCTGGGCTAAAGCGATCCTCTCACCTTAGCCACAGTCTCCCCTGTAGCTGGGAGTATATCTGGCTAATTTTTGTTTGTTTTTTATTGTAGAGATAAGGTCTCACCAAGTTGCCCAGGCTGGTCTCAAACCTGCGGGCTCAGGCAATCCACTCGCCTTGGCCTCCCAAAGTGCTGGGATGACAGGCTGAGCCACGGAGTCCAGCCTTTGACTAATTTTTAAACTGTTCATAGTGACGGGGTCTCACTATGTTGCCCAGGCTGGTCTCAAACTCCTGGGCTCAAGCGATCCTCCCAAAGTGCTGAGATGACAGGTGTGAGCCACTGCGCCTGCCCCTAATGTCACACCCTGGATTCTTGTCGATACAATTTGGGACTCCCTGTTGAGACTCCCTTTCCCCTCCTGTCATGACTCTCCCTTCAGCACGCCCGAATACACATGAGTCCGTGTGCACCAGGGCCTGAAGTCTCCGTCCTGGGCTCTGGGATGAAAGGGCCTCACCTGCTTTTGAGATCCATTCCATGTACCCATTGAGCTCGCGTTCAATCTGCTGTTGCCGCCTCAGCTTCAGAAAAGCCCTCCGGTTTTCCACCCGCTCCCTCTCTTTGGCAAACTCCCTGCGGAAGTACAACAAAAGCCCCGGTGTGACTGTTTTGGAAATTTTAGAGAATGCATGTGTGCATATGTGTGCGTGTGTGTGCGTGCGTGCGTGTGTGTGTGTGTGTGTCTGGGGACTCAGAAGTCCCTGGAGATCGGGAATTTTCAACAGGAGGAGTCAGGAGATCTGGGAGAAGACGGGGTATTATAAGGTGGGTACCTCCGTCCCTCCACACATTACCCAACACCTGCACCCAGGCACAGAGAAAGCAAAGGCATTGAACTGTGCCGTGCCAACCACTGGCTACACACATCATGTTTCATTCTCTTCATATGCCTGGCTAAGAGACACTTTCAACCCTCTTTTTAAAAAAGATTTTTTTTTGAGTCTGAGTCTCACTCTGTCACCCAGGCTGGAGTGCAGTGGCACGATCATGACTCACAGCAGCCTTGACCTGCTGGGGCTCAGGTGATCCTTCCACCTCAAACTTTCAAGTAACTGGAACTACAGGTGTGCACCACCACGTCTGGCTAATTTTTTTTGACTTATTGTAGAGACGAGGTCTTGCCAAGTTGCCCAGGCTGGTCTTGAACCCCTAGGCTCAGGCATTCCTCTCGCCTCAGCCTCCAAAAATGCTGGGATGACAGGCTCGAGCCACTGTGCCCAGCCTCAGCTCTCTTATAAGCTAGACCGACAAGTCATAAGCCAAGGGTTTCTGCTGGGTGCTTCCTGCCCCCTCACAATTCCCCTCTTCCTCTTCCTGTTTGGACTGTGGCGTGGCCACCTGAGACCACGCGGTATCCGCAAGATTGGAAGCCTCTGGGGAAGATGTCCGAGTGGAAAGTTGGAAGGACCTGGGTTTGCTGATGGCATCACGCAGCCACCGTATGAGGCCCTAGACTTCTTGGGGCAAGAAAAAGGAAGACCATTTATGATTAAGCCAAAAAACAACAAAGAACCTCCAAACCCAACAAATCTTGGGGGTAGATGACCATGCGTCAAGAAAAATGCATATTTGATTTTATGCTCTGAGTTTATATTTGGAAAACAGGGGAGAAGTACAGTCAAATTACTGTGCTTTTTGAGTCAGGATCTCACTGTCCCTCAGGCTGGAATGCAATGGCAGAAACACGGTTCATGGCAGCCTTGACCTCCCAGGCCCAGGCGATTCTTCCACCTCAGTCACTCAAGTAGCTGAGACTACAGGCATGCGCCACCATGCCTGGCTAATTTTTTGATTTTTTTTGTGGAGATAAGGTCTCACTATGTTGCCCAGGCTGGTCTCAAAATCCTGGTCTTGAGCCATCGTCCTGCCTTGGTCTCCCAAAGTGCTGGGATTATAGGCATAAGCCGCTGTGCCTGGCCCCGGATTATTATTTTTTAATGTAAATTATGGAAAGTAAAGCCCTCACGATCCCCCTCACTGAGTCCCTGGAGCAGTGCACCATCTATGCACCTGTCCATGTCTGCTGACCCAGAACAAGAGAAGAGGCTGCCTCTTCCTGAGACGTGGGAGAGGAAGGGGTAGACTGGGAGGAGCTGCACAGACTTACCCTGACAGGACGCCCAGCACGAGGTTCAGCATAAAAAAGGAGCCGATGATGATGAGGGGGATAAAGTATAACCAGTTCCAAGTGTTCCCTGAGGCATCGTTGCTCTGTAGGGCGTGAGGAGGGAAAGCAGGTGAGAGTTGAGTGAGACTCAGGTAGGACCTGACAGTGGGGACATGGGGAGCTCCGGTTCTCCTGGAGCTCGGTCCCAAATGTCCTTGGCTTGTGGAGTCCTGGAGCTCCAGCAGCCTGGAGAGGGAAATGCAGGGATGAGGTTCAGCCAGTGGGGTAACCCCAGAGGTACCACCAGAAGAGCAAAGCTTCCTCCTGGCCACGCAGTCTTCACAGGACCTGGGACCCAGCATGAAACCTAAGAGGGTTTCCCAGTCCAGGGTTCAGGAAGAAAAGGAAAAACTGAAACGGAGAAATAAATCCCTGGTTCCCTCCCTTCTGCCAACACAGTCACGGTGTCCCCTTAGAGGAGGTGCAGGACCATGAGGTCACCAGGTTAGACGGAAGGGCTGTGAGCCTTTTCCTCAAGTGTTTCCCTGCAGCCTCAATGTCAAGCACAAATGGTTCCCAGAAGTACCTAGCTCAATTTTTCAGGGGGACAAAGTCCACCAATAGACATTCTCTTCTGAAGCAGAGACTAGAACACTAGCAAAAAGGAAGTAAAAGGAGGGGAGGAAAATCAGAACAGAGAAAGGGAGTGAGGGGGAGAGAGAAAGAGAGGAGGTTGAAAGAATGAGAAAAACCAGCACTCATGGAGTGTACTGGGCACTCTTTTAAGCACATTACCTAGGCCAAGTCACTCATTTAATCCTCATGATGTCCCTGTGTTATCATAACGCACATTTTACAACTAAGGAAAGTGAGGCTCAGAAAGACAAAATCCCCAGCCCAAAGCAGTAGATCTAGGCAGTGCTGGATGTGAGATTTGAACAGGTGGCTGAACTCGAGTCCATGGGCCCAATCTCTGTGCTGGGGAAGGCTTGGCTCTAGCCATCAGGGTTGGGGAGGCTTGCAATGGTTCATCACTGTGGCACTTGCAGAACACGAATCTCCCAGGTGTGGCTTTAAAAGCTCATCTTGAAAAGCACATACAGCACCAGCTGCCCAGAAGAAAGGTTAAAATGAAAAAGAATTTGGGATGAGGGCATTACTCCCAGGGAACTTGGGAGGCTGTGGAGCACCTTGAACCCGCATTCTCTGTGGATGGATAGTAGCATGGTGTATTAGTCTCCCGTGGCTTCTATAACAAAGAATGACAAAATGGGTGGCTTAAACAACAGACATGTATTGTCTTACAGTTCTGGAAGCCAGAAGTCAAAGATCAAGGGGCTAAACAGGATTAGTTCCTTCTGAAGGTTGTGAGCGAGAACCTGTTCTACTCTCCTAGTTTCTGGTGGCTTGCTGTTAATCTTTGACGATCCTTGGCTTGTAGAAGTATCAGCCTGATCCTGGCCTCCTCTTTACAAGGCATTTTGTCTGTGTGTGTGTCTGTTTCTGTGCCAGAATTTCCCCTTTTTATAAGGACACCAGACATATTGGATGTGGTTCCACCCTAATGACTTCATCTTAGCTAATGACATGTGTGATGACCTCGGTTCCAAATAAGGTCACATTCTGAGGTACTGGGGGTTAGGACTGCAACATATGAATAGTGGGGGTGGGGAACGACACAGTATAGCCCATAACACATGGCATAACCACTTTGAAAAATGGGGGCCAGGCTTGGTGGCTCAGTCTGTAATCCCAGCACTTTGGGAGGCTGAGGCGAGTGGATTGCCTGAGTCTGTGGGTTTGAGACCAGTTCGGGCGACTTGGCAAGACCTCATCTCTGCAATAAATAAAAAAATTAGCTGGGCGTGGTAGTGCACGCCTGTAGTTCCGGATACTTGGAAGGCTGAGGCAGAAGGATCGCTGGCACCCAGCAGGTCGACACTCGGGTGGCTGTGAGCGTGCCACTGCACTCCAGCCTGGGCGATGGAGTGAGACTCCGGCTCAAAAAAAAGGAAAAAAAAAAAAAGAAAAATGGGTTGAGAGTTTCTACTAGAACCAATTATAGTCATGCTTAACAATGGGAATATGTTCTGAGAAAGGTGCCATTAGGGATTTCCCACACAAACATTGTAGCGTGAACTTACACACACCAAGATGGCAGAGACTACTCCATACCTAGGCGTGTGGTAGGGCCTTTTAACTCCTGGACTACAAACCTGCACAGCATATCACTGTACTGAATACTGTAGGCAACCACAACATAACAGTAAGTATCTGTGCATCTAAAACATGGCTACATATAGAAAAGGTACAGTCAAAACACGGTATTGTAATCTTTTTTTAAAAATTGGAATCTCACTCAGTCGCCCAGGCTGGAGTGCAGTGGCACGCTCACGGCCACTGCAGCATCGATCTGCTGGGCTCAGATGATCCTTCCGCCTCAGCCTTCCAAGTAGCTGGAACTACAGGCGCACGTTACTGCAACTGGCTAATTTATTTATTGTAGAGATGAGGTCTCGCCGGGGCTGGTCTCGAACCCACGGGCTCAGGCAATTCACTCACCTTGGCCTCCCAAAATGCTGGGATTACAGGCTGAGCCACCGAGCTCAAACACAGTATTATAATCTTATTGGAGCACCATGATATATCTGGTCCATTGTTGACAGAAATGTCATTCTGTGGCCCAAGACTACATGCAGCTTCACCAACACCCAGTCACTCTTGGGTTGTTACCTATCCAAGACCACACAATTGAATGGTGATTCTGGGTAGTTATTCAATAGGAATGTGAACTCATCTCCACCAAAGGCACACACAAGAATGTTCACAGCAATGATATCTACAGGAGCTCCAAACTGCAGCTGGTCCGAATCTCCATCAACTGGGGAGAGGATAAGTAAACGAAATATTATGCCATGAATGACGGTCACAGGCCACCCCATGAGATCTTACAAAGTTAATGTCAAGCAAAAGAATCTAGACAGGAAAGAGCATATGTTTAAGATTCCATTGAGGTAAAATACAAAAACAGGGAAACTGGTGGCTAATGCTTGAAGTCTGAGTACCCTCTGGGGGGGCAGTGACTGGGAGGGGACCCCAGGGGACTTTTGGGGCTGAGAAGGTTCTGTTTCCTCACCTGGGTGCTGGTTGCATGGGTGTGTTTAGTTTATGAAAATTCACAACACTCTTCACTTATGGTCCATGGGGTTTTCTGTATGGTTATTGTACTTAATTTTTTTTAGAAGTTTTTATTTATTTATTTGAGACAGGGTCTCAATTGGTCTCCCAGGCTGGAGCGCAGTGGCGTGATCATGGCTCACCGCAGCCTTGACCTTCTGGATTCAAGTGATCCTCCCACCTCAGTGTCCTCAGTAGCTGGGACTACAGGTGCCACCACACCTGGATAATTTTCAAATTTGTTTATAGAGACAAGGGTTCATGATGTTGCCCAGGATGGTCTTGAACTCCTGGGCTCAAGTGATCCTCCCGCCTTGGCCTCTCAAACTGCTGGGATTATAGGTATGGGCCACTGCACCCGGCCCTGTTTGCTTGTTTATTTTTTATTTTTACTTATTTTCTGCTTTTTTTTTTTTTGGTTTGTTTTTTTTTAAGGCAGAGTCTCACTCTGTTGCCCAGGCTGGAATGCAGTGGCATGCTCACAGCCACTGCAACCTCGACCTGCTGGGCTCAGGTGATCCTTCTGCTTCAGCCTTCCAAGTAGCTGGAACTACATGTGTGCACCACCATACCCAGCTCATTCTGATTCACTGTAGAGATGAGGTCTTGCCATGTTACTCAGGCTGGTCTCGAACCCCTCTTGCCTCCACCTCCCAACGGCTGGGCTCACAGGCATGAGCCATGGTGCCTGGCTGTTTGTTTTTTCAAGTCAACTTTGTCTAATAAAGGAAATAAGTTCTGACGCATGGTGCAACACGGATGGATCTTGAAGACATTATATTTAGAGAAATAAGGTGGCAAACATACAGTGTGATTCCATTTATAAGAGGGCCCTAGAGTCATTCCAGCTACAGAGACAGAAAGTAGAACTGCGGGTGCACGTGGCTGGGGAGTGAGAGTTTCATGAGGACAGAGTTTCTGTTTGGAAAGTTGAGAAGATTCTAGATACGATGGTGTTGATGGTTGCATGACAATGTGAATGCATTTAATGCCACAGAACTGCATCCTTAACAACGGTTAAGATGATGATAATATATTAATAGCTTCAAATAGCTACGGGGAGGATATTAAATGTCCCCACAACAAATAAATGATCAACATTTGAGATGATGGATATGCTAATTACCCTGATCTGATCACGACACATCAAATGCTTCAAAACATCACTATGAACTCCACAATATGTGCAATTGTCATTTTTCAATGTAGAAATATTTTTTTAAATGTTTAAGATGGTAAACCTTGTCATGTCATTTTGCCACGCTTAAAAAAAAAAGAAAATAGAACAAACCAAAGAAAATCAGCTTTGGCCGGGTGTGGTGGCTCATGCCCATCATCCCAGCACTTTGGGAGGCCGAGATGGGGGGAACACTTGAGCCCAGGAGCTCGAGACCAGCCTGGGCAACACAACAAGACCTCACCTCTATTTTTTATTTAGAAAGAAAGTTAACTTCCATCATGGTCACAGACAGGTTCTGGGAACAGTGAACATGACAACCCCCAGCTCATGCCCTTGTTCCAGCAAGCCCCAAGGTGCCAACACTTTACTTCCGGAAGGTTCTGGGAAGAACAGCGTCAGCAGGAAGAACATGGCTGGACAGAAGGCAGGGCCGGCTCTGCGCCCTTCCCTCCAGCACCACGTTGGCCGCGGGCTCCTTGTTTCCATTTCTCAGGGCTAAACATAGCCTGCACGGCCAGTGGTGGGAGAGGCTAGGCCATCCAGAGGAGCAACTTCAGATGGTGGGGACCGGGTGAGGGCGGGGAGCGGGAGGGGATTGAACAGGAAGCGCCGAGGCCCCTCGGGGCCAAGGTGGACCCTCCAGCTTAGATCCTGCCAAGGAGACCCATGTCTGTCCCTGACTCTGCTCTCCAGGGGGCTTCTGGAGCCTGATGGGCTGTCCAGCACCATGACAGACACATGAGGAGGCCTGGCCCGTGTGGGAGGTTCATCCTCCCAGGAACCCCCAGGGGTCATGCATAATCATTCCCATCCTCCCAGGGGGGAAACGGGCTGAGCCAGGTAAGACTCGCGCCCATGGCCCTGTTGTGGGTTGCAGTGCATCCCCCCAAAGGCGCATTGATGTCCCAACCGCCCTGGTACTTGGGAATCGGAAACAGGGTCTTTGCAGATATAATCAGGTTAAGATGAAGTCAGTCACAGGGGTGGGGTGGGGGAGATGGGCCTCGCCCTGTATGTCTGGCGCCTTTATAAAAAGGAGACATCTTGGCCACTTGAGCCCAGGAGTTCGAGACCAGCCTGAACAACATAGCGAGGCCTCATCTCCACAGTAAATTAAAGAAAGGGGTGGGGTTGGGGAATCTGGACACAGAGTCAGCCTTGCCCAGAGGGAGGTCATGTGAAATAAACATGAAGTCAGAGATCAGGGTGACATGTCTACAAGCCCAGGGACACCAAAGATTGTCAGTAAACCTCAGAAGCTGGGAGACAAACAAGAAAAGATCCCATCCCAAGCCTCAGAGGGAGCGTGGCCTGTGGACACCTCAATGGTCACAGAGTATGCTCCCACCTCAGCCTCCAAAACCGTGAGAGGAGTCAGACTTCTGGCCTCCAGGACTGTGAGAGGAGACATTCCTGTGGTTTTAAGCTACTCAGTTTTTGGTACTTTGTTAAGGTAACTACAGGAAATGAATACAGTTAGCGAGCTCTTAAACTGCAGTGGTGACCCCAGCCCTGTCGCCTCCCTGCCCTGCCCTTATCTCCTGGTAGCCTCACTCACTCTGTTCTAGCCACGTGACTTTCTGGCAGTTCTTCAGACACACCAAGCACACTCCTACCCCAGGGCCTTTGCACAGGCTGTTCCCCTTGCCTGGAATGCTCTTCCCTAAGAATGCTACATGGCTCCTCCCTTGCCTGCTTCAGGTCTTTGCCCAGATGCCACCCTCTTAGGGGAGGCTTCCCGCTGGTCCTCTCCAATTGCACCCCTCATTTTTGGTCCCCCTTTTTCTGTTCTATTATTTTTTCTCTCTGCACTGCACTGCTTACAGACTTTTATTTGTCTTCCTCTCTGTCTCCCTGGCTGGAATGCCTATTCTACAAAGGACAGGAGCTTTGTCCTTTTGGTTCCCAGGCGTATTCCCAGCCACTAGCACATCTGGTATACAGTTGGTGTTCAATAAATGATGTTTGTTGAATGACTGAATGAGTGGTGGGTCCATGTTTCCTGCACAGCCCACATCCTCAAACCCAAGCCAAGTTTCCTCCTGAACTCTCACCTACATGTACCTTCCTCCCCAGGGAATTGGGGTTCTGCTGCCTAATTTATTTATTTTTTGAGCCGGAGTCTCACTCCGTTGCCCAGGTTTAAGTGCAGTGGCTCACCATGGCCTTGACCTCCTGGGCTCAGATGATCCTTCTGCCTCAACCTCCCAACTAGCTAGGACTATAGGCGTGCACTACCACACCCAGTTAATTTTTAAATTTTTTTGTAGAGACGAGGTCTCCCTATGTTGCCCAGGCTTGTCTTGAATTCCTGGGCTCAAGCAGTCCTCCTGCCTCGGTCTCCCAAAGTGCTGGGATGACAGGCGTGAGCCACTGCGCCTGGCCTGCTGCCTTTTTCTCTTCCAAACCAAATCAATGATTGAATTCCGCACTCTGCATTCAACAATTCACAGAGAAGCTGGTGGAGGGGTGGGTGCAGTTTTCGCTGAGGAGGTGGGTTTCCCCAGGGTGGGGGGCAGGGTCTGCTTTGGAGCAAAACGAGAAGTGAATTTCACAGGCAGGAAGGCTGGAGATGTAGCGGCTGGTCTAGGATGACTCACCAGCCACGGGGAGCGCAGACCTTCCTTCTGGTCCCGCTCCTTTAGTGTTCAAGCTAGGGCTGCACAGGAATCTAGATTCAGGCAGGAGGATGGGGAGGACCGCTTGCTCGTCTGTTAAATTCACTAAGGATGCCGGGAAGGATGCGCTCTGGAGATCACCTCATATTCCCAAGGCTCAAAGAGTTCTGCAGCCTGGAACACCATTCCATGTTAGCGCTGCCACCCAAGATGTCTGGTGAGATGGCGGGATGGCCCTTCCTGATTTCCCCTTGAGGTTGGCAGAGGGCCACGTGCCCCTGAGTGGTGGTCAATGAGGAGTGAGCGGAAATCATTGTGTCATTCTGGGGCCAGAGCCTTGGACTTTCAGTGTGGGACCCTCTGGGGCCACAAGTGTCAACATTCTAGGTGATTTGCTAAGTCCCAAGTGACTACAGTGAGCAACCCAGACGTGTCACGTGAGCAGGAAGTACATTTGTTGTTAAAGCCATGGAGGTTTTGGGGATGTTTGTTACTGCGGCATAACTGACTGCCCTGACTGATACACCTTGGGCTCTGTTGTTCATCCTTCACTTCTTTCAGGTTGTTGTTGTTCTTTCTTTCTTTTTTTATTTTTCAGTTGGGGTCTCACTCTGTCACCCAGGCTGGAGTGCAGTGGCACAATCATAGCTCACTGCAGACTCGAACTCTTAGCCTCAAGAGATCCTCCCACCTCAGCCTCTCAAGTAGCTGAGACTACAGGCAACTACAGGCATGTGCGACTGTGCCCAGCTAATTTTTCAATTTTTTTTTTTTGTATAAACAAGGTCTTGCTATGCTGCCCAGACTGGTCTTGAATGCCTGGGCTCAAGTGATCCTCCCACCTCGGCCTCCCAAAGTGCTGGGATTACAGGCATGAACCACTGCGTCCAGTCTTATTTTTCTTAAATGTCACTTTCTCATGGATCCTTATATGGGTCTCGAGAGGCAGGTGGGGTAGAGTCTCCCGTATGTCTGGTGGAGGAGATACATTCTTCTTACCAGGACATGGAACATTCTTCAAGATAGACCATCTGTCAGGCCACAAAACGAGACTCAACAAATCTTTAAAAATTGAAACTATATCACATATCTTCTCAGACTACAGTGAGATGAAACTAGAAATCAACACCAACCGGAACTCTGGAAACTGTACAGATATATGGAAGTCCAACAACATGCTCTTGAACAACAATTGGGCCAATGAAGACATCAAGATGGAAATTTTAAAAATGGTTTGAGCCGGACGCGGTGGCTCACACCTGTCATCCCAGCACTTTGGGAGGCTGAGGTGGGAGAATTGTTTGCGCCCAGGAGTTTGAGACCAACCTGGGCAACATAGCAAGACTTCATCTCTACAAAACAAACAAACAAACAAAAAATTAGTTGAGTGTGGTGTTGCATGCCCGTAGTCCCAGCTACTCAGGAGGTTGAGGCAGAAGGCTCGCCTGAGCCCAGCAGGTTGAGGCTGCAGTGAGCCATGATCGTGCCACTGCACTCCAGCCTGGGCGACAGAGTGAGACTCCAACTCAAATAAAATAAAGCAAAATAAAATAATTTCAGAGTGGGGATCTTGCTTTGTGGCCCAGGCTGGAGTGCAGTGGCACGATCATAGCTTAGTGAGCCTTGAACTCCAGGACTCAAGTAATCTTCCTGCCCCAGCCTCCCGAGTAGCCGGGACTACAGGAGTATGCCACCATGCCTGGCTAATTTTTGTAGAGATGGGGTCTTGCTATGCTGCCCAGGCTAGTCTTGAACTCCCAGCCTCAAGTGATCCTCCCACCTCTGTCACCCAAGGGGCTGGGATGACAGGCATGAGCCACGGCGTCTGGCCAGACATTTCTGCTCTTCCAGCTCATCCACACTCTGACTCATTTTGTCAACTCATGCATTTCAAGACAGCCATGAACATCAGCTCCCTGATGTTCAAGGTCGGGATCTGTGCGGTTTGTCCCCAGTACCGAGATGAGCACAGGGCACACAGCAGGTGATCACCAAGCACTAGCTGACGAGTGAATACTCATTCCATTTCAACCCTGTGGTCCCTGCAGGTGTTTCATTGAAATAATACGGACAACAGGAAACATATTTACCCCAAGTCCAAATGATTAGACTATTTCTTGGGAGCAGAGAATCAGGAGGCGGAACTGTGATCCCATCAGCAGAGTCCCTCTGGGCTGACGACGTACCCCCCACCTCTCACCTCCCCTGAGGCTCACAACCTCCATGCCTGGTAGAGAGGGAAACTGAGGCTGAGAGGCAACACAATCTGCTTGGCTCACATAGGGTGTGGATGGCACGGTCGGGCCTTCATGTATCATTCTGCTTGAAGCCGATTTGTTCTCCACTTCACCCCTCTCTGCACTTGCACAGTGTTTTGTTTGTTTGTTTGTTTTTTTAGTCAGAGTCTCTCTGTCCCCCAGGCTGGAGTGCGGTGGCATGATTATGTCCACCACAGCCGTGACCTGCTGGGCTCCGGCGATCCTTCTGCCTCAGCTTTCCAAGTAGCTGGAACCACAGGCGTGTGCCACCATGCCTGGCTAATTTTTTGGTTTATTGTAGAGACGAGGCCTTCCCAAGTTGCCCAGGCTGGTCTCGAACCCCTAGACTCAAGCAAGCCTCTCGCCTCCACCTCCCAAAGTGCTGGGATTACAGGCATGAGCCGCTGCGCCTGGGCACAGTGTTTTCGGTTTCTAACAAGTGGCCCAAGACAGCTTCAGGGTAAGGGGAGACACCAGTTCCTCCTAGCACTGCCAGTGGCACCGGAGGCACCTGGAGCTTAGTAAGTGCTCAATAAAGACTCATCAACTGAATTAATGGCTGAGTTGCAGCAAAACCCTTAAGAGCCTTCTGTCTTATGGCTCATTTTCCTCTAATTTTTTTTGAGCCTGGTTCATTCAGAAAAAGGATATAGGATGTAAAAAAACCCCCAAAACCACACACACACACACACACACACACACACACACACACACACACACACAAAAGCAAAACAAACACCACTCAGTTCAAAGTTTCACAGTGGCGGCAAGGGATGGGCTATGTCCCAGTTCACACCTGCTAGCGACCAAGTCATGCCTGTTCATCACTTTTCAAAATGATTGGCAAAATGATTCAGAGTCTGGATGAGCTGGAAGAGCAGAAATGTCTGGCCAGACGCCGTGGCTCATGCCTGTCATCCCAGCCCCTTGGGTGACAGAGGTGGGAGGATCACTTGAGGCTGGGAGTTCAAGACTAGCCTGGGCACCACAGCAAGTCCTCTTTTTCCCTTTCACTCTCAAAACTGCTCTGGTTTGGGTGATAAATTGTGCAGGCTGCCTGCCAGGAAGTCTCTTTTCTCCTCCTCCGGCGGCTCCCTTCCTCCCTCGGCCTCCCCTTCACCTAGGCAGCCTCAATGCTCCTCATAGCACCAGGAGAATTCCTGCCTCAGGGCTTTTGTACTGGCTGTTCCAGCTGCCTGGCCTGCCCTTCCCTGAGATGCTCCTGTGGCCTTCCCTCACTTCCTTCCATTCTTTTTCCCCCCTTTATCGTATTGATTAGTTAATTTATTTTTGAGTCGGGGTCTCATTCTGTCACCCAGGATGGAGTACAGTGGCACAATCATGGGTTACTGCGACCTCAACCTCCTGGGCTCAGGGGATCCTTCTGCCTCAACCCCTCCCAAGTAGCTGGGACTACAGGTAGGTGCCACCACACTGGCTCATTTTTTGATTTTTTTATAGAGACAAAGTACCACTAGGTTGTCCAGGCTGGTCTCAAACTCCTGGCTTCAAGCAATTCTCCCGTCCCAGCCTCCCAAAGATTACTGGCATGAGCCACTGTGCCCAGCTATTTATTAAATCTTGAAAAACTAATACATAATAGATGTACATATTTTCAGGGTACATGTGATAAGTTAATGCATTCATGTAATTTGCTTCTTCAGATTTTCTTTTTTTAGAGACAGCGTCTTGCTCTGTCACTCAGGCTGAAGTGCAGTGGCTTGATCATAGTTTACCACAGCCTTGACCTCCTGGGCTCCAGGGATCCTCCTACCTCAGCCTTCTGAGTATTTGGGACTTCAGGTGCATACCACCACACCAGACTATCATTTTTTTTAGGAGAAGGGGTCTTGCTATGGTGCCCAGGCTGGTCCAAACTCCTGGCCTCAAGCGATCCTCCTGCTTCAGCCTCCCGAAGTATTTAGATCACAGGCATGAGCCACTGTGCCTGGCCTCCTTCAGATCTTGTTTGAAGGCCTGCAACCTCTCACCTTGACGACCCCAAGCCCCTACCGCTTTCTTCTGCACTGTCACCCACTGTCACCACCCTCTAACACCATCTCCGGCAGGCGGTCCATGAGCCGCAGCCCTGGGCTCGCCACCGGTCTTGTAAGCTGAAGCCTGGTGGGTGCCCGGCCATGCCCATTCCCTTCCGTGTCTTGTCTTTGGCTGCTCTGGGGCAACAGCAGCCGACTGAGTAGTTGCGATGGAGACAGAACAGCCCAGGGAGTCTCAAGGATTTTATTTCCGCTATCTGTCCTTCATCTCGTCACGACAGCTTCCCTCACTAACACATCCACTCCTCGAAGGGTGCCTGCATACCGTGGGCAGGTGATGAATGTTTGGTGAATGAATGAGTGACCCACAGTCCCCCACAGTCTAAAGCTCTGACGCGGACCGAGACAAACGCCCGTGCGTGAACAAAGGCTCAGGTCAAAGATCATTCTGACCACTAGCACCGCACGCCTAGGGACGTGATTGATGGCCACCAACTAGACATACTTGCTGTCTTCCTAATTGATATCAATCAAGGGAGAGGACTAGAGAGCAAGAGAAACCCACAGAGAAAAGTGGAAGGAGAGGGAGGAGGAAGAGGAGGAGGAGGATGAGAAGAAAGAGATAGAGAGAAAGGGAGAGAAACAGAGAGACGGAGGGGCGGGGGACAATGAGGAGACATAGAAAGAAGGAGGAAGCCGGGCTTGGTGGCTCAGCTTGTAATCCCGCACCTTTGGGAGGCTGAGGTGAGTGGATTGCCTGAGCCCGCGGGTTCGAGACCTGCCTGGGCAACTTGACGAGCCCTCATCTCTACAACAAATCAAAAATGAGCCGGGCGTGGTAGCGCGCGCCTGTAGTTCCAGGTACTCGGAAGGCTGAGGCGGAAGGATCGCCGGAGCCCAGCAGGTCGAGGCTGCGGTGGCCGGGAGTGGCCACTGCACTCCAGTCTGGGTGACGGAATGAGACTCCAACTCAAAAAAAAAAAAAAAGAAAGAAGGAGGAGGAGGACAAGCGGAAAGAGAGAGACAGAGAGAGAGAAAGAGGAAGCAAGATCATGCAAGAATAAAAGAGGCAAAGCCAGAGAGAGAAAGGCAGCATATTGACCAGCGTCCCACTCTGGGCTCCAATCCTGGCTTTGTCACTCTCGGCTAGGGGGTCTTGGCAGATCACCTCCCCCTATGGCCCTCAGTCTTCTCCCACGCAAGGTGGGACAGAAACGCCTCCCCTCCCAGGGTTGTGTTCCCCAAGACATCCTGGCCCGCCAGGACCCCGCCTCTCCCCTCCCCTCCCGGAAGCAAGGGAGAGGCAGCAGGTCCTGCCACCCACACAGCGACCCCAATCTGCCTCGGCCCAGCTGGCGAGAGGGTGTCGGGGACCTCCCCCTGTGTGGGGTGGAGGCAGCTTCTGGCTTCTCTGAGCCACGCAGGCACACATGGTGAGGGGGTCCCTGCGAAACAAGCCACCTGTCGCCAGAGCAGCACAGAGCCACCAGCTCTCGTCAGCAGCAAACAACCTCCGTGTAGTCCTGGTGGGGTTCCCCGTCCCACCCCCTTGGGCTGGGAGAACCAGCCTCGATCCTTTGACGTGGGAGGCTGTGGATGGCGGGGTCTGAAGAAGCCGCCGTCGAGCCAGACAGAGATGGATTCTGGCCCTCCCATGCCGTGCACAGCTCTGGGCCCCAGGCTCTCATCTGTAAAATGGGGAGATTTCAGGTCCTATCTCAGAGGGGTTTCACCACGAAGGAATCCCGGACTGATGCTCCGGGAAGCCCTGAACAGGGGCTATTTTGAACAGGGTGGCACAGAGGGCATGGCCGGGCACCCATCGTGATTCCACAAGACTGCCCAGATCCCGCTTGGGCCCTGGAAAATCCAGGAGCCCTGTGGATACCTTGGAGGTCCCAGCTCAAGGGCAGAGACAGACCGTGTAGACTAAGGTTCGTTCTATAGCAGTTAGACATGAGTTGGAACTCACTTGTGGCATTTGCAGTCTTGGAGCATGGATGGGAACTCACCCCCTTCCAGAGCCCTGAGGGGGCAGGTAGGTTCAGCTCGAAGCCTGGGCAGTTCTCCAGTCCTCCCTCCTCAGGGGGCCCTGGTCTCCTGGAGCATGGCTTCTCGACCTCAGCACTACCGACATTTTGGGCTGAGCAACTGGGTGTAGTGGGGTGTGGTGTGTTTAAAAATATTTTTAGAGACAAAGTGTGGCCCTGCCACCTAGGCTGAAATGCAGGGGAGCCATCATAGCTCACTGCAGCCTCGAACTCCTGGGCTCAGACAATCCTCCTGTCTCAGTCTCCTGAGTAGCCAGAACTACACGTGCATGCCACCATGCCTAGATCATTTTTATTTTTTGTAGAGATGGGGTCTCACTATGTTGGCCAGCCTGGTCCAAACTCCTGGCTTTGAGTGAGTCTCTCACCTCATTTTTAACATTTTTTTTTTATAGAGATGAGGTCTTTCTATGTTGCCCAGCCTGTTCTCAAATTCCTGGCCTTAAGCAACCCTCCCACCTCGGCCTCCGAAAGTGCTGGAATTACAGGCATGACTCACCATGTACAGTCATTTATTATTGATGTATCGAGCAATCAATCATTTATTTATTTTTGTATGAACTCTCTCTGGACAGGTTACATAAGATAAGGACACCATTCCCTCACTTACTTCCTGTCTCCTGGTTTGGGAGTGACCAAAATTCCTTTTTCCCCCTCCTGAACATTTAGCAAGACAAGTTTAAATATCTTCCCTGATTGCAGAGAAGTATCAAGAAAATAAGGATTCTGGACTCCCACTACCTGAAGACCATCTTGGCATGGTTTTCTCCTTTACTTACATCTTTGTGTTGATACATGTGAGGCCATGAGGTTTACCTTGTCTCGATTCCTTTTTTATTTTTAATTCTTTTTGAGTCAGGGTCTCACTCTGTCTCCCAGGCTCGAGTGTGGTGGCACAATCACAGCTCACCACAGCCTTGAGCTCCTGGCTCAGGCCATCCTCCTGACTCAGCCTCCCGAGTAGCTGCGACTGACGACAGGTGCGCGCCATCATGCCTGGCTACATCTAAAAATTTTTTTGCCCTTTTTTTGTAGAGATGGGGTCTCCCTATGTTGGCCAGGCTGGTCTCCAACTCCTGGCTTCTAGCAATCCTCCCGTCTCAACCTCCCAATGTGTTGGGATTACGGGTGTGAGCCTCCCGGCCCGGCTGATTCCTTTTTAAAAATCCGTTTCCCCATTCAGTCTTATACTGGGAGCATTTCTCCGCATCCTCAAGAGCCTCCTGGCAGATGATTTCCCATGATGACATAAGACACCATCACATGGGAAGACCACGCAGTATTGACCAGAGCCCTGTTGTCCGCTCTAAACCTCCAATGGCACCACTGATTAGTTGAGCTTAGGATTTCTCCCAAAGCTGCTTTAACCAGGAAGGAGGGACAGAAACAAAGGAAAAATCTGGAAGAGAATCTGAACGGATGTGCATACCTCCCTGCCTCCCCTCCCCCTTCCACCCTATTTCCTGCCCTCCCCCACCCTGTTCCAATCTATTTCCTGTTCCCCACCCCTCGGTTCCACCCTATTTCCTGCCCTTCTCCACCCTGTTCCACCCTATTTCCTATTCCTCCTCTTCCACCCTAATTTCTGTCCCCTTCCCCATCCCACCCTATTTCCTGTCCCCTCCCCCGTCCCCGTTCCACCCTATTTCCTGCCACCCACTTGAATTTCTGTCCTCCCCAATTCCACCCTATTTCCTATCCTCCATGGCCCTGATTCCACCCTATTTTCTGCCCCTGCCCTAATTTCTGATCCCCCTCCATTCCACCCTATTTTCTGTGCCCCACTCCCTGGTTTTACCCTATATCCTGACCCCCATCCCTCACACAAACCCCTTTAGTTCCTGGGTATTTCCTTACAATGCTTATTTATGCACATACAAGCATCAGCAAATCAAATCCGGAGGTGAGTTGCTGCTGCTCTCCTGGCTGGGAATGCTCTTTCCCAAACACCTGCCTGGCTCCCTCCTTCTCTGTTCAGCCGTCACCTCCTCTGATGAGCCCTCCCTGGTTGCCTGACCTGGACTCACTCCCACCACCCATCACTTGTCCTCTTGTGCTGCTTTTGATCCCTCTGGACTCCTCATGGGGTGCATTTGCTTACTGTCTCCCACTTTCCGAGTGGTTTATTATTTACAGTGTTTACTGTTTGCATCTGTCTCTCTTATCAGGGTGGGGATTTTAGTCTGTTTTCTTTATCACTGTGTCTCCATCACTTAATTATTGACCGGCACACAGTAGGTGCTCAGTAAATAATTACTGAATAAATGAATGATTTCAAGGATGCTAAGAAACAAGATACTAGGATCTTGAAGGGCTGCCCAGTCCGGTGGGCAGCCTCCATGGGGCATCTGTGCTCAGGGATACCAAGATGGGAAGCATGTGCATCCAGGCTCTGAGGGAGGTCCAACCTTAACTGGCAATTCCAGTCTTCAGGGCAGGCGAAGAGGAGACCTCCACGTGTCAATACAGGTGTGTCTGTGTGTGTGAAGCTGCCCCAGGGTGCTCTACGGGGCCACTACTCTTGTGGTGTCCTTGTGTTTGATCCTGAATTCTTGGCCCCGCCTTTCTCCTGCTGCTGACAGGTGACTGCCTTGGGGCCCTGTCACCTGCACAGGTAGGTGAGGGAAGGCGAATGGTGTTGAGGGCAGAGGGGGCTTTTTTTTTTGAGTTGGGGTCCTACTGTGTTGCCCAGGCTGGAGTGCAGTGGCATGATCATGGCTCACCG
This sequence comes from Cephalopachus bancanus, assembly GCA_027257055.1. Lineage (NCBI taxonomy): Eukaryota > Metazoa > Chordata > Mammalia > Primates > Tarsiidae > Cephalopachus > Cephalopachus bancanus. The sequence continues at coordinate 145,744 of JAPVLO010000947.1, forward strand.
TGGCCTTTACCTCCTGGACCCAGGTGATCCTCCCACCTCAGCCTCCCGAGGAGCTGGGACTACAGGTGTGCACCACCAGGCCTCTCTAATTTTTTATTTTTATGGAGATGGAGTCTCATTATGCTGTCCAGGCTAGGCTTAAACTCCTGGGCTTGAGTGATTCCCCCACCTCAGCCTGCCAGTATGCTGGGATTACAGGCATGAGCCACTGTGCCTGGCCAGAAGGGGACTTTGCAACGTGCACATCTGAGTATCGATCAAAACGTTACATGCATTTAGCCCTGGACTCTGCAATCCCACTTCTGGGACTAGACACCCCCAGGCCCCAGCTGTATCTGCAAAAGCATGAGACCAGCTTTGTGGGATGTTGCTCCCAGCAGCGTTTGCTGTTAGTGGACGGGAAACCACCCAAGCGTCTCTCAAGGAGACTGACAAAGTAAGCTCTGGGCAACCACACCACAGAACATAATACATCTGTGAAAAGGAATGAGGAGGCTGTCTATGTCCTGTGATGGAAAGATCTCTAGAAAATGTCCTTGTGAGAGGGAAAAAAAGTCATGAGAAAGAATAGCACATATAGGAGGCTGCCCTTTGGTGTGAGGAAGAATGATGGGGAGGATAGATTTGATTACGCTTATATCTGCATAAATAAGCATTGGAAGAATATGCCCAGGAACGAAGGGGATTGCATGTGAGGAGTGGGGGACAGGAAATAGGGTGGAACTGGGGTGGGGGACAGGAAATAGGGTGGGGCCAGGGGATGGGGGAGAGGCAATGGGGTGGAACCGGGGGGTGGGGGACAGGAAATAGGGTGGAACTGGAGGTAGGGGACAGAAAATAGGGTGTAAGGGGGCAAGTAGGCGTGTACATCCATTCAGATCCATCCCTACCGCTTCCAGGATCCAGGACAAGAGTGTGAACAAAGGACACACACTACATATACATATTTAAAAGTCAGCTAAATAGAACATGCTTTACACTTCCACCTTACGCACACCCTTGTGACCACCAGGAAGATCAGGGTGGAATCTGGAACCTGGACGCCTGCACAGGGTCACAGCGCGGGGAGAACCAGCCCTGTACCCTCGGCCCCAAGGAGCATGAGCAGACCCATGGTCTCTGGGCGTGGGCAGGAAATTCCAAGACCTTGGATAACCAGGAGCATGGTCTAGAAAGTGGGGCATGAACTCTGGTAGGCAAGGACCCTGGCCTGCGGGGTCCACACCGCGTCGGGAGGGACAGGGCCAGAGGAGGGCCAGGTGGACCCTAGAGCAGAAGTCCCTGGCCTAGGTTGGAGGCGAGCACCCTATCAGCTGGCCATGTTGGTTTTTGGATCACACAACCTCTTGGTATTAAAAAATCTAGAACTGCATCGGGACCCTTGCACCATGGAAGCCGCTTCAGCACATGGGCACGCTCACTAGACGCCCCTAGCCCTGAGGGGCTGTCCCTAGGAGTTCTGCTGAGGAGTCTTCAAGAGCTGGGGCCTCAGGCTGGCCCTGCTGGGGCTGTCTCCAGTCTGTCCTGGGCTGCCTCTCCCAGCCATGTGGGCCTTGCAGCCTCGGCATCTCACGGGCCCCCAAAGGCCACCTCCCCGGGCACTCTGGCAGCTCCCACACGCTGACCCGGCCCCACTTACATTGTAGAGGAGATCAGTCCACCCTTCCATGGTGATGCACTGGAAAACAGTCAGCACTGCAAACAGGATGTTGTCGAACTGAGTGATCCCGTTGTTGGGCCCTTCCCAGTAGGGCTGACATTTGGTCCCATTGGGGCAGGTGCGGGCAGGTTCTTCTGTCCCACACGGAGCCGGAGACTCACCCTGAATGTCATCTGTGAAAGGGAAGGGGAGAAAACTCAGGGCCAGAGAAAGGGGTGGGGAACACCAGCTCTGAACAATTAGAAAACCTCTGGGACAAATGGCCGTTGGCAGGAACCTATCTGTCTCTTCAAAGAAATCAATGCTCAGCTCAACTTTGTTGATCTATCACTGGCTCTCTACTTCCTTATTCCTTTTCTAAGCTTTATTACTTTTCTGTTCTTTGTCTAAACCTTTGAGAGGGATCAGCTTTCTTTAAGGCTATACATTGTCTTTAAGTGCAGCTTTAGCTGCATCTCATATATTTAGTCATACATGATCCCTATTGTTCAAGTGACATATTTTCCAATTTCCATTCCTTTTTTTTTAACCTATAGGTAATTAGGATGTATTTCTTTCTTTCTTTCTTTTTTTTTTTTAAAAAAACCTTGTCAGGTAAATATATGGAGAGAGAGAGAGAGAGAGAGAGAGAAAGAGAGAGAGAATGAATCCCCATTCCCTATGTACCTATCACCAATTTCAACACTTCTCTACTCCTGGCCAATCCTGCTTTATCTACACCCCTTCCAAACACTTTGCTTTGCCACAATAATATTTTTAGAGCAAATCTCAGCTACCATATTTATTTCATCCGTAAGTAAGAAGCATGACTCTTAGTTTCCAAACACTTTTAGTTCTATCTTTTTGTGACTGATATCCAGCTTAACTGCATTGTGGTCAGAGGATATGCTTTGTATTCTTCTGTATTCTTCTGTGAAGACGAGCTGTGTAGTCCATAATACAGTCAGTCTTGGTCCATGTGCCGTGTGCTGTTGGGCGCAACATTTTCCGGACACCCATTTGGGCACATTTGTCAACTGCTTTGCGTTATTTTTCTCTAGCCTTGCTGATTTTTTCTTCTTCGTGAGATGTACTGGGCTCGGGGAGCTGTTCTGGGGGTGAGGGACACCAGCACACACAGTTCCTACCCTCGCCTGAGGGTAAGGAACAGGAGTGAAGCTTCCTCCCCGAATAGCAGGAAGGCAGATTGTGAAAATGCCACGAGGAGGGAGAAACGTGCCAAAAGACGCCCCTTTTGCTGGAAACCAAAGACAGCTTCCTGGGGAGGTGGCAGCCAGGCTGGGCGCTAAAGGTCAGCCCAAATTCCCGAGGAATCCGTGGGGCGCGGAGGCAGGGAGGTTCACATCCAGCCAGCGTCCTCATTTGACCAGTGGACCTTATTCTGAAAGTGACACTTTTGACGGTTTCAAAGAAGAAGGTGACATTGTCGGACAAGAAAACAAACAGCCGAGTGTGTAAACTCACGCTTCCTACTCAACGAAAATATATCTCAATGTATGTGCCACACGGTTTGCAGCGCCAATTCCCAGCCCCGACTGAGCAGGCGTGGCCGAGTGAAATCAGCCAACGCTGAGTGAATGAAGCTGCTGGCCTTCAAGATCTGGTTGAATGGAAATTCTAAGTCCAAACTCACCACGAGTTTAAGTTACCGGAGATGGGTTCCCCATCTATGCTGGACTTGGTGTATGGGCTATTATTCAACAAATACAGCTTAGAGGGCAATGGTCTTTTCAACATAAGGCTCAGGGCAGGGCAGAAAAAAAAATCCATGGGCTCCTATAATCCATGAGACCTATTATGTATGATGATATCCCTGTCTGGAACCTTCTCTGTCTGTCCAAGTCTGGCTCCATTCTGACCCCCCGTGTCACTCCTTGTGTAGAACAATTAACAGCCCCTACCTACTTCCTTTTTGGAGACAGGGTCTCACTCTGGTGCCCAAGCTGGAGTACAGTGGCGTGATCATAGCTCACTGCAGCCTCCAACTCTTGGCCTCAACTGATCCTCCTGCCTCAGCCTCCCCAGCTGCTGGGACTACAGATGCACATCACCACACCTGGCTAATTATTAAGTTTTTTTTTTTTGGTAGAGATGGGGGGGGTCTCACTATGTTGCCTAGGCTGGTCTTGAACTCCTGGCCTCAAGCAACCCTCCTGCCACAGTCTCCCAAAAGTGCTGAGATTACAGGTGTGAACCACCATGCCCAATCTAATTTTTAAAAAAATAAAAAAGAGGTATTGCTATGTTGCCCAGACTTGTCTCAGACTCCTGACCTCAAGTGATCCTCCCGCCTCGGCTTCCCAAAGTGCTGGGATTACAGGCATGAGCCACCGCGCCTGGCCCGTTTCAGGAATACGATAGCTCCTGAATTTTTGTATTGCGGGGGGTGTGAGTATAGTCACACATGAGCCTTTGCTGCTATAAATGGCTGCAAATGGGGGGTCCTGTTTCCTCTAACTATTCTGGAAGCTCTTAGAAAGCAGGAAGACGTCCACCTTGCCTCTGCTTTCCTCTCCTTGGCACTTGGCGCGGTGCTGGGTGCACAGGAACCGGCCCCAACGCCAAGGAAAAGGCAGCCGAGACCGCGTCTATCTTAAGCGGCTCTGCCCAGTGGTGTCTGAATTGCAATCCCCTCAGCCCCCAGCCACCAATACAGAACACTCTGGGCGTTGCTTGGAGAAAAACAACCGGCCAGAGCATCTGAGGAATTTGGTTATAAATACATTTTAAAATTAACCCGCTGCCTGGGTGTCTGTATATATCTGTCTCTTACTCACACGTCTTATATTTTTAATCATGAGCTTTTCAGTCTTTCTCTTAAATCGAGGTTTCCTACCCTCCACGGCACCACCCACATCTGGCCCCTCAAAACCCCACTCAGACCCAAGTCAGCCCCGTAGCTTTATCTCCTTCAGCTGGTCTTGGCTGGGAAAAAAATCTCGCAAAAACCGAGGATCCAGTTCTGGTTTCTCCGCTCGTGGCTGATTTTTCTAAGTGGCTGTACTGTACTCTCTTATTCTCTCTCTCTCTCTCTTTCTTTCTCATTTCCGCCTGGGTGACGAGGCCAGAAGCAGAAATAGCACTGCTTCAATTAACACCTTCTTCATTGGGGAAAGAAATAATTAGGACATTCCATATTGAGCAAACTTCACAAGCCCAGGAGAGAAGGAGACAGGAGCAAGACAGAGAGAGAGAGAAATCCCAACTATCTCAAACAAACCTTCCCCACGGGGTTTCCCTCCTCCTGGGGAGAGGGAATTGGGGAGAGGGCTGGGGGCTGCCTCTGCGGGTCCACTGGGGGGGTCACTGGGTGGAGGAGGTGGGTGGGAAGGATCTTCTCCCATTCCCACGAGGAGGCCAGAAGCCTCTTTCCTGCCCACCTGTGTTCCCTGTTGAGTCTCATGATTCATTCCGTCCATTCTCTCAATTTCTCTCTCCCTGACTTTTTTTTGAATCAGGGTCTCACTCTGTCATCCAGGCTGGAGTGTAGTGGCACTATCACAGCTCACTGCAGCCTCCAGCTCCTGGGCTTAAGTGATCCTCCAGCCTCAGCCTCCTGAGGAGCTGGAATTCTTTTTTTTTTTTTTTTTACTTTTTATAAAGATGGGGTCCCACTGTGTTGCCCAGGTTGGTCTTGAACTCCTGGACTCAAGCAAGTCTTCCGCCTCAGCCTCCCAAAGTACTGAGATTACAGATGGGAACCACTATGGTGCCTGGACAATTTGTCTCCCTTGACCCCAATGTTCAGGACTGGCGTGGCCATTCAGTTGGCCTGCATCAGGGAGGCTGGTGGTCCAGATATGAAAACACCCAAGACATACCTTCTTGCTTGATTCCATTCTGTTCTCTCGCTTCAGAGAGTGGGTAGCTAGAGTTTGGATTGCCAGGGATGTAAGTGAAAACGTATCCGAGAGCCATGTGGCCCCGGAGTGTGGTGGGGGACACAACGTCTTCCAGCTGCTGTTGGGAGCTGAGCCCCAGGGGTGTATCTCCTGCCTGCCTGGCTTTTCCACTGCGCACCCCACCCCTGGGCTTCTGCTTGACCCTGCACTGAAGAGTTAATACAAGTACAATGGGGGAGGGGCAGGGTCCTGCTAAATGCTGGGGGTCTTACTCTGTTGCCCAGGCTGGAGTGCAGTGGCACGATCACATCTCACTGCTGCCTCGACCTTCTTGGCTCAAATGATCCTCTCACCTCAGTCTCCTAAGTAGCTGGAACTCCAGGTACACATTGGCTAATTTTTAATATCTTTTTGTAAAGACAAGGGTCTCACTAAGTTCCCCAGGCTGGTCTCGAATTCCTGGGTTCAAGACATACTCTCACCTCAGCCTCCTGAGTAGCTGGGACTTCAGGTGTGCACCAACTTATTTTAAATTTTTTTTTTGTAGAGACGGGGTCATGTTATGTTATCCAGGCTAGTCTCGAACTCCTGGGCTCAAGCCATCCTCCTGCCTCAGCCTCTCGAGTAGCTGGAACTCCAGGCGTGTGCCACCACACCGAGCTAATTTTTAATGTTTTATAGAGATGGGGTCTCGCTATATTGCCCAGGCTGTTTTCAAACTTCTGGGCTTAAGTGATCCTCCTATCTCGGCCTCTCAAAGTGTTGGGATGACAGGTATGAGCCACCCCGCCAGGCCAGTGCCCAGCTTAGTCACACATCCTTCACCAGATGGCTTCTTTTCCCTGTGTCACCTCCCACTCCCCCATGACGCTTCCTAGGATCGTTCCCAAGTAAACCTCTTCCCCATGGTTCGCCTCCTGGGGCCTCCAACCCAAGCCCAAGGCAACAACCAAGATCTCGGGGACATTTCCCGGCTGCCTCCCTGGTGGTACTTTCTGAAGGAGGTTCTCCCAGCTGCTGGGAGAGAGAAGCAAGCCTCAGCACCGCCCTCCTGAGAACTCGTCCCCGGGGAGGAAGCCGCGAAAGCACATCGCGCTGCGTGCACCTACCTGTCCCCTCTTCAAAGCAGGTGGTATGAAATTTTCCCATATAAAATTCTAACCCTATGATTGCAAAAATAAGGATTGCAAAAAACAGGAGGAGGCCAATCTGCAGCAGAGGGATCATTGCCTTCATGATCGACTTCAGGACGACTTGTAAACCTGGGGAAACACGGAGAGAGGCCCCATGGACCGTGAGTGAGCACCCCAAACTCCACTAGCAAGATGCCTCCAGAGGGGACCCGGGGTGCACACGGAAGCCCAGGGACTGGGCAGTGGGGAAGGGAGAGGAGGGAAGGGCCACATGGAGGCTAGTCCCTATAATAACAGAGAGCTGTGGCTGCATTTTTTTCTTTCAGAGGCAGAGTCTTGCTCTGCCACCCAGGCTGGAATGCAGTGGCAAGACTTCAGGTGCTCACTGGCTAATTTTTAATATTTTTTTTTGTAAAGACGGGATCTTGCTATGTTGTCCAGGCTGGTCTTAAACTCCTGAGCTCAAACCATCCTCCTGCCTCAGCCTCCTGAGTAGCAGGGACTACAGGTGTATACCACCACACTTGGCTACTTTTTTTTTTTTTAATAGCCGAGGGGGGGTCTTGCTACATTGCCCAGGCTGGTATCTAACTCCCAGTCTCAAGCTATTCTCCTGCCTTGGTTTCCCAAAGCACTGGGATTACAGGCATGAGTCACCATGCCTGGCCCTTCCTAAATTTTTAAAAAGCATTTTTAACTTTAAAGTATTTTTAAAAGTATTGGACATATCCTGCTCTGTTTGATGACCTTTTGGGCAAGAAAGGGTCCTCAATCCATTATTTTCTGAGCTATGTTCCTGGTGTTGGCGAATTTGCACCCAGAAGGGGGAGATATTTTCTCATTTTTCCTTCTGCCAAGAGGAGATATCTTTTCCTAACGCACACAAAGGCCCACGGAGGCTAGTCAGAGTTCCCATCCCGGCCCGGAGCAACCAGACTCAATGTTATTTCATGGGCTTCTAGCAACAACCTGATTTAGGTGTAAAATCACTCCCATTTCATAGACATGGAAAGCAAGGCTCTCAGAGGCGTGCTGTGATTCACCCAGCCAAAAGCATGAGGAATGGCAAGGCTGGGGTCTGAACCCAGGTCCCTCTGACTTGGAGCCTAGTTTCTCCCACGCGCTGAGGGTGTTGCCTTCTCAGATCTGAGCAAACCAATTCAGAAAGATGGCGGTGACTGGGAAGTCCAGAAGGGGTGTAGGGGAATGGAGGACACACCTCATTGACAGGGCAGTAAAGACCTGAATCTGAGGAACTGTCATCTGTCAGGTCAGGCACCCCACATAAGCCCGATCCCATCAAGTTCAGCATCTATCACCTCCCACAAAACAAATGTTGCACCCTTGTTTGTTAATGACTGAGTAACTCCAGGCTTCAAATCAAATGGATAATACTTAAAATTTCATCCTACTCTGAAAGTTCCATTGTTGTAAGACTCAGGAATGTTCATAATAGTAGGAGCTGCCATTTCACCTTTTAAAAAATTTTTATGTTTAGAGACAGGGCCTCACTCTGTTGCCTAGGCTGGCGTGCAATGGTGTGGCTATAGCTCACTGTAAACTTAAACTCCTGGGCTCAAGTGATCCTCCTGCCTCAGCCTCCTGAGTAGCTGGGACTATAAGAGCATGCCATCATGCCTGGCGAATTAATTAATAAAATTTGTTTTCGTGGAGTTGGGATCACGCTATGTTGCCCAGGCTGGTCTTGAACTCTTGGGCTCAGGTGATCTTCCCACCTCAGCCTCTTGGGTAGCTGGGACTCCAGGTGTGAGCCACCTTGCCTGACTCCACTACCATTCTTTTTTTTTTAAGTGAAGATTCGAAAATAGAGCCCAAGGTTTCACTTCTTGATTAGAAGAACTTTCCAGGGCTCCTGATGTGTAAGGGAGAGAAACTGCTGGGGTGTCCAAGACCTTGCTGCTCCAAGGGTCTCCAAATGTAAATTTTGTTTTTTGTCGGGATCTCACTCTACCACCCAGGCTGGAGGGCCGTGGCACCATCTCAGTTCACCACAGCCTCAACCTCCTGGGCTCAGGTTCTACCTCAGTCTCCCAAGGAGGTGGGACCACAGGCATGCGCCACCACACCTGGCTAATTTTTGTATTTTTGTAGAGACAGGGTCTCGCTACATTGCTTAGGCTGGTCTCAAATTCCCAGGCTCAAGTAATCCTCCGGCTTCAGCCTCCCAAAGTGCTGGGATTACAGGCATGAGCCACCATGATTGGCTAAATTATTATGATTAACAACTGGGGCAGCAGGCTAGAAAAGGGACAGCTTGTCCAGTTTTTGTTTTTTATGACTTTTCGGCTGAACTTGTACTTAAGTCCTGACCCTGCACAGGGCAGCCTCCTCCCCCAAAGGAAGGGTAGGTGGAAACACTGCATGGGATGAGCATGGGCTTTGGGCTTTGAAGCTGTCATTGTCAGCGCATAAGAATTCAGGTGAGTAACTTAACTCCCTGAGCCTCAGCCTTCTCACATCTGTAAAATGGCCGTTCACTGGGTAGTTGTGAGGATGAAATAAGACCACACCTGTAAAGCTCTTTCTGAAGTGCCCTGCACACAGCAGGCACTCAATAAAGGGGAATGGTCATTGCCACCCATGTTCCAGCCCAGGCTTGGAGTCACATGGGTTAATGCCTATTTTGCCACTGCCCAGCCATGAAACCCTGTTCCAGTTTTTTAGACACTCTGCGCCTCAGTTTCCCTCTCTAAAATGAAGATGTCAGTCCTATCCACCTCATAGGGTTGTGAGTATTAATGAAATCACAGGTGGAGCTTGGCATGGCTTCTGGTAGACAGTAGGTGCTCAGTAAATGGGGGAGATTCCCCCCTCTCCCCAGCTTGCTTTCAGGAGCTTATCTGGGCCAATAGCCATGTAGCTAGGAGTCCCCCAGGGAGCCTCCCTTCAAAAGGAGACTGCCCTCACTCAAGCTGGGAACCCTCCTGAGATGGCCTTCAGAGGGGAAACTGAGGGTCCCTGGGCAAATCTCGCCGTGGTCGAAAACTCACGCACTTGGGATTCCAGACACCAGCTTGAGCGGCCGCAGCACTCGAACTGCCCTCAGCGTCCGCAGGTCAAACTCTGTCCCAACTGTCGCCAAGATGCTGGAAGAAAGAAGCCAGAATGGAGAACAGAGGGTGGGTTTTGGGGTCAGACAGATGAACAGGGTTGCTTGGACTTGCAGGCCGTCCTGCCCGGGTGGCACAGGCTGGCGGCCTTACACCAGTTTCATCTCCTGCAAAATGGTGTTTTTTGTTTTTACTTGGGGTCTCACTCTGTAGCCCAGGATGGAGTGCAGTGGCGCAATCAGGGCTTGCTACAGCCTCAACCTCCTGGGTTCAAGCAACTCTCCCAGCTTGCCTCCCAAGTAGATGGGACTACAGGTGTGCAACACCATGACTGGCTTATTTTTTTTAAATTATTTTTTGTAGAGATGGGGTCTTGCTCTGTTGCCCAGGCTGGTCTCAAACTCCTGCCCTCAAGCAATCTTCCTGTCTCAGTCTCCCAAGTAGCTGGGACAACAGGTGTGAGTCACCACAGCCACCTTGATTATTCAATATTGTCCAGGGGCCTGAGGCTTAAGACTTTGGCCTGTGGCCAACTGGTACCTGCACCCCCTTGCTGGTCCAGAGAATGAACGCCCCCTAAGGGAGTAGGTGGATTAATACCCCAGCTCCCTCGTACCTCATTACAGATCTCTCGGAGGTGATAGATCTGGCTTCCCAATGGAACTAAATTCGGCTGCCCATGGGGGTAACTTGCAGGACAGCTCACCCTTCCTTGCCCCCTTTCCCTTACCAATACTTTCTGGGGTCACCTCTTGGTTGAAGGACCCACACCTGAATCCTTGTTTTGGAGTCTATTCTGGGTCATTCTAAACTAAGACAAGGGGTACTCACCACTTTTTCCCCCAAGACTGGGCATATTAGGTTGGACTGACCGACTTCTCCACTATACAATAGTGTGCAACTGAGCACATCCTAGTGCTAGATTGGGTAGAGGCACACATGATACTATCTCTGCCTCATGGAACTGAAGCAGAAGAGAAATGTTTAAGAAAGAGATGCACTGGAGGGGCGCAGTGGCTCATGTCTATGGTCCCAGCACTTTGGGAGGCCAAAGAGGGGGGATGGCCTGAGCCCAGGAGTTGGAGGCTGTGGTGAGCTGTGAGCATGCCATTGCACTCCAGCCTGAACAAGAGGAAGACAGTGACTCAAAAAAAAAAAAAAAATACCGAAAGAAAGAAAGAAAAGAAAAAGAAAAAGGTACACACAATGAATGAATCCACCAGCAATGTGACAGTCTCGGAGAGACAGCTGGGAAGGTGCCAGCATTGGGAGCACACTGCGGGTTGTGTTTACGAGTCTGGATCTGGGATACTCTACCTCAAGCTGAGGTTCACCAGATGAGAAGGAGAAATCTGGTCGGTGGGGAGGCAAGGATCCAGGTTGAGAGAAGGGCTGGGACAGAGAGCTCGGGATGGAAAGGAACTCAGCAATTCAAAGAATGACATGTGGCCATAGCCAGGTTTGATGGTGAGGGCTGAGGGGCAGGCTGTGAAGCCAGAGCAGGTGGAGCCCCAGCATACATTGTTCATGAAAAATACATTTTTATTTTTCATTTATTTTTATTATTATTTATCTGAGACAGGTCTCACTCTGTCACCCAGGATGGAGTACAGTGGCATGATCATGGCTCACTGTAGCCTCCACTCCTGGGCTCAGGTGATCCTCCCACCTCAGCCTCCTGAGTAGCTGGGACTATAGGCATGCACCCTCATGCCTGGCTCATTTTTATTTTCTAGTAAAGATGGGGTCTTGCTATGTTGCCCAGGCTGGTCTCAAACTTCTGGCCTCAAGTAATCTTCCCACCTTGGCCTCCCAAGAATGACAGGTGGGAACTGTGGTGGTTGGCCAACCCCCCACCCCCATCAACTTTCCGATACTAATTTGGGTTTCCTCAAATTCCGGCTTGCAGGTCACCATTCTATTCCTGCATCTTACTGCTTCTTCCTGGGCCGATAACAGCTGTCAGGGCACACACAACAAAAGACAGGCACTGGCTGAGTCTTCGTTTATTCACTTCACAAACATTAACTGAGCACCCACAACATGCTGGGCCCTGTCCAGGTCCTGGGAGCACAAGTCCCAGGAATACTTGCCTGTGAGGAAGACTCAGGGAAAACCCAAGAAATACAGGCATACCTTGCTTTACTGCGCATCGGTGTTTTTTTTTTAAATTTAAATTGAAAGTTTGTGGCAACCTGCGTGGAGCAAGCCCGGGGGCCATTTTTCCATGTGCCACATTTTGGTAATTCTTACAGTGTTTCAAACCTTTTCACTATTATCATTATTACTTTTTCCGAGTCGGGGTTTCAATCTTTGCCCAGCCGGAGGGCACTGGCACAATCACAGCTCACTGCAGCCTCTACCTCCTGGGCTTAAGCAAACCTCCTGCCTTGGTTTCCCAAAAGTGCTGGGAATACAGGTGGGAGCTGCCGTGCCCACAGTGCCCACTTGGTTTCCCAAATACTTTAAGCTCACTGTTGAGACCTACGGCTCAGAAAGAAAGATTCCTCTCCAAATATTATTGCTCCCCCCACAAGGCACCTGGTCACCAAGGGCCCTGACGGGGATGTACAAGGAGATGAATGTTGTGCTCTTTTTGTTTTTTGAGCCAGAGTCTCAGTCTGTCGCCCAGGCTAGAGTGCAGCAGCACGTTCATGGCCACCACAACCTCGACTTGCTGGGCTCAGGCAACCCTCCCACCTCAGCCTTCCAAGTTGCTGGAACCACAGATGCACGCCACCATGCCCCGCTAAATGTCTTATTGCAGAGATGAGGTCTCGCCAAGTTGCCCAGGCTGGTTTCGAAACCCTAGGCTCAGGTGATCCTCTCCTCTCTGCCTCCCAAAATTCTGGGATTACAGGCATGAGCCACTACACCCGTTGAATGTTGTTTTCTTGCCAGCTAATACCACATCCACTCTGCAGCCCAGGGCTCAGGGAGTCATTTCAACTTTCAAGTCTTTTTATTTACCAAACACATTTCACAAGGCTACAGCTGCCACAGAGAGTGAGTCCTCTGATGGATCCAAGCAAAGTAAATTGAAAACCATCTGGAAAGGATTTCACCCTTCTCGATGCCATTTAAGAGCATGTGTGATTCGTGGGAGGTCAAAATACCGACATCCACAGGCTTCTGGAAGAAGCTGATTCCCAGTCTCTCATGGATGACTTTGAGGGGCTCAAGACTTCGGTGGAGGAAGGACTGGGGGATGTGGTAGAAACAGCGAGAGAATGAGAGTCAGACGTGGGACTGGACGACATGCCTGAATGGTTGCCACCTCCCCGTAAAAGTTGAACCGATGAGGAGTTGCTTCTCATGGATGAGCAAGAAAGCGGCATCTTGCGATGGAATCTACTCCTGGTGAAGACGCTGTGGGTGGTTGGAAGGACAGCAAAGAACTGAGCATACCCCATCAGCTTTGTGCATAAGGTGGGGCAGGTCGGAGAGGACTGGCTCCAGTTTTGAAAGACACTCCGCCGGGGATGAAATACTACCCAAGAGCAACTCATGCTGGAGAAATCTTTTGTAATGGGAGGAGTCAATCAATGTGGTAAACTTCACGGCTGTCTGCTTTTTAAAAACTGCCACAGCCACCACCGCCCTGATCAGTCAGCAGCCACCAACATCGAGGCAAGACCCACTAAAAGATTACGACTTGGCCGGGTGTGGTGGCTCATGCCTGTAATCCCAGCACTTTGGGAGGTTGAGGTGGAAGGATTGCTTGAGTCTAGGATTTTGAGACCAGCCTGGGCAACATAGCGAGACCCTGTCTCTACAAAAAAAAAAGAAAAATTAGCCGGGCGTGGTGGTGTGCGCCTGTCAGCCCAGCTACTTGGGAGGCTAAGGCGGGAGGATTGCCTGAGGCCAGGAGGTCGAGGCTGCAGTGAGCCATGATTGTGTCACTGCACTCCAGCCTGGGTGACAGGGCGAGACCCCAACTCAACAAAAAAAGGAAACAGGTGAAATTAATTTTAATATAGTTTATTTAACTCAGTGTATCCAAAGTATTATCGTTTTGACAGGTGATCAATATGAAATATTATGAAGACATTTTACACATACTCTCCTTGCGGTCTACACTTACCGTCATGTCTCGATTCAAGTGCTCAAAGGGCACTTATGGTCAGTGGCGACTGGACTGGACAACACAAACCCAGAGGAAGAGACATTCGGATAAAGATCTGAAGGAAGTGAGGGGTCTAGCCAGCGAACGTCAGGGGAAAACTCCAGGCAGAGGGAGCAGCCAGGGCAAAGCCCTGAGGCTGGACTGCGCCTGTCACATCTGGGGAATGGCGTTGAGGCTGGCATGACTGGAGCAGAGAGAGCAAGGGAGGGAGAGGGAGGAGTCAAGGGCAGGGAAGTGACGGGACCGACAGTGCAGGGGTTTGTGGGTTGTGGCGAGGATGGTGGCTTTTGCTATGAGTAAAGTAGGAGCCACAGGGGGGTTCTGAGTAGAGGAGGGATGTCATCCGACTTATATTAAAATACGATCCCTCGGGGGCTAGGTGTGGTGGCTCACACCTGTACACCCAGCCCGTTGGGAGGCCACGGCAGGAGGATAACAAGCCCAGGGGTTTGAGATCAGTCTGGGTAACACAGCGAGACCTTGTCTCTTAAAAAAAAAAAAAGTTGGATGTGGTGTGCCTGTAGTTCTAGTTACTCAGGAAGGCTGACACGGGAGGACTGCTTAAGCCCAGGAGGTTGAGGCTGCAGTGAGCTGTGATTGTGCCACTGTACTCTAGCCTGGGTGACAGAGTGAGCCTGTCCCTAAAAATAAATAAATAAATAATTACAAAGTCGCTCCGGGGGAATGCGGGAAGCTGGGAGCCTGGGGAGGAGATAATTGCCTCAGCCCTGGTGCGTTATGATGCGTCTGGGCCAGGGAGGTTGTGCAGGACGCAATGTTGATACTGAGATGAACTAAACCCCGTCCTTAGGAGATCGTAAGTGAGTGAGCGAGTGATTCAATGGCAAGTCCCTCTGAGGCTGGGCACGGTGGCTCACACGTGTCATCCCAGCACTTTGGGAGGCCGAGGCGGGAGGATCACTTGAACCCCGGAGTCTGAGACCAGCCTGGACAACCTAGCAAGACCCCATCTCTTCAAAAAGTAACAAAGGAAAAATTAGCTGGGTGTAGAGCACCCGCCTGCTGTCCCAGCTGCTCAGGAGGCTGAGGCTGGAGGACCGCTTGAGGCCAGGAATTTGAGACAAGTCCCTCTGACCCAGGCATGGAGGAGGCGGGGATAAGGAGGGAATCCACGCAGACTGGAGACAGCACAGCAGTGTCAGAAAATTTCAGAGATGGGGTGAAATCCCAGTCCTGATTGTGTCACAGCGTAACCTTTGCTTTCACTTGTCCAAGCCTCCGAGATGCAGACAGTCCCACCTCCCTTATACCCAGTGCAGCCCCAGCTGGCTCCCAGGATACATGATCTCGTGTCCTCTTCGGGGAGGGATAAGGAGGCAGGATCACCAGCGGGACAGGCTCCTCTGCCTGAGAGCGCCCTGCAGAAGCAGAAGGCTTCAGACAGGGTCTGTGGTAGGGAAGACATCGGGTAGGCAGGACAGTGGAGGCTGGGCCTTAACCCGTGGACAGTGGGAGTCACGTAAGGTTCTGGAGCAGGGGAGGGATGTGATTAGGGTTGGCGTTGGAGAGACAGGCCTGACAGCTGAGAGGACAGATTGGCGGCGACGGAGCAGAAGTGAGAGGGCGCCGCAGGAGCAGGCTGGTGTAATGAGGCCTGGAACTAGGACAGAGGCCGTGGGAGGAAAAGGAGGCCCCGGTTATATATAGCCGCCATCAGTGGCTGCACTCCCAGGAGCTCGCCTGGGCTCATCAAGCCGTCCCTGCCTCCCGGCGGTCGGTGGTTTGAGGCCCATTTTACAGAGGAGGAGGAGGCTAAAGCCCAGGGAAGTGAACAGCACACAGTGGTCCAGACCGCTGAGCGAGAACTTGAACCCAGACTGACCATGGGGTTCCAGGACCTCTGTGGCTGGTTGGATGAGCTGAGGGGCCATGGTGGGGAAGAAAGAGAAGGGAAGAATGGCTTCCTAGCTTCTTGGTTCTGAGCGACCCACTGAGCGACGCTCATTCATTTATTCGACGAGGATTTGGTGGGCACCTACTATGTGCTGGGGACTCAAGGACACACAGTGACAATGGGAAAACACAGAGGGAGTCAGGGGGCATGGCATACTGAGAACAAGATGACGGCTCCCAGGGCTTCCAGGGGAAGGACTGAGTGCAGGAGGGAGAGGAGTTGAGGCGACCTCAAGGATGGAGCGGGTGTCCACGGAGATGGGGACGATGCTGGAAGGAGCAGGTGTGTAGGAAAAGCAGAGGTGGGGTGTAGACACGCTGTGAGAAGCCAGTTTCCCATCACTCCCCAGTGAAAACTCTACCAATGGCTTCTATTGCTCTTAGGAACAAAGTCCAAACTCCACCAGGATCACAAGGTCTCGTGTGATCTGACCCAGGCGGAGCACCTTGTCCACTGCATTCCGGCTGCTCTGACGTCCTTGCCGTTCTGCCGACGGGAAACCCTCTTCCCTGCTTTCCTTGGGACAGATAATTTGGCTGTCTCCCCTGCTGCCCTCTCCCTTCAACTCTCTCCTCCTTCGTCTCGTCGGCCTCTTTAAATCCTTCAGGTCGAAAACTTAGACGGTCTTGTCAGAGAGGATGTCCCTGGACCACCACCCCCCACTCGCAAGACTCTGCCCCTCAGCTCTCTGGAATTAGATGGTTTCTTAAGTCATGTTTGCCATTCATTTCCTCTTCTAGAACGTCAACTCCACGAGAATGGAGACCTTTCTTGGTAGCACCTTTCGAGGCCTGGCTAGTGCTCGATAAACGTTTGGAGGGAGGAAGAGGGAGACATGGTGGAGGACAGGGTGATGGTAGACCAGATGTCCAGGCAAGAGGGTCCAGTGGAAAAAGCCAAGGGTCCCCAGTGGAACGTAGCAGAGGAGCAACATTATGAGACAAGAGAGGAAGGAGGTGCATTAAAAGGAGGGAAAGGACACAGAAGTGGGAGGAGACCTGGCAGAGGATGGAATCCCTAGGGGTCAAGTTCAAAAGCGTTCTGCAAAAGAGAAAGGCGGGGCGCAGTGGTTCAAACCTGTTACCCCAGCACTTTGGGAGGCAGAGGTAGGAGGATTGCCTGAGCCCAGGAATTCGAGACCAGCCTGGGCAACACGGCAAGACCTCATCTCTACAAAAAATTTTTAAAAAGAGCTGGGCATGGTGGCATGTACACCTGTAGTCCCAGCTATTTGGGAGGCTGAGGCGGGCGGATTGCTTGAGCCCAGGAAGTCGAGGCTGCCCTGATTGCACCACTGCACTCCAGTCTGGGCAACAAAGCGAGACCCTGTGTCTAAAAAAAAACAAAGAGATGGGATCATGGGTCTCCAGGGCCGCACAGAGAGGCAGGCCTCAGAGGATGAAGAGTGCTCATCCCACGTGGCATCAGGTCACAGGGAGTCTTGCCGTGTCTGATGGCTAGGCAAGGATAGGAGGAGAGGAACAGGAACCGTGAGCCAGGGTTTGAGAAGGCAGGACTCTCAGGGTGGAAGACAATCAGACATGTTTACAGGCCAAGGGAGAGATGTTGATGGTGCATCCCTTGGCCCTTGGTCAGGGAGCGGCGCGGCCCAATTCAGTAATCCCTGGTCACACACAGCTCTTCAAATATGCATTCAGGTTAAGTTAAATGTAATGAAAAATTCAGTTGTACCAGTCACGTTTCAAGTACTCCATGGCCACATGTGGATAGCGCATACACAGAACATTTCCATCACTGAAGGAAGTGCCATTGGGCCGTGACACACTAGCATGCCAATGCTTGCAAGGCAGGAATTTTCTTTTCTTTTTTAAAGAGATGGGGTCTTGCTATGTTGCCAGGCCAGACTCGAACTTCTGGTCTCAAGCCTCAGCCTCTTAAGTAGTTGGGACTACAGGTGCAAGCCACTACGCCTAGCTTTGTAAACATTTAAAATCTATTTTCACTTTTTAAAAGGAATTTTCACTTGTTCTGTTCATAGTCTCTCCAGCACCTAAAGCTGTGTCTGGTATACAGTAGGCACTCCATAAATATTTGTTGAATGGGCCAGGCTTGGTGGCTCAGCCTATAATCCCAGCACTTTGGGAAGCTGAGGTGAGTGGACTGCCTGAGCCTGTGGGTTCGAGACCAGCCTGGGCAACTTGGCAAGACCTCGTCTCTACAATAAGTCAAAAATTAGTCGGGTGTGGTAGCGTGCGCTTGTAGTTCTGGCTATTTGGAAGGCTGAGGCGGAAGGATCACCAAAGCCCAGCGGGTCGACGCTGGGGTGGTCATGAGTGTGACACTGCACTCCAACCTAGGTGACAGAGTGAGACTCCAACTCAAAAAAAATTTTTTTGTTGTTGTCGAATGATTAAATAATCAAGACGTAAAAATGTAGGAAAGTATAGTGATAACTAATGGAGTAAATTCTAGAAGAGATGGAAGGCTAGGCAGTGGGCACAGTGGCTCACACCTGTCATCCCAGCACTTTGGGAAGTCGAAGCGAGAGGACTGCCTGAGCCCAGGGGTTCGAGATCAGCCTGGGCAGCTTGGTGAGACCTCGTCTCTACAATAAATCAAGAAAAATTAGTTGGGTGTCCTGGCGCACACCAGTAGTTCCAGTTACTTGGAAGGCTGAGGTGGAAGGATCGCCTGAGCCCAGCAGGTCAAGGCTGCAGTGAGACTCCAACTCAAAAAAAAAAAAATAGAGGAAGACACAGGAATGTCCACCCATTCACCCAAGTGCCAACCCCACCCCATCCTTGCTAGCAGAGCCCACCTCCCATCAAAGAGGCATAGAATGCCCAATGGTCTGTTTTCCCAGGATTCCTCACAATGAGCACTGGTCACATGACCTAGGCACAGGCCTAATGGGACCTGAGGGTAAAATCTGCAAGTGCTTCTGGGAAAGGGTTTCCTCCCCTTGACAGAGTCACACAGCAGGGACACCCCTCCTCTCCCTCTTCCCTGGCCAGATGCTTTTGTGTCTACCCAGGATGGCTGGGCAGACATCCTGGACCTGAGGTGGCTACCTTGGGGCCATGAGTGGTAGAGTTGACCAAGAAAGTCTGTACGGTGAAAGAGGCAGAGTGGAGAGACAGGAAGGATCCCTTGGGGATATTGCAGAGCCACAGAACCAACGCTGCAACCAACCTCCCGGCCTCAAGGCTGCTTGTGATGTGGGTAACACATGTCCTTCCCAGCGAGGAAGAGCCAAGACAGTCCAGGTTCAAATCCTGCTGCCGCCACTCATTAGCTGTGTGGCTTTGGGCAAGTCACTCGGCCTCTCTCTGTGCCGCCATCTCTTGAGTGTAAAATGGATATGATGCTAGGACCTCCCTCACAGGTGTGGGACTTCATGGCCTATGCTCAGAGCTCTGCCTGGAGTTTAGTAAATCCTCCATAAATGCTTCCTTTCATTGTCACTGTCATCATTTTAATGTTGCTTCTTGCAGCAAAGCCATACCGGAACCAACCTGTAAAGGAGTACCACTCGCTGAGTTTGCTGGTTTTGCCAGGTTGCATGCTGGAGGCTTTACACCAGCAGTCCCCAGGCTCTGTGGCATCAGGATCCGGTTTCGTGGAAGCCAATTTTTCCACAGGGGCGGGAGGACCATCAGGCATTAGATTCTCATAAGGAGCGCACAACCTGCATCCCTTATATTTGCATTTCACTCTAGAGTTCGTGCTCCTATGAGAATCTAATGCCGTAGATGATCTGACAGAAGACGGAGCTCCACTCACCTGCCACTTGCCTCCTGCTGTGCGGCCCAGTCCTCACAGGCCACGGACCTGTGCCAGTCCGTGGCCAGGGGATTGGAGACCCCCGTCCTAGAGGCCAAAACCTCAAATCAACTTGCTGCCATCGCCGGGCTTCCTGAAACCCAGGCCCCGCCCTTGCTGAGGCCCATTCCTGGGTGAGGCCCCACTCCTCACGGCCGTCCCTCCAGGCTGAGGCCCCACCCCTCGTAAAGGCCACGCCCCCTTTGAGACCCACCCCTTCGCCATGACAACTTCTGGCGGAGGCCCCACCCCCTGGCCAGGCCCAGCCCCCTTTCGGCTCCACCCCTTCCACGACCATTCCTGGTGAAATCCCCAGCCCGGCCGAGGACCCGCCACTCACCGCCTGCTGGGCCGCCCGGTTCCTAACAGGCCATGGGTCCTGTTCTGGCCCGCACCTCGGGGCTTGGGGACCCCCGCTTTACACACTGAGATAAACACAGCCGGCATGTGTGCTTGGATCCCAAGTCTGACTTTGCCCCTCTGCTGCGCTGCCCCTGGTGAATGCCTCCACCCCACACACCTTCCTCCTTCGGGTCCTCAGCTGCCTTCACTAGCTGGAGTGGGCAGGCGGCCAACTTTTCTTTGCTGGTTGGCCGCCAGGATAGCAATATATACATTTTGGAGTTGGGGTCTCATTCTGTCATCCAGGCTGAAATGTAGTGGCACTACATTCTTGATGCTCCCAGACTGTGCAAATCTCCTTCAAGATATTTTTCTTATTCTTTTCTTTTCTTTTCTTTCTTTTTTTTTTTTTTAGGACAGGTTCTCACTCTGTTGCCAAGGCTGGAGTGCAGGGGCACAATCAGAGCTCACTGCAGCCTTGACCTCCTGGGCTCAAGTGATCCTCCAGAGTAGTTGGGACTACAGGCATCACCATGCCCAGTTGAGGACTATTTCTGAAATTCAATTTTTTTTGAGTTGGAGTCTCACTCTGTCGCCCAGACCGGAGTGCAGTGGCCGCTCCCGGTCACCGCAGCCTCGACCTACTGGGCTCCAGCGATCCTTCTGCCTCAGCCTTCTAAGTAGCTGGAACTACAGGTGCGCGCTACCACGCCTGGCTAATTTTTTTGATTTATTGTAGAGATGAGGGCTCGCCAAGTTGCTCAAGCAGGTCTAGAACCCACGGGCTCAGGCAATCCACTGACCTCAGTCTCCCAAAGCACGGGATTACAGGCTGAGCCACCGAGTCCGGCTTGAAATTCATTTTTAAGCCCTCAAATGCAAAGAGTTGGGTTAACTGCTCTCCTTGGTTTATGGGATATCTTTACTTTTGGTCTGTTCTGTGCCTCTCTCTATTTTTTTTTTCATTCATTCATTCATTCCTCCTTATGCCCATGCCCATAACCCTACTTTTATTCTTCTCCCCTGAGAGGCAACTGATATAATGCTTTTTTATTTATTTTTTTGAGTTGGAGTCTCACTCTTGTCACCCAGGCTGGAATGCAGTGGCACACTCACGGTCATTGCAGCCTCGACCTGCTGGGCTCAGGCGATCCTTCTGTCTCAGCCTTGCAAGTAGCTGGAACTACAAGCACAGGCCACCACACCCAGCTAATTTAAAAACTTTTATTGTAGCGATGAGGTCCCACCATGTTGTCCAGGCTGGTCTCGAACCCTGGCCTCAAGCAATCCTCTCACCTCGGCCTCCCAAAGTGATGACAAGCATGAGCCACCGTGCCCAGCATCTGATGAAATGCTTAATTTGGCCTTATAGGGATGCGTTCTTGCAAAAACACGTGCTTTATTTTGAGAGTGTATATTTTTAACTGACGTAAGCAGGACAGAGTTAGACATACTCTGTTGGTTCCTGTTTCCACCCAGAACCATATTTTTAAGTCCCAGACAGGAAGGTCTGTTGCAAGGGTGATCCGGAGCTGTCACTTGGCCTGGTGCTCCACAGGGTCCTCTGCCACATCCCACCTCCTGGTCCCCAGGACAGACACCAGGCGGCTTCCAGCTCTCCCTGCACGGATGGTGCTAGTGTGAGAATCCTGGCACCTGCCCCTTTCAGACCCTGTAAAAATCTCCCCAGGCTGGGTG
Source organism: Cephalopachus bancanus (assembly GCA_027257055.1). NCBI lineage: Eukaryota > Metazoa > Chordata > Mammalia > Primates > Tarsiidae > Cephalopachus > Cephalopachus bancanus. Next base: position 167,314 of record JAPVLO010000947.1, read on the forward strand.
CAGTGCCTCAGGTCTGTAATTTCAGCACTCTGAGAGGCTGAGGTGGGAGGATCACTTGAGGCCAGGAGTTCGAGGTCAGCCGGGGCAGCATAGCAAGACCCCTTCTCCATAAAGATTTCAAAAAAATTAGCCAGGCATGGTGGCATCTGTAGTCCTAGTTATTTGGGAGGCCAAGGCGGGAGGATCGCTTGAGTCCTGGAGGTTGAGGCTGCAGTGAGCTATGATCCTGTCACACTGTACTCCAGCCTACCTCAAAACCCACCCCCCAAATTCCCATCCCTGAGATGGGTGCTGGGGACATGCCCGCTGGTGGAATTGGACTCACTGAACTGGGTCCTGCTAAGGCCCCTCTGGAGTGGCCACCCCGGGCCATGCCCCATGAGTGTTTCAAGAACTTCCTCTGTCCTCCCATCCCACAGTTCAGCTCCTGAACTGCCTCCACTGCATCTTTATTTGAAGAACACATCTTAGTTTCCACGTAGCAAGTCTTTTTTGCTTAGAGTTTGTGCTTTTAAAGTTCTGGGGAAGAAGTCCTCCCCCTCTCTGAGGTGCAGGGCTGTTTCTAGTATTTACTTCCTTTAAGGTAAAGTTCTTCCACTCATACGAGGTCCTCCCAAGCTCCTTAACCTTCTGCGTGAAGCGGTTCTTCACTTTATTTGTCTTTGAAAGTAAAGGCTTGAACAAAAGGACATGTTTCTATTCTGGGCGGTTCCTGAAGCCCTCTTAAAGTGCAGTGTTTTCTTAAATAAAGAGGCATCAGAACAGAGGCAAAATCCTTAGGCGGTGGTGGAGGTAAGTGATTCTAGAAAAGACAAGAGTTTGAGAGGGTTGAGTCCTCTAGGCATGTCAAGAAGGAAAGGCAGGCCGGGTGCAGTGGCTCATGCCTGTCATCCCAGCACTTTAGGAGACTGAGACAGGAGGATTGCTTGAGCCCAGGAGTTCAAGACCACTATGGGCAACATAGTGAGACCTCGTCTCTTCAAAAATAAAAAAAATTAGCTGGGCGTGGTGGTGCATGCCTATAGTCCCAGCTACTTGGGAGACTGAGGTGAAAGGATCACCTGAGCCTAGCAGGTCGAGGCTGCGGTGGCTATGAGTGTGCCAATGCACGCCAGCCTAGGCGACAGAGTGAGATCCTGGCTCAAAACAAACAAACAAAGCAACAACAAAAAGAAGGGCTGGCAGTTGAGTGGAGGCCCGAGAGTTCAGAGTCATGGGTGTCTCCAAGGGCATGACCTGGCAGATCACCAGAGCTGAAGGATGCAGTAGAAAAGAAACCTCTCTTTGAGAGGCTGGAGTGAGAAGAGGTGGAAGCTAGCATTGTGGCTTGCACAAATGGGGACAATGTATCTTCCAAACAGAAAAGACAGCACAGGTCAGCAGACATGGATGAGCCAAAGGATGGAATGAAGTCACTCCAGGAAAGAAACAGTTGCACTTGCCACTGAATTCTCAGATTCTGGGTGAGCGCCTTCTGCTGGAGAAGCACTCAGGGAGGAAAACATAAACAAAAGCGAACCCCCATTCACAGTTGGTGTGTTTTTAAGCAGGTCCAACCACTTGGGAAAATGGCTAGACAGTTTCCTTCCAAGTCAGACAGATCCCTCCCTCTGACCCAGACATTCTGCTCCTGGGACTGTCTCCCATAGAAACATGGAGCGTGGACATCCAAAGACATGCACAAGCTGATGGCAGCTGTCTCTGGAATAGCCCCGATGCTGGCTGGGTGCGATGTGATGCTATGTGGGTTTTTAATTTTGCCTTGGAGAAGAATTTCAGAGTGAATCCAAAGTGCAGTTTAAGAAAGAATTTACTAGAAAGAAAAAGGCATGGTAGGGCCGGGCTCGATGCTCATGCCTGTAATTCTAGCACTTTGGAAGACTGAGGCAGGTGGATTGCTTGAGCCCAGGACTTTGAGACCAGCCTGGGCAACATAGTCAGACCTAGAGAAAAAATAAAAGTAAAAATTTTAAAAAATGAGCTGGATGTGGTTGTGTGTGCCTGTAGTCCCAGCTACTTCGGAAGGCTGAGGTGGAAGGATCACCTGAGCCCAAGAGGTTGAGACTGCCGTGATCATCATAATCATGCTACTGCACTCCAGCCTTGGCAACAGAGTGAAACCCTGACTCCAAAAAAAAAAAAAAAAAAAAAAAAGTTGAGAGAAGCTGAAGACCCCCCTAACGGGACAGCATGCAAGAAAGAAAGGACTCCACACCCCCCTCCGCCCCACTAGTTCTCTCATACCATTTTGGCCTCAGTGAGCATCTCTGAACATGGCAGCAGCTAACGTTTCATACAAAGCCCCATACAAGGGTACTGTCAGCTTGGGAGGTGGGTGCCGAACCCAGTTTGCTGATGGGCAAACTGTTGGGGCTCAGAAAACAACACCCCAACATGAAGCCTTCAGAAACAGCCCCAGAAACAAAAGTATCTCTCGGACCTCCCATCCTCCTGTCTGTCTTGACACCTGTCCCATTCTCCCCTGGGGCTGTCACAGAAACCAGAATCCGTCTTCCCCTAGGTGGGTCATAGAAACCAGAACTCCTTTTCCCCAAAGCCAGCCATAAAACCTAAACAAGCCGGGCTCGGTGGCTCAGCCTGTAATCCCGTGCTTTTGGGAGGCTGAGGTGAGTGGATTGCCTGAGCCCGCGGGTTCGAGACCCGCCTGGGCAGCGAGACCTCATCTCTACAATAAATCAAAAAATCAGCTGGGCATGGTAGTGCATGCCTATAATTCTGGCTACTCAGAAGGCTGAGGTGGAAGGATCGCCGGAGCCCAACAGGCGAGGCTGCGGTGGCTGGGAGCGGCCATCGCACTCCAGTCTGGGCGACCGAGTGAGACTCCAACTCAAAAAAACAAAACAAAACAAAACAAAAACCTAAACAATATAACTACAACTTGACCCCCACCTTTCTGTGTAAAAACCTGCATTGACTGGAGATCATAGGACCCCCATTCTGGAGAGGGTCCTGCCCCACACCCAGAAGGAAGGAACGGTGCTCAGAGAGGTCAAGAAGGATCTAGACAGCAAGCCTCACTGGGTGTCCCCACCATCTATGCACGTTAGACTCTACCGTTTTTGTCTAATCCTGTTTCTACCCAACTGTCCACACTTAGGCATATACATGGACATTTCCTTTTCTCTTCGGGGCATCATCCTGAAGGGTCCCGTGTGTGCATGTTAAACATAAATCTGTATGCCTTTTCTTCAGTTCATCTGCCTTTTGTGAGTTGACTTGTCAGCAAACCTCCACAGGGCCAAGCCCTCGGCCCCTACAGAGCTAAGATGCTGGCAAGCCAGATGTCTTGTCTGAGATCATACACTGGTTCCCTTCAGAGCTGAAACGGAACCAGAGCTGAAACGGAACCCCACACTTCCCTGTGGAGGAAGACCACCCAACCTCCTTGCTTCTTCCCTGCTCTTTTTTATTTTGGACTTGGGAGTGTCACTCTTGTGCCCCAGGCTGGAGTGCAGTGGCACCATCACGGCTCACTGCAGCCTCGACCTCCTGGACTCAGGCGATCCTTTTGCCTCAGCCTCCCGAGTAGCTGGGACACGCCCCCACACCTGGCTAATTTTTAAAACTTTTTGTAGGGACAATGTCTCGCTGTGTTGCCCAGGCTGGTTTTGAACTCCTGAGCTCAAGCAGTCCTTCCACTTCAGCCTCCCAAAGTGCTGGGATGATAAGTGTCCGTCATCACACCTGGCTAGATTCTTAGCTTAGTTTTCTTGTAGAGACCTGGTCTCGCTATGTTGCCCAGGCAGGGCTCGAACTCCTGGCCTCAAATAGTCCTCCTGCCTTGGCCTCCCAAAACACTGGGATGACCGGTGTACACCACGGTGGGCTCTTCTGCTCTTGAATTTAGAGCGGCTCCTCCCCGGTGACCCACAGCTCTGTCTGCCTTCAGAACTGCCTCCCTCGCGTCTCCAACCCATAACCTGCATGGGCTCAGGTTACACCAGAGCAGTGCCGGCCCCTGGAACTTTCTGCGATGATGGCAATGTTCTCTTCTGATGGGACCAACATGGCAGCCAACACCATGTGTGGCCAATGAGCTCCCGGGCTGGACTGAGCCACTCAACTCTTCCCTAGGTTACAATTTAGCGGGCGCACGTTTATATTTAAATAGCCTGGCTAGTGGCTACCCTTCTGCGCAGCAGCTGAACGACAGAGGATGACGTAACCGGTCACGTGCTGGTGCAGGCTGGTCCCTCCCCAGGTGCCCGGCAGGTCCTTTCTCCAGCCTGCTCAGTGTGGACTACATCTCCCAGAATGCCTTGCTCGGACTTCCGGCTGGGCGAAGGGCAGGTGGAGGGAGAGAGGTTGTGCATGATGCTTCCTGGCTCCCTGCCTGGTGAAGATCCTACAACCAGGCTCTGCCTCCTCTGGCCTCCAGGAATAGAGGCCAGCGAGGGCTACCCTCTGAGGACTTTGATGGCCCTTATCTGGTTTCTGTTTGTTGTTTTTTTGAGTTGGTGTTTCACTCTGTCGCCCAGGCGGGAGGGCAGTGGCACGCTCAAGGCCACCACAGCCTTGGCCTGCAGGGCTCAGGCAATCCTTCTGCCTCAGCCTTCCAAGGAACTGGAACTACAGGTATCTGCCACCATGCCCTGCTAATTTCTAAAATTTACTGTAGAGACGAGGTCTCTCCATGCTGCCCAGGCTGGTCTCGAACCCCTGGGCTCAGGCAATTCTCTTGCCTCTGCCTCCCAAAGTGCTGGGATTACAGGCATGAGTCACCCAGCACCCAGAGTGTTTCTTTTGTTTTTTTGAGACCGGGTCTCGCTCTGTCGCCCAGGCTGGATGCAGTGGCACGATCATGGCTCACGGCAGCCTCGAACTCCTGAGTTCAAGTGGTCCTCCTGCCTCAGCCTCCTGAGTTGCTGGGACTACGGATGTGCGCCACCACGCCCAACTAATTTTTAAATTTTATGTTTATACAGACGTAATATCTTACAAGTTTTATAATGTAAATATTTTACTTATTTAAAAAGAACTAAGTTATTATTATTATTTATTTTTTTTTTGAGTGGGAGTCTCACTCTGTCGCCCAGACTGGAGTGCAGTGGCCGCTTCCAGCCACCACAGCCTCGACCTGCTGGGGTCCAGCGATCCTTCCGCTCAGCCTTCCGAGTAGCTGGAAGTACAGGCATGCGCTACCATGCCTGGCTGATTTTTGATTTACTGTAGAGATGAGGTCTCGCCAAGTTGCCCAGGCGGGTCTCGAACCCGTGGGCTCAGGCAATCCACTCACCTCAGCCTCCCAAAGGTGCGGGATTACAGGCTGAGCCACCGAGCCTGGCTGAACTAAATTATTTTTAAGTTTGTTCCCCAGGCAGGGCTTCTCCAATCCCATTTCTACACAACTGTCCATACTTTGTTGAACCCAAGCATAAGAATGGACAATCTCCCTTGTATCTTTGGGGCTACATCTGAAGGCTCCCATGTATGCCAGTAAAATAAATCCATAAGCCTTTTATCCAGTTAAAATGACTTTTTGAGGCTCAAGCGATCCTCCCACCTCAGCCTCCCACAGCCCTGGGATCACAGATGTGAGCCGCCACAACTGGCTATTCCCTGAACCAGCCCCTCAGTCCCTGCCTCTTTAAGGAATCGCCTCGGGACATGACCTTCATTTGAACCATCCAGAGAAAGCCTTTTCTTTCTCCTGTTGGGACCCTGACTGGTACAAGGTAGGAGGAATCAAGATGGTCGGAGGGTCCTAAGCCCCTCGGTTTCCGAGACCAAAGTCTTTGGAGAAGCCGGATTGAATTCTGGGTTTTCCTGCCTCAAGGGGCGGGGATCCTCTACTGCCTTTTTCAAATAAAATTTCACATTGCGGGGGAAGACATTCTTCCAGACTCTTGCCTCACCCTACAGCAAGGCAAAGCAGGAAGCCCAAGGAACAGAGAGAGGAAGCCGGGAGTCTCCCTTCAAGCGGGAGGGCTTGAGGGGCAGTGACACGGAGCAAGATGTGGAGGCTGACTCCCAGGGAGGACCCACACAGAGCCCGTGTCTGTCTCTCCTGCCTGGGTGTTCAGGGAGACAGTTCCCAGCTCTGCAGAGGGCGAGGAAGGCCTAGCCAGTGGGCGTCACACGGGCCACTTCTGGGTCTCACGTGGGCTTCTCACAGCCATCTCCCTTCTGTGGCTTGACACCCAGCAGCACAGGGCCCTTGGGAGCCAGGGGATGACAATGAGGAGCCATGACATGACGGGAGCCTGGGACGCTGACTTAGTGCTTGGGGAGAGCTGCCTGCGGTTCAAGAATATCTGTTTTCTGGCTGGGTGTGGTGGCTCATGCCTGTAATCCCAGCACTTTGGGAGACTGAGCAAGAGGATCACTTGAGGCCAGGAGTTCAAGCCCAGTCTAGGCAATATAACGAGAGCTCATCTCTACAAAAAAATGAAAAAATTAGCCAGGCATGATGATGTGCGCTTGTAGTCCCAGCTATTCAGGAGGCTGAATTGGAAGGATCACCTGAGCCCGGGAGGTGGAGGCTGTGGTGAACCGTGATTGTGCCACTGCTCTTCAGCCTGGGCAACACAGTGAGATCCCAACTCAAAAAAAAAAAAAAAAAAATATATATATATATATATATATATATATACTCCTTTTGGACTTAATATGCAAGAACTGAATTTCTTTTGTGTTTAGCTCTTAGACATGTTGGGATTCTTTGTTACAGCAGCAAGTACATGCAATATACTTCACTGGAACATAACTTATCAAACACACAGTGACGAATACATTTGCACAGCTAGAATGTCAGTTGCGTGAGACCCCAATTTGTCTCTGGGGTTCGCCAATGGATACCCAGTGCCTAGACCGGGGTCCAGCACATGGAGGAGCTGAATCAGTGAGTGTCAGCTTCTGATGTTTCTTCCCAGCAGAACAGAAGACAGAGACGCATGGCAGATCCAAACTCTGGCTCTCAGGTGAGAAGAAGCTGCTGGGTTTTCAACCCTACTCAAGTAGTCTTGAGTGTCTATGTTGGGCGAGTCACCAAGCCTCAGTTTCCTCCCAGGGTGGATAGAGGATTATGCAGATGCTGTTTCTTTGTGGACAGTGTGAGGATTAAGTGTGACCACGAAAACTGCTGAGCACGCCGCCTGACACATAGTGAGCGCTCAGGAAGCGGCAGTCATGATGGTCTGGACTTTTCTTGCTCTCTGGGCAAACAGACAGCACAGAAGCTGCCCCTGTGATCAGAGCTGACAAATTTCAGGCCCTGAGGGGAGGGAGGGGAGCCCGGACTGAAGCCTGGGATTATAGCCAAATACCAACTCAGGAAACGATATTACATCCCCGTGATCCCTCTGTTATCCCGAGAGGCTCTGTCTTCGTCCTGACCTCAGCCTAACTCTGCAGAGGTGCTGTTCGGGGTGGGACCAGCTGCCCTGCTTCAGGAAGCCCCACGGGGCACTTGGAACTTGCAGGGCCTGGCAGAGTGCTGGGGACTCACGGGCCAGGGGGTGGGGGAGCCAGTCATGGTTTAATTGAGGACACCCCACTTTTCCCAGGTAGTATTATTATAACCGGCCCAGAGCTATGCGTGATTGGACAGATGCCTTAGGGCCCATCAGGCTTTTTTTTCCTCCTCTATTAATTAAAATGTGAATCACAAGCTGAGTCACTCAAGAAAGAAAACGGTCAATGAGCAATTCTGACTTCCTCCCTCCTTCCCTGCTCAGAGAGATGAGTCAGCAGCAGGCCAGATCCAAAATGAGAAAAGGGGGGGAAAAAACCCCCAAAAACCAGAAGAGAGGCAGGGCTTGGAAAAAGCAGGAGCAAAATGAACCGGAGCCATTTTTATTCCTCATCTTAGCAGAAAAAAAGGCCCCAAATTCCCATGCCAAATCCTGTCAGATCCTCTAATGAGCATGGCCATTTCTCATTTTTGTATTTCTTTGAGATGGGGGGTATCACTATACTGCCCAGGCTGGTCTCGAAGTCCTGGGGCTCAAGTGATCCTTCCATCTTGGCCTCCCAAAGTGCTGGGTTTGCAGGTGTGAGCCGCCACGCCTGGCCACATTTCTTTTTTACACAGACAGATCCATAGGCACCCAGAGTTGTATCCAAGCCCTCTCCTTTCTTGTCCTTCAAGCAATGGCAGGCTTCTCACCACACCAAAAACACTCTCAAATCTCTACCCGTCTCTGCTTTGTCTTTCCCCCAAAGCCCAAACTCCCTTTGAATTTGCACCTCACGGTCAAGTTTCTTAAGATCACGGGGGACTGGGGAGCCATGTCAATTTGGGTCGATGATAAAGGGCCATGGGAGGGTGGATGAGATGTCGGGAACAGGGGGTCCTCAGGATCCGGGCGGTCATGGAGCCCACCGGCTCAAAATAGGACACCTAGAGCTGGGAGGAATCTGAATCCCAGCTCTGGTGAGACCTGGGACAGCTGGTCAATCTTTCTGCGTCTCAGTTTCTTCCTCTGCAGAATAGGGAGCGTGAAAAAAGAAAAACCCACTCACAGTGCTGCAAAGAGGAAAAAGCACCCACTAGAAGTCAGCGATTATACTAGTCATTAGAGGAACAGAATCCGGGAATTCCTGCCTCACCGATGGCAAGATGATCCGACAGGCTGGGGAGCCGGCCCACTTGCTGGGCACTAAGGAAGCACTGTGCTGGACACGTACTTGAGCAGGCGTGGGCGTGTGTGTGTGTGTGTACACATACATGTGTGCATGCAATTCCCCCCACTCCCAGTCACACATAACACTGCACACCTCACCTTTGAGTTCTGCAGTGTGCATTTTCAAGAGGTCTATCTTTATTTTCAAATTCTCAGGGGCTTTACCAGTTACCCCATCCTGGCCCTTTGCTATTCAAACTATTCTCTTCTGAAGAGTCTGCCATTTCATAGTGCCTTTCAATTTTTGTTTTTGAGCTGGAGTATCACTCTATTGTCCAGGCTGGAGTGCAGTGGCATAATCACAGCTCACCGCAGCCTCAACCTCCTGGGTTCAGGCAATCCTCCTGCCTCAGCCTCCAGAGCAGCTTGGACTGCAGTCGTGTGCTGCCATGCCCAGCTAACTTTTACAATGTTTTGTAAAGACGAGGTCTCGCTATGTTGCCTTGGCTGGTCTTGAACTCCTGGGCTCAAGCATTCCTCTTGCTTCAGCCTCCCAAAGTGCTGGGATGACAGCGTGAGCCACCATGCCTGCCTGGCCAGCCCCTGTCAATTTTTATCCCGATGCCCACCGTCCAGTCCCATCTGTTCACGTCTGGGGACATCTGAGGGAATGCTACCACCCACGCTCACGACTTCATGAAACCTCCCATTGTGTTGCGAGGTTGGTAACTTTGAAGTTGGTTTGCCTTGGACTTGCATTGTGGTATAGGATCATACTGAACAGTCCAGAATGGAAACTCTCAGCCAGGGGTGTCTGGAGACAGCTTGGTCATCACAGCTGGGGACTGGGAGCCACGGGTGTCGAGTAGGCCGAGGCTGGGATGTCGCTCCAAACTCTACCGGCACAGGACAGTCCCCAGCAGAGGGTGATCCGGCCCCAGATGTCAACTGCGCTGCGGCCGAGAAACTGGCCTAGAACCCAAGGGGCCACGGGAACCCTGGGGCAGGATATCTGAGTCGGGACTCATTTTGACAAGGAATCACCTCCTTAGTGACCCAGCAATGAATCACATCAGCTCCCAGGGCCCTTCTGCCTCCTTCTTACTACAATGAATTTATTCTAAGCTGGGGGCTCTGCAGGCAGATTTCCTGGACTCAAATTCCAACTCTGCCACTTCCTAGCTGTGTGACCTTGGGTAAGATACTTAACTGCTCTGGGCTTCTGTTTTCTCACTCATAAAGGTGGTTAATAATAGTTCCCACTGATGACTGGGCACAGTGCCTCACACCAGTAATCCCAGCACTTTGAGAGGCTGAGGCAGGAGGATCACTCGAGGCCAGGAGTTCTAGGCCAGCCTGCACGACATAGCGAAACTACATCTCTACAAAAATAAGAAATTAGCTGGAAGGGGTGGCAGGTGCCTATAGTACCAGCTACTTGGGAGGCTAAGGCAGGAAAGCCTGAGTCCAGGAGGTCGAGGCTGCAGTGAGTTGTGATTATATCACTACACTCCAGCCTGGGCAACAGAGTGAGACCCCGATTCAAAAAAACAAAACAGCCGGGCTCGGTGGCTCAGTCTGTAATCCCGCGCTTTGGGAGGCTGAGGTGAGTGGATTGCCTGAGCCCGTGGGTTCGAGACCCACTTGGGCAACTTGGCGAGACTTCATCTCTACAATAAATCAAAAAAAAATTAGCCGGGCGTGGTAGCGCGCGCCTATAGTTCCAGCTACTTGGAAGGCTAAGCAGAAGGATCGTCGGAGCCCAGCAGGTCGAGGCTGCGGTGGCCGGGAGCGGCCACTGCACTCCAGTCTGGGCGTCAGAGTGAGACTCCAACTCAAAAACAAAACAAAACAAAACAAACAAAACAAAAAAAACACTGGCTAGAGCTGTTGCATCAGGTAGGTTTAAGGAAGTACTGAGAACAGTACCTGGTACACAGTGAGTTGAGACATGAGTGAGAGGTGGACTGAATCCCTGGTGCAAACATAATGAGCTTCCCACCAGACTGGCATTCTCCTCCCACAGGTGGGGCTACATGACTAAATTCTGCCTAACAGAAGGTGGGCAGAAGTGCTGTTGCCAAGTCCTGGCCCAGCTCAAAAGCACCTCACAAGCCACACCCCCTTTCCACCACCTGCTGACTGGATGTGGCTTTTGGAACAACCTTAGAAGCCACATATTGAAGAATGTAGAGTCTCCATCAGCCTGGATCCCCGAGTGACTATGTGGAGCATGGCCATACCTCACCGTACACCTCATCGGTTGTACTTTATTATTACTATTATTATCTTTGAGTTAGGTCTTCCTCTCTCACCCAGGCTTGACAACAGTGGCACAATCACAGATCACAGCAGCCTCGACCTCCTGGGCTCAAGTGATCCTTCTGCCTCAGCCTCCCAAGTAGCTGGTACTTGAGGTGTGCACCACCATGCCTGGCTAATTTTTTATTTTTTGTAGAGATGAGAGTTCACTATGTTGCACAGACTGGTCTAGAACTTCTAGGCTCAGGCAATCCTCCCACCTTGGCCTCCTAAAGTGCTGGGATTGCAGGCATGAGCCACTGTTCCTGACTAAGTTGTACCTTAGAAGTTGATTTCTCACTCATGTATACTCTTAAGCCAGTGAGCTTTGGTTTTATATGTTATAGCAGCAGGTGTTAACTCATACAGGCTCTTCCCCCAGCATGGCTCTGTCTCTTCACACCCACAGTTATCTTCACCTCCTCAATACCTGCCCAACTTCGAGACAACTCTGGACTCTCCTTTATACCCTCCTTAAGACCTGGCAGTTGAGCTGGGGACTGGGGAGAGGGAAGAGGTTCCCCAGCCTGGATCCTGGTAAATATCTTTGTTATAGGGACAAGGAGGGAGCGAGCCTTGATCACTCAAGCCAAAGAGTAGGGCGAGTCCCAAGTGAAATTCAGACTCTTATGAGTACCACCGAATAGTAGCAATATGTGCCGTCCTCTCAAATGTCACTTTCCCAATGAGGCCTTTCCTGGCCAGCCCATCTAATGCTGCCTTCTGCATTCTGACTCCAACACTCCTGGCTCCCTTTGCCTAATGTGATTATTTTTTTTGAGTCGGAGTTTCACTCTGTTGCCCAGGTCGGAGTGCAGTGGCAGGCTCATGGCTCACTACAGCCTCGATCTCCTGGGCTCAGGTGATCCTCCTGCCTCAGCTTCCCGAGCAGCTGGGACTACAGGCATGCACCACTACACCCAGCTAATTATTTGATATTTTGTAGAGATGTGGTCTTACTATATTGCCCAGGCTGGTCTCAAACTCCTGGGCTCAAGTGATCCTCTCACCTCAGCCTCCCAAAGTGCTGGGATGACAGGTGTGAGCCCCAACTCAACAGTTCTTGCTACAGTAGTCTCCACCTGCCAACACACCACTGTTAATGTTTAGGGTCCCCATATTAGATCTTAAGGGCCCTGGGGTCTCCCCATCAACTGGAACGGCCCCTGCTACAGAGTAGATGCTAAACAAACCAATAAATAAATGTTGATTTGAATCGAGGGCTTGTTCTGAGCCTGGAGCATTCTAAGAGTTTTACTCAAATGAACTCATTTGAATGCTCACAACAGTTCCACAAAGTGGGAACTTCCAAAAACACTGTTATCCCCATTTTACAGAGAGGAAAACAGATTCAGAGAGGGCACTCAGCCAGAGAGTGGGAGAGCCAGGATTTGAACCCAGACTGTCTGGTCCCTGAGTGCTCAAAGCGCCCAGGTTTGGCTTTGTCTGAGCCCAAATCATAGACTTGACAGACTACAGGCAAGGGAGAGAGGAGGCCACAGCAGAGCTGTTGGCTCAGTATGTCTGAAAAACACACACCATGTTGTGCCTGGTGTGTAGACAGGGCCAGGCGCACTCAGTTGTGACTGGCGACTTTTATAAGGAGTGAGATGGATATGTGTTTGATGCCGGTCCCTCCACTTGCCAGCTGTGTGATCCTGGGGCGAACGTTTAACCTCTCTGTGCCTCAGTCTTACAAGGGGATGTTGGGAGCACGAAATACATTAATATTTGTAAAGAGCTCGGAGCAGTTTCATTGGCAGACATGTGCACACACATAGTGATATGGCCCATGGTTAGTGTTGTCTTATATTTTTTTTTCGAGTCAAAGCCTCACTCTGTCGCCCAGGCTGGAGTTCAACGGCACAAACATAGCTCATCGCAGCCTCGACCTCCCGGGCTTGGGCGATCCTCCTGCCTCAGTCTCCCGAGTAACTGAGATTACAGGTGCATGCACCACCACACCCTGCTAAATTTTTGATTTTTGTGGAGACGAGGTCTTGTCATGTTGCCCAGGCTGGTCTTGAACAACAAGATTCAAGCAATTCTCCTACCTCGGCCTCCCAAAGGGTTGGGATGACAGGCGTGAGTCGCTGCGTCCACCCACGAGTGCTGTCTTGAAGGAAATAAGGACTCCAGTTTACACCTGGAGCTTGGGAGTGTGGGACGGGCCCCCTGGAGCCAGAGTCAATCCCTACGCTGTACTTATTCACATGTCACCTGTAGAAAGGTGTGTTCTAATGGCAGCCTCCACTGACTCCTGGACACCGACTGAGGACAAGCCTCTCAGTGCTGAGTCTGAGCCTTTACCACCTTTTCAGGAACAGTGCCGGGTGGGTATCAAGAGGTGCCCCGTGGCTCAACCTGTAATCCCGTGCCTTTGGGAGGCTGAGATGAGTGGATTGCCTGAGCCCGCGGGTTCGAGACCCGCCTGGGCAGCGAGAACTCATCTCTACAATAAATCAAAAAATCAGCCGGGCGTGGTAGCGCATGCCTGTAATTCCGGCTACTCGGAAGGTTGAGGTGGAAGGATCGCCGGAGCCCAGCAGGTTGAGGCTGTGGTGGCCGGGAGCGGCCACTGCACTCCAGTCTGGGCGACAGAGTGAGACTCCAACTCAAAAAAAAAAAAAGAGGTGCCCCATGGGAGGAGACGTCCTCTCCCAAGAAAGCAGCTGGTGACGGGGCGGGGGGAGATCCAGGTCGCCTCAGCAGGACAGAAAATGGCCCAGAAAGCCGAGGTGGGCAGGAGAGAGAAACTCTAGGGTCATGTCCTCCACGTCCTCCACCTGCTGGGGTGTTGCGTGAGCCCCGTGATGCTTCCAGGCAGCAGAACGTGCACATGTGCCACAGCGCTTTCCAGAAACGGGCCAACGAATCGCCAGGGATACGTCATGTTGCTAAATGTGACCACCCTGGCGGGGAACGGCGCAGAATGTTACTGCAAGAAAATAGGTAAAGCCGCAAGGCAGGGACCCAGAGCCCTTGAGTAACAGAAATGGTGATGCTGAAGAAGATGTTGTTATTAGTACTAGTACTGTGTGAGCATTGCATCAACCATCTTTTTTTGAGTTGCGATCTCACTCTGTTGCCCAGGCACAATCACGACAATCATGGCTCACAGTAGCTTTGACCTCCTGGGCTCAGGCCATCCTCTCGCCTCAGCCTCCCAAACAGCTGGGACGACAGCGTGCGCCACCACACGCTATGTTGCCCAGGCTAGTCTCAAACTCCTGGGCTCGGGCAATCCTCCTGCCTCAGCCTCCCAAAGTGCTGGGATGACAGGCGTGCACCACCACACCTGGCCATAATAATATTCTAAATAAAAATCTGATCACGACCACCCCTTATCTAAGTCTTTCCATGGCTCCCTTGTGCCTTCAGGATAAAGTCCAAAACACGGATTGGACCCTGACAACCTTCTGTAGCTTTTTCTCTTGTTACTTCCCTCTCCCAGTCCACAAGCACATGCACACAACACACACACAACACACGCAAAGTGTGTTGTAAGCACGTGCACACTGGCACCCATGCACACACACAGCTCCAGTCACATACACTGTTTCCTGCCTCCAGACCTCATGATGTGAGTCCCAGCTCTGCCTCCTGGGGAAGTCACTTAATCTCTCTGTGCTTCCCCCTCTTCATCAGTGAATGACTTGGCTCTGACTCCAGGAGCGCCCACATACTACGTACACCTAAGGACCACTGTTGGTCTGGTTTTGAGGACAATGCACCGTCTAGGTGACGATGACACAAAGTGCTTTCACTCCATACCCACCTCCCCATCTTTCAGGCACCCTCTACAAAGCAAACATAAAGACTCCTTGTGGAACCTTCCAGATGTGCTCTTACACAGAAATGGTGGCCCCATCCTAAAACCTATACCTTCCGTCTGACCATGTAGCTTGGCCTTAGAGATTCCCGTCTCCTCACTGGTAAAATGGGGATAGGAAACGGTACACATCACAGGCTTTTAATCAGGATTAGACGAGTTAATACTCATTTATCTTTTATTTATTTTTAGAGTTGGAATCTCACTCCATCGCCCAGGCTGGAGGGCAGGGCATGATTACAGCTCACTGCTGCCTTGGCCTCCTAGGCTCAGGCGACCCTCCCTCCTCAGCCTCCCAAGTAGCTGGGACAACAGGGGTGCACCACCACAAGGCCCGGCTGATTCTTTCTTTATTTTTTTTTTAACTTTTTGTAGAGATTACAGGTATGAACCACCATGCCTGGCCGAATACTCATTTCAGAACAGTGCCCTGTATATAACAGGCATTCTATAAGTGCTTGCTCTTATGGACACCCAAAGACCTGCTTCTTTCTTTTCTAATGCCTTCCTAGCATGCCAAGGGACAGATGCACCCAAATTTATTGACCAGTCCTCATGAATGGACACGAGTTATTTCTAGCCCTTTGCTTCAACAATCTTCCCAAATATGACTAAATTGAGCAAAAAAGCAGTGAATGAAGAAATGAATGTAGGAGCACTCTCCGAGCCGGACAGAAGGAATTTGAGTAAGTTTCGGAGACCCCAAGTTCTTCAAAGATCCTTCCAAGGCACTAAGTCCTGGGTTTTTACAGATTCCCCCTATGGGTCCTCCTAAGGTCACATGCTGAATACCACTCGTGTGGCCAGATGATGCCGCCGGGCGGGAAGTGTCACCTAGATGGGCAACGGGTCTACCCAGTGACATAGCTCTCCTAGGCACAAGTAGAACAGGCCCATGGCCTAGCAACATTTTTGCCCCAAAGGAGGTAGTTCTTGTTCGTTCATGGCTTTTGAGGATACTGCTGGCTCCAAGAGGAAGAGAGCCGCTGGCCAAAGGCGCGCCATCTCCACCCAAGGTGACCTTGAGGGACTCAAAGGGTCCCAGGTGGCATCGTGGGATGAAGGGTGAAGCATGGGGTGGGAGGCGGGGACGAGGAGGAAGATGGATCATGAGCCCTATTGAAAGGTATTTTTGTAGCTCCGAGTTGAAAATAGACCTACCGACTTCAGGCTGACTGCTGCCTCTCCGTGACGCAGCCCGGCTGGCGGGGGCCTTTCTATTCAGCATATCTCCGTGGCAACGGGCCACTTCTCATTCACGCCATCGGCAGGGCTCCCCTCCTTGGCTCATTCATGCCTGTTGCCGCGGAGACGGGCCCATGGATACCATCCTGACTCCGTGGAACTCTGCCTTCCCGAGTGGCGGAGTGTTGGCAGTGGGGCAGGGGTGGGCTTGGGGAGAAGAGGGTTCTGGGAGGAGTTGGGGTCGAGAGACTGAGCATCCAGCGAGAGGAAGGTGAGGGGGTGGCAGGGAACATGGCGGGGATATGGACGAGCATCATTCCTTGCCACCGGAGAGGGTTGAGCCTTTAGCAGTCCTGTGTGTGTGTGTGTGTGTGTGTGTGTGTGTGTGTGTGTGTGTGTGTGTGTGTGTGTCTTCTACTGTACTCCAAATACAACCAGAGTGGGGGCTCAAGTCTAGTCCTTGCGGGCATCTATACCCACTGCCTCAGTGCCCAGGATACAGAGCAAATGCCCCACAAATAATCATTGAACCGATCAGAGTTCACTGCACCCACGCCTCTCCTTGATAAATGGCACAAATACGTAAAAGTCATCACAGACTTCCGCAAGTATTGGCCGCTGTGCTCGCCCCCTGTGTTCGCCCCCAGCTGGGGTGCCCACCAGAGTGGCTTCTCTCCCACTTCCATCGATGACTGGGTGTGCTCTCAGCTCAAGTGGGACTCCCACTTGCACCCTGAACGCCATGCCCTGTTGTCCACCGAGCGACATCCCTCAACGCCATGCCCTTTCATCCACTGAGAGACGCCCCTCTTGGCAGCCTGCCCTTCTTTCTCTGACATCGTCACGTTATTCCTCCTTAATGGGCTATTCTTTTTTTTTTTGAGTTGGAGTCTCACTCGGTCGCCCAGACTGGAGTGCAATGGCCGCTCCTGGTCACTGCAGCCTCGACCTGCTGTGCTCCGGTGATCCTTCCACCTCAGCCTTCCGAGAAGCCGGAATTACAGGCATGCGCTACCACGCCCGGCTGATTTTTTGATTTATTGTAGAGATGAGGTCTCACTGCCCAGGCGGGTCTTGAACCCGCGGGCTCAGGCAATCCACTCACCTCAGCCTCCCAAAGGCACGGGATTATAGGCTGAGCCACCGAGCCCGGCTGGGTTATTCTTATCAGCATAATATCTGCTGTTAACTCTCTCATGTTAAACAAAAGGAAATAGGCTGGGTGTAGTGGCTCTCACCTGCAATCTCAACACTTTGGGAGACCAAAGCAGGAGGACTGCTTGAGGCCTGGAGTTCGAGACCAACCTGGGCAACACAGTGAGATCCTCTCGCTACAAAGAAAAATAATAATAGCTGGGTGTGGGAGCGTGCACCTGTAGTCCCAACTACTCAGGAGGCTGAGGTGGAAGGATCACTTGAGCCCAGGAGTTTGAGGCTGTAGTGAGCCATGATCATGCCACTGCTCTCCAGCCTGGGTAACAGTAAGACTCTGCCTCTAAAAAGAGATATATCAGCTGGGAGTGGTGGCTCATACCTGTAATCCTAGCACTTTGGGAGACTGAGACAGAAGGACTGCTTGAGCCCAGCAGGTAGAGGCTGTGGGGGCCGTGAGCGTGCCAGTGTACTCCAGCCTGGGGGACAGAGTGAGACTCTGACTTAAAAAAAAAAAGAAAGAAAATACAACAAGAGTGGACATCAAAGAGCACCCAAGCCACTCTGGGCTGGCCCTCTGTTCTCAGAGAGGCTGGGGAGATGGGAGGCACTGGCCCAGGAGATGGAGATGGCCTCGACGCGATGGCCTCTTGAAAAACCTCGACTCTGTTAGTTACTGGTTGGGAAGTGGGGTTCAGAGCTTTGTCCTTTCCCTTTTTTTTTCTGAAACACGGTCTCACTCTGACACCCAGACTGGAGTGCAGTGGCACGACCATGGTTCTCCAAGGCCTCAACTTCCTCAGCTCAGGTGATCCCCACCTCAGCCTCCTGAGTAGCTGGGATGACAGGCACGTACCACCATGCCCAGCCCATAGCAGAACTCTCTAAAAGAGCTGTGGATGATCCTTCCGATAGCCTCTTGCCTCCACCTCGCTAAATCCAACTTCTCATCGCTTACTTAAGTCCCTCCTCTGGCCTCAGCGGATGTTATCGATGTGCCCTCGTTCTTGAAAGGCCTCGACGCACTTCTTGTTGGACAGCCAGGACCCACAGTCACCGATGGGTCCCATCTCCATCTCCTGGGCCAGTGTCTCCCATCTCCCCAGCCTCTCTGAGGACAGAGGGCCAGCCCAGAGTGGCTTGGGTACGCTTTGACGTCCACTCCTGATGTATTTTCTTTCTTTTTTTTTTTTTTTGAGTCAGAGTCTCACTCTGTCCCCCAGGCTGGAATACACTGGCACACTCACGGCCCCACAGTCTCTATCTACTGGGCTCAGGCAATTCTGCTGCCTCAGCCTTCCAAGTAGCTGGAACTACAGACCACACCTGGCTAATTTTTTGATTTATTGCAGAGATGAAGTCTCACCAAGTTGCCCAGGTGGGTCTTGAACCCATGGACTCAGGCAATCCTCTCACCTCTGCCTCCCAAAGTGCTGGGATGACAGGTATGGGTCACTGCGCCCGCTTCCTTCAGTGTGCTCTTGGCGCTGATGCAAGCAGAACAATCTTTTGACTTCCTCGGTGAGGTCTTCCCCACCACCTGCTTAAAATTGTAGCCCCCCCAGCCCCCACCCTCTGCTTCTTTCTGGCTTCAAGTTTCTCAACGCCCATCACAATTTAATCGCCGTATGTTTTACTCGTGGCTTGATCTAGTTTCTTAACCAGCCACAGCGCTGATGACTCCCGCGTTCCTGTCTCCAGCTCTGAGGTCTCATTCTTGAATTCCAGACTCCGAGCACGGGCCGGGCGACACAACTGTGCACTTGCCGGCAGGGGGCGCATCCTCGGCGTGTCCACACCCGAGCACCTAATCCGCTCCCCCAGACGCCGTCCCCATCTCACCAGCCAGCAAACCCATCCTTTCAGTTGTCCAGGTCGAAAATCGCAAGGTCCACCCTCCCTCCTCCCCAGTATGTCTACCGATCTGGTCATTTCTTTTTTTTTTTTTTTTTTTTTGAGTTGGAGTCTCACTCTGACGCCCAGACTGGAGTGCAGTGGCCGCTCCCGGCCACCACAGCCTCGACCCGCTGGGCTCCGGTGATCCTTCCGCCTCAGCCTTCTGAGTAGCCAGAATTACAGGCATGCGCTACCACGCCCGGCTGATTTTTGGATTTATTGTAGAGATGAGGTCTCGCTGCCCAGGCGGGTCTCGAACCCGCGGGCTCAGGCAATCCACTCACCTCAGCCTCCCAAAGGCGTGGGAGATCTGGTCATTTCTATATTCGACACAGATCGTGACCCGAACCACCACTTCCTGCCTGAAAGCTACCATCACGGCCTGCCCGGACGGTGGCAGAGACTTTCCAAATCTTGTCTCTGCTTCCGTACTGCCTTCTGCCTATTCTTTTAAAAATAACATACATTTATTTTGTAGAGATGGGGTCTCACTGTGCGGCTCAGGCTGGTCTTGGACTCCTGGCCTCAGGTGATTCTCCCGCCTCGGCCTCTCGAATAGTTAAGACTACAGGAACCACATCCAGCTAATTAAAAAAAATTGTTTTTTGGTAGAGATAAGGTCTTGTTACGTGGCCCAGGCTGGTCTCGAAACTCCTGGTCTCAAACAATCCTCCTGCCTCAGCCTTCCAAAATGCTGGGATGACAGGTGTGGGTCACTGTGCCCGCTTCCTTCAGTGTACTCCTGGTGCTGATGCAAGTAGAACAATCTTTTGACTTCCTCAGTGAGGTCTTCCCCATCACCTACTTAAAATTGCAACCCTTTGGGAGGCTGAGGTGAGTGGATTGCCTGAGCCTGCGGGTTCGAGACCTGCCTGGGCAACTTGGCGAGACCACATTTCTACAATAAATTTAAAAAAATTAGCCGGGCATGGTAGCGCGTGCCTGTAGTTCCAGCTACTTAGAAGGCTGAGGCGGAAGGATCGCCAGAACCCAGCAGGTCAAGGCTGCGGTGGCCGGGAACGGCCACTGTACTCCAGTCTGGGTGATGGAGTGAGACTCCAACTCAAAAAAAAAAAAAAAATTGCAGCCCCATTCCAGCCCCAGTCCTCTGGTTCTTTCTGACTTCAAGTTTCTCAACGCCATCACAACTTAATTACCATATGTTTTACTCGTAAAGTTTATCGGCCAGGGTCTGTTTCCCCTCTAGGAGACCGTCAGCTCTGTGAGTCCTGGGAACTTGTCTGCATTGTGTCCCGGCACTTGGAAAACGACCGAGTGCATGGCAGGTGATCAGTAAATGCTTGTTGAGTGACTGCAGGAAGGAGGGGGATGAGAAGGAAGGCTATGGAGGGGAACAAGAGCGTGTGTGGCCAGAACCAAGAGCCTGCCTCTGGTCCCAAGGGTGAGGGAGTTTGAACTGGGGTTCGCAGATGTGCCTCAGGGGCCGCCTGATAGGCTCGGAGCAGGTGGAACTTTCTGGAAAATCCTTTCTGCTTCAAAGCTCCATTTCTATTGCTTTGCATATAGGGATTCAAATAGCATTTGGGAAGCTTAGTGAGTAGTGATGTCCTAATGTTTGTTTTTTAACTATTGGAGACAGGGTCTCACTCTTTTGCCCAGGCTGGAGTGCAGTGACTATTTACAGGTGCAGTTACACAGCACTGCAGCCTCAAATTCCCAGGCTCAAGCAATCCTCCTGCATCAGCTTCCTAAGTAGCTGGGACTACAGGTGTGTGACACCATACCCAGCAATGTCTCAGTTTTGACAAGCATGCTGGTAATATAAGGTGTTAACAACAGGGGAAAATGGGTAAAGGGTATGCAGGGGCTCTTTGTACTATTGTTACAACCTTTCTGAGAGCCTAAAATTACTGTAAAATAAATATTAGAACATAAGATTTGTTTGGTAGAAAGGGTTTCATTGATTTATAAAGGACTCAAAGACCACTTGTATAGGCATTTCTGAAAGTGAGAAGTGACATTCAATGATCTGACTTAAATGTTAGGTGAAAATGGTTTGGCTGGAAGTTCAGAAAGCAGGTTAGGACCAGGTATTGGTGGCTCATGCCAGGAATCCTGAGGCAGGAGAATTCCTTAATGCCAAAAGTCTGAGACTGGGATCAGCCTGGACATCCCAGCAAGACCTCATTTCTCAAAAAAAAAAAAAAATTAGCCAGGCATGGTGGCATGTGCCTATAGTCCCAGCTATTCAGGAGGCTGAGGCAGGAGGATCACTTGAGTACAAGAGGTTGAGGCTGCAATGAATCATGATCATGCCACTGCACTGCAACCTAGGCAACAGAGCGAGATTCTGCCTCTAAAAAAAAATAATAATGAGCGATAGAAGGATTAAATACTGAAGATGGAGACTGTGTGCATGATAGCCACAGAGGTCCACGTGAGAACCTAAACTCAAAAAGGCAGAGGATGGAGAAAAATGGATGGTTACCTCTGAGAGATGCTCAGGAGGTGGGTGCAATGAACTCAGAGGTTGTGTGGGTGAGAGGGAGAGAAGAAGGCAGGGATGGTTTCTAACGCCTGGCCTGGGGGACTGGGACAGAGATGGTGCCGGCGAATAAAAGGGAACAGGTTCAGGTTTCCAGAGCCGAGTTTGGGTATTTGTGCAGCACTGTGGTCCGGTATGTGGCTGGGTATTCAGCCACGGCACTCATTAGAGGAAAAGGCACAGGCGTGGCAGGGGTGTGTGTGTGTCACAGCATGGACTGGCTAAGCTGTTCTCCAACTTCCATGTTCTTGTCTGTCTGGGCTGTTTACTAGATTACATTTCCCAGCATCCTGACAAAGTCATGAGACTAAATCTGGCCAATGGTATGTGGATGTGCGAAGGAGCAAAGCAGGCCCCTCCCAGGCATGGATCCTAAATCTTCTTGAAGACTATCCATGCTTTCTCCTCCCTTTTCTGCTTCTAACTGTAGAGAATCCCAAGGAAGGCTCCACGACCCTAGGGGATTGAAGAACCACAAGATGGAGGAAGCCTGGAGTCCTGCATGACTCCATGGAGCAGAGCCCAGCAACACCCAGCCGGCCAGACTGAACTAGAAATAATCTAGTATCATTTACGCTGCCAAGATTGAGGGGTGGTTTCTCACAGTCATTAGCCTATCCTAATTCAGCCATTCTCAGGGTACTGGTGATAAACAGCTCAGAATACTTCAATTAATTTAACTCGAGGCCCAGAGAGGCTTGTGATCTGCCCAGAGACACACAGCTAGAAAATGGCAGAGTTGGAATTTGAACCCTGGCAGCCCGGCTTCAGCGTCTAGGCTCTTCACATCTGCTTTCCGTTTGTACCTGCTTCAGGAAAACAATGAAGGGAACAGAGTTCAGCTTGGGGCTGGGGAGGTGGGTAGAGAGGACCCGTAAGTGAAGAAGCAGGAAAGGGCTGGCATAACAGAGCAGGAGCAAAGGCTTGGAGTTACGAGAAGACCCTGTGCACGGAGCTGCAATGAAGAGTCCGGGGGCCACGAGAAATATCAACAGCGGGCTCAAGTAGGGGCTCAAGCCTGTAATCCAATTGCTTTGGGAGGCTGAGGTGGGAGGATTACTTGAGGCCAGGAGTTCGAGATTACCTGGGCAACATAGCAAGACACTATCTCTATAGATACAACAATTAGCTGGGCATGGTGATGTGTGCCTGTAGCCCCAGCTACTTGGGAGGCTGAAGCAGAAAGCTCACCTGAGACCAGGAAGTTAAGGCTGCAGTGAGCCGTGATGGCGCCATTGCACTCCAGCCTGGGCGACAGAGTGAGACCCTATCTCTGAAAAATTTTTTAAAAAATGTACCAATGAGGAAAAAGTTCCAGAGGGACTGAGAGAGCTGTCCAAGGTCATCCAGCAAGTGAGGGACAGATCAGGGACTAGAAGAGTCTCTCACCAGCTGGTGTGAGTCTTGGTATCGCACTGGGCTGGTCCCCAAAGGATTCTGAGTGGTGCTCTCTGGTGAAGCTTCCTGCAGTGATGAAAATGTTCTCTCTGTGCAAGCCAGGGTAGTAGCCACTGCCCATGTGTAACTCTCAGGCACTTGAAAGGCAGCTTGCGTAACAGAATTTTAAACGTTACTTAATTTTAATAGTTCATATTTTAGTATGGTAGTTCCTTAAAAAACAAAACAATTAAGCCAGGTGAGGTGGCTCACACCTGTAACCCCAGCACTTTGGGAGGCTGAGGTAGGAGGATTGCTTGAGTCCAAGAGTTCAAGACCAGCCTGGGCAACATGGCAAGACCTCATCTCTACAACAACAGCAAAATTAGCCAGGTGTGGTGGCGCACCACCTGTAGTCCTAGCTACTCAGGAGGCTGAGGCAGAAGGACCACCTGAGCTCAGGAGATGGAGGCCGTGGTGAGCCACGATCATGCCACTGCACTCTAGCGTGAGTGATAGAGCGAGACCCTGAATCCAAAAAAAAAAAAAAAAAAAAAAAAGCATAGGATACAATATAATCCAGCAATTCACTTCTGGGTATGTACCTAAAATAATTGAAAGCAGATACTCAAGCAGACATTTGTACACCATATTTGTAGCAGCATTGTTCACAGTAGCTGAAAAGCAGGAGCAACCAGTATCCATTGATGGATAAATGGGTCAACACAATGTGGACCATCCATACAAGGGAACACTATCCAGCCTTAAAAAGGAAGGACATTCTGACACAGGCGACAATATGAATGAACCCCAAGGACGTCATGCTCAGTGAAATAAGCCAGATACAAAAGGACAAACACAGTATGATTCTACTTCTAAGAGGTCCCTAGGGTCGCCACGTTCATAGAGACAGGAAGCAGAGGTGCCAGAGGCTGGGGAGGAAATGGGAAGTGAGTGTTTCATGGGAACAGAGTTAGGGAAGGTGAGAAAGTTCTGGAGATCGATGGTGGCAATGGTTATACAACCATGTGGATGTACTCAATGCCACCAAACTGTACTTCTAAAAATGGTCAAGGGCCGGGCACTGTGGCTCATGCCTGTAATCCCAGCACTTTGGGAGGCTGAGGCAGGAGGATTGATTGAGCCTTGGCATTCAAGACCAGTCTGGGCAACATAGTGCGACCCCGTCTCTACAAAAAAGATAAAAAATAAAAAAGTTAGCCAGGCATGGTGGCGTGCACCTATAGTTCCAGCTACTCGGGAGGCTGAGGTGGAAGGATTGCCTGAGC
The DNA here is from genome assembly GCA_027257055.1 of Cephalopachus bancanus. Lineage (NCBI taxonomy): Eukaryota > Metazoa > Chordata > Mammalia > Primates > Tarsiidae > Cephalopachus > Cephalopachus bancanus. The sequence continues at coordinate 191,437 of JAPVLO010000947.1, forward strand.
TCAGGAGATTGAGGCTGCGGGGAGCTGTGATTGTGCCACTGCACTCCAGCCTGGGCAACAGAGTAAGACACTGACTCAAAAAGAAAAGGGTGTGGTGGTTCATGCCTGTAATCCCAGCACTTTGGGAAGCAGAGGGGAGAAAACTGCCTGAGCCCAGGGGCTAGAGAGCAGCTTGGGCAACTTGTCGAGACCTTGTCTCTACAATAAATCAAAAAACTAGCTGGGGGTGATGACGTGAGCCTGTAGCTCCAGCTCCTTGGAATGCTGAGGCAGAAGGATCACCTGAGCCCAGCAGGTCGAGGCTACGGTGTCCATGAGCGTGTCCCTGCACTCCAGCCTGGGTGACAGAGTGAGAAGGCGACTCAAAAAAAAGAAAAAAGCTTAAAATGCTCAATTGTTATGTTGTGTATATTTTGCCACAATCAAAAAAAAGAAAAACAATGTATTACCCACATATGGATATCGTGGTGACCAAAATGCATCACGTAGCTCTAAAACGCTTCCAATAACTGCTCTGACGACCACCTCGCCGCTCACAGTCCTTCGAGAGAGACCATCACCCGCTCCCCCAGGGGCTAGCCCGACGTTCCAGGAAGTGGCAGCCACTTGTCCGGGTCAGCAAGCGGCTGCCAAGAACTCACTGGACCCTGGCAGCCCGCCAGCTGCCAATCTGTCGGCTCGCATCCGGAGGGCGGGTGGGAAAGCATGCTAACTGAAACTCTGCGCTGTGGCGCACGGGCCCCGGGGTGCTTCCGCTCCGCTGGGCAGAGATAGGGAGGGAAGGCTGGCATGCCTGGGCTTCTGGGATTCCAGCCACCGTGGCAGCCGCAGGAGAGCGTCGCCAAGGCTGAGCCGGGGGTGGGCCAGCCCCCCACGCAGAACCCGCTCAGCACCCATCCTGGAGGTGGTGAGGCAGACACCATCCAGCCAGCGATGGGTGTTCAGTTCCCAGGAGCCCTGTGTATGCATGCCTGACTTTCTGTGGGAGAGTCGGCTTGGGCATCTCCAGTAATTCCAGCATAAGGAGTTAAAAGAGATTAACAGTGGCACCGGGCACGGTGGCTCACACACATAATTCCAGTGCTTTGGGAGGCTGAGGAGGGAGGATCACTTGGGGCCAGGAGTTCGAGACCAGCCTAGACTACATAGTGAGACCTCTGTCTCTATAAAAAATTAAATTAAATTTAAAAGAGAGAGGGTGACCCACAGTATCTTTGATCCAGGTACAGACCCACCCCTGGCCAGCCCTGGCATAAGCACGTCTGACTCCGTGTTCTTGTCCTTCCTGGCACTTAGCACAGTAGGAGCTCAAAAAGGTATTTGTAAGGTGGTGCTCAGAGCATGTTTCTGAAGTCGGACCCTCGTAGGTTTAAATCCTGGCTCTTTCACTTACTGTGTGTCCTCAGGCAAGTTACTTAACCCCTCTCTGTCTTGATTTCTCTGTGGTTTTTTTATCCACAGAGAGAATAAAATTTGTGAATGTATGAAAATCCTTATGCAAACCTTATAGTTATGTGACCCCAAAATTAGCCAGACATGGTGATGGACACCTGTAGTCCCAGTTACTCGGGAAGCTGAGGCGGGAGGATCACCTGAGCCCAGGAGGTCAAGGCTGTGGTGAGCTGTGAGCCGGTGACTCAAAAACAAACAAACAAAAACAAGAAAAACCAGAAAGAAAAAAAAACAAAACCTCACAGAAGCAGAGAACAGAATGGAGGTTACCAGAGCATGAGGGTGGGGACTGGGGAGACGTTGGTCAAAGGCTACAAAATTTCAATAGACAGGAAGAATAAGCTCAAGAGATCCACTGTACAGCACAGTGTTATATAAATAATAACGCTGTGTATTTTAAAAACATTTTTCGTAGAAATGGGTCTTGTTATGTTGCACAGACAGGTCTCGAACTCCTAGCTTTGAGTGATCCTCCAGCCTCAGTCTCCCAAAGTCCTTAAGCGATCCTCTGTCCTCAGCCTCCCAAAGTGTTGGAATGACAGGCGTGAGTCATTTTGAAAATCACTAAGAGAGTAGATTTTTAAGTGAGCTCACCAAAAAAGAAAGAAAAGTATGAGGTAATGCATATATTAGTTAGCTCCATTAAGTCATTTCACCATGTATACATATTTCTTAAACATATATAATTATTTATTTGTCAATTTAAAAAAAGGAAATTCTGTTTTCTTTGGAATTTGGGGGCAGGGGTGAGCAAATCCCATGAGCTGGCAGCCCATTTGGGTAAAGTTAGGTGGAACACAGTTATACCCATTCATTTACCTTGAGTTAGAGAAAATTAGTCGTGACAGCGGCTATGTGGCCCACAAAGCCTAAAATCTTTACTCCCTGGCCTTTTAAGAAGTTTGCCAAGTACTGGTCTTGGGGGAATAGAAGCTCTCACATGACTTTGTTCCAAGATCTCAGTTCAGAACAACCTGCCTGGTAAAACAGTCTGCCAGGTAGAACTTACTTGATGATAGAAATGTCCCATTCTGTGCCACCCAACGTGGTCGCCATGAACGGCATGCAGCGACTGGGTTCTTAAAATATGGACCAGATTTTTTTTTTTTTTTTTGAGTTGGAGTCTCACTCTGTCACCCAGACTGGAGTCTCACTCTGTCACCCAGACTGGAGTGCAGTGGCCGCTCCCGGCCACTGCAGCCTCGACCTACTGGGCCCCGGCGATCCTTCCGCCTCAGCTTTCCAAGTAGCTGGAACTACAGGCGCATGCTACCACGCCCGGCTAGTTTTTGATTTATTGTAGAGATGAGGTCTCGCCAAGTTGCCCAGGTGGCTCTCGAACCCACGGGCTCAGGGACCAGATTTTTAAGTTTTCATTTTATTTTTCATTAATTCAAATATAAGTGAACACATGTGGTTAGTGGGCACTGGATTGGTAGATCTAAGTTAACAAGGCTCTCTCTCTGGAGCAGAAGGAGTGTTGTTTAACAGCCTTTTTTATTTTTATTTTTATTTTGAGTCAGAGGTCTTACTCTGTTGCCCAGGCTGGAGTGCAGTGGCGCGATTAGGGCTCATGGCAGCCTTGAGCTCCTGGGCTCAGGTGATGCTTCTGCCTCAGCTTCCTGAGTAGCTGGGACTACAGGTGCGCACCACCACACCCAGCTAACTTTTAAAATTTTTTGTACAGACAAGGTCTTGCTATGCTGCTAAAGCTGGTCTCAAACTCCTGGGCTCAAGCCATCCTCCTGTCTCAGCCTCCCAAAGTGTTGGGATTATAGGTGTGAGCCACTGTGCCCAGCCTCTAACAGCAACCTTTCCTAAGTGAGGCGGTGTAGACAGCTGAAGACTGTCTCTGAAATTCATGTCCACCAGAACTCTAGAACATCACTTTGTTTGGAAATAAGGTCTTTGCAGATGTAATTAGTTAAGACCCTTGAGATCATCCTGGATTTAGGGTGAGCACTAAATTCAAGACTAGTGTCGTTTTAAGCAGAGGAGAGGACACAAAGACACAGAGAAACGAGGCATGTGAAATCGGGGGCAGAGGTGGGAGTGAAGCACCTGCAAGGCAAGGAATACCGAGGACTGCTGGGGCTCACCAGGAGGTGGGACAGGTAAGGAAGGAGTCTTCCCTAGAGCACGTGTCAAGGTGGTCCTGCTGACAGCCTTGATTTTGGACATCTGGCCTCCAGAACTGTGAGAAATACATTTCTATTGTTTCAAGCCACCAAGTTCACAGGACTGTTTATTACAGCAGCCCTAGGAAACCAATCTAGGCAGAGAAAGATGAGGTGATATGCGTTTGTCCTCAATTCTGTCATTCAGTTATCCATAAAAAGTCTATCAGATAAATCCTGTCTGACCACTGGATTCAATAAATATGATAGTGACCCCTCGATGTGCCCCCAGACTCACCCCCCACCCAGTCTTCTATAGTAATGGAATTTTAGTAAAGACCTCAGTTTCCCAGAAAAACTACATTTCCCAGCATCCCTGGCAGCCAAGTATGAACATAGGCCTATGTTTCCACCAATGGTGTGTCAGCAGAAGTGACCTGTGCCACTTCCGGGTCTGAGACTTAAGAGACCAAAGAAGGCCCCAGTTCTTGCTATTCGAGGTCAGTTAGCTTTGATTATGCAAATAACGCCAGCCACCCTCGGCAGTGGCAGAGTCAGAAGAAAGCTAGAGTCTAATCCCTGAATGACTCTGTGAATTGAGCTTCCTCACCAACCTGCATGGATCACCTGGGAGCTATCATGGGGGGAAGAAATGAAATTCTTTACTGTTTTCAGCCAGTGGTCTCTTGGGGACTCTTAGCTCAGCAATACGTAGTCACCACATAATGTAATACGTATGGATTCTGCACCTAGGAAGTTGCAGGCATTGGAGATGGGACAATGGAATGAATGGGCAGAGCCCGGCTTCTGGGGAGCTTACCGTGTCCATGGAGGGAGGCAGCTGATCTCAGGGCCATGGTCTAAATGTTTGTGTCCCCCCCACAGGTGGACACCTAATCACCAGTGTGACACTATCAGGAGGTGGGGGCCTTTGGGAAGTGACTAGATCATGATGGCAGAGGGATCGGTGCTCTTCTAAAGTGGTTTCAGAGAGCTGCCCCGATTTCCTTTCACCACGTGAAGTTGCAGTGAGAGGATGCCAAGAAGTGGGCTGGGAACCAAGAAGTGGACCTTCGCCAAATCTGCTGGTGCCTTGACTTCCCAGTCTCCGGAACTGTGAGAAGTAAGTTTCTGTTGTTTATAAATCTCCCAGTTTATGGCCTTTTGTTACAGCAGCCCAGTAGGACTAAAACAGGCACTCCTGGGGCAAAGAAAGTTTCCAGATCCAGACTTGGAGGGCCAGGGAAGGATCTTTGGAGGCAATGATGCCTATTCTGAGACTTGAAGGCAAAGAGGAAGAGGACGAGCATTTCAAGAAGAAAGAAAGCCAGGCATGGTGGCTCACACCTGTCATCCCAGCACTTTGGGTGACCAAGGTGAGAGGACTGCCTGAGCCCAGGGGCTTGAGACCAGCCTGGGTAACCAGGTGAGACCTTATCTTAAACAATAAATCACAAAAATTAGCTGGGCATGGTGGCATGCGTCCGTAGTTCCAGCTACTTGGAAGGCTGAGGCAGAAGGATCGCCTGCACTCCAGCCTGGGCAACAGAGTGAGAATCCAACTCAAAAAAAAAAAAAAAAAAAAAGAAGAAAGAAGAATAATGCCAAGGCTGCCCAGTGAGAGAAAGCACAGGCTACTAAAAGTTCACTGTCGCTAGAATGGAGAGAGAGCACAGGTGAGGTGGGCAAAAGCCAGAGGATGCAGGGCCTCAAAGACCCTGCTAAAAGCAACAAGGCACCTTGGAAGCACTTTACAAAGGCAATGACTTGGTGGGATTTATACTGTGTGCAGTGAGGAGTTAACTCTGTGGGGTTGGGGAGTTCAAACACTGCATATTCCAAAGGAAGGTAGGCCCTTGACTGGCTCCTGGAGGGAGAGTTTATATAACCATGGAATACTATGTAGCCATAAACAAGAATGAAGTCATGTCCTTTACAGCAATATGGATGGAACTGGAGGTCATCATCCGAAGGGAACTGACTCAGAAGCTGAAAACCAAACACCACATGTTCTCATTTATATGAGGAAGCTCAATGGTCACAAGGATGGACACAGTAGACACTGGGGACACCAGTAAGGGGGAAGGAGGAGAGAAATGACTGGTTGGGTGTGATGCTCACTGCCTGGGGAATGGGCCACCTGAGACCCCATCCCCACCACTACACAACACGTCTATGTAACAAACATGCATGTGTCTCCCCGAATCTAAAATAAAAACGGGCCAGGCACAGTAGTTCATGTCTATAATCCCAGCACTTTGGGAGGCTGGGGCAGAAGGATCCGTGAGCCCAGGAGTTCAAGACCATCCTGGGCAATACAGCAAGAGCTCATCTCTACAAAAAAAAAAAAAAATTAGCCAGGTGTGGCAGTGTGTGCCTGTAGTCCCAGGTACCTAGGAGGCTGAGGAGGAAGGATCATTTGAGCACAGGAATTGGAGGCTGTAGTGAGCTGTGGTCATGCCGCTGCACTCCAGCCTGGGCAACAGAGTGAAATCCTGATACAAACAAACAAACAAACAAATAAATAAAAATGGAAGACAAAAGAAAGGAAAGAGTGTCCATACACCTAGGTTCTTGAGCCATGCCAGGGAGTTTATGCTAACAGTGGGACCAATGATGGCTGCCTGCTTGTGTTCACCCAGGGCCCTGGGCCACGCTGTAGCAGCTTGACCTCTGAGGGTGCTGGAGACTGAGTAGTTAAAGTTAGTGACATGGGTGCTTCATGTTTATGTAACCGAGTCCCAATAAAAACCCTGAACGCCAAGGCTCAGGGAAGCACCCCTGGTTGGGAGTACACTGTACATGGGGGTCACACATCACTGTTGGGAGAACTGAGCACAGTTTCTACAATTCCATGGGGCGAGGACAGCTGGAAGCTCTCGTGCCTGGTCTCGCCTGGACTCTGCCCTGCGCACCTTTTGCTTTGCCTGTTCAATCCACATTCTTTTACTGCAATACACCATTACCAAGTTTTACAGCTTTTCTGGGTCCTGTGAGCCCTTTGAGCAAATCGTCAACCCTGAGGATGGTCACAGAGAGCCTGGCACATATTCCTACAACCTTGAAGCTGCTCCAGCCCAGTGAGATTCCTGTTCTAGTTACCTCTCAAGAGAGAACATCTCTCTCTCTCTCTCTCTGACAAAAATTTTCAGACGTCCTGCCAGCTTGCTGAGCACAGGGCTTTAGGGAATTCAGAAATGGACAAAACTGGTCTCTGTCTCCAAGTAGCTCTGTATCTAGAGGGCAGGGCAGAAAGGAGATCAAAGACAGCAATCGGCATGCCGGATACTTTCATGGTGGACTGTGTGATAGAGGGCAAGGGGGTTCATTCCTACTTTAACTTCTGGCCAGGAATGGGGACAAGTTGCAGTGTCCTGATCAGAGATTACGTTGATGGGGCCGGGGGAGGGGCAGGTGCTATGTATCTCTTAGGGGGAAGGAGGCGAAATACAGTCGGGGCTGTGGGGGCCAGGCTTGAGTCCCAGAGAGAATTTTCTTTTAGAAACACCACCTGGAGCCATGTGGCTCCTTGCCAGTGTTGGCTACAATCTGAAAAACTCTCCAAAAAAACCTGTGTCACGCTCCCAATTTCTCCACTCCACATACCCCCTTGCCCTGCCCTCCAGAGAGTGCCCCCAGCAAACGACCTGTTCTTCCTTCCTTCCTTTTCATACCCATCTTCTCATAGTCAGAATGGTCAACAGGGCGGGTGCAGTGGCTCACGCCTGAAATCCCAGCACTTTGGGAGGCCAAGGTGGGAGGATTGCTGAAGTCCAGGAGTTTGAGACCAGCCTCTACAAAAAATAGAATAGCCCAGGAGTTCGACCCTGTCTCTACAAAAAATAGAAAAACTGATCAAGTGTGGTGGTACACACCTAATGTCCCGCTACTTGGGAGGCTGAGGCAGAAGGCTCACCTGAGCCCGGGTGGTTGAAGCTGTGGTGAGCTGCTGGGAGACAGAGTGAGACCTAGATTTTTTTAAAAATGACCAACACATGCCAAACACTGTGTTGAGGCCCTACTATTTTAAGTAATCTACCCAATAGACCTCCAATTCCAATGACACAGCTAAGTAATCACACCGACCCTCTTGCTGAAAACAATGAAAAATCCTGCATAATAGCTGAAGGAAGTACTAAATGCACTGACAATTAGTAGGTAATCATCAGCCCCAAATAAATAAGTGAAGTCAGAAACTTCCTGGAAGTAACTGAAGCATCAGACCACTTTTGCCCCGAGGGCATCTGCCTAACACACAAAAATGCTGCTTTGAGTTTTATGGCCTCCTGGGGGGCAAGGATGGGGCAAAGTCCAAGGTGCTCTGATGATAGAAAGTCTAAAAGGAAACCATCTTTTTCCATGAGGATGGGACCCCAGTGGACTGCGGTTTGAGAGTGAGAAGCTTGGGATAAAATCTATCCCATCTTCCCATTCCTATTTTTATTTTTAAGTAAGTTTAAAAAATTTTTTTGAGACAATGTCTCACTCTGTCACCCAGGCTGGAGTGCAGTGGCATGATCATGGCTCAACACAGCCTTGGGCTCAGGTGATCCTCCCGCCTCAGCCTCTGCAGCAGCTTGAACTACAGGTGGGCACCACACCCAACTAATTTTTTTTATTTTTTGTAGAGATGAGATGTTGCTATGTTGCCCAGGCTGGTCTTGAACTTTTGGACTCAAGTGATCCTTGGCCTCTCAAAGTGCTGGGATGACAGGCAGGAGCCACTGCACTTACCCCATTCCTAAAGATTTTAAAGAAAGTTACTTTGGTACTTAGTGGAAAAATCTTTAAAAAATTATAACCATGAGCTGGTTTTTGCAGATGTTGGTGACCTAATTCTCAACACATGGGTTGAGTCTAAGGTGACCCTTTATTAGGAATGTCCCAGGTACCTGGAAGATATAAACGCAAAGTGTCCATGAAGGATACACCTTCATCTTCAGCCTTAAAGAATACCCCCCAACGTATCCTGCAGAAAATTGAATTGAGCTTCACACAACCAAGAATAACAAGACATTCAGAGAAACCCGGCATCTGAACTAGGAACCAGCAGAAACAAGAGACAGTAGAAAAGAAAAAGCCTTAACAATTTGAGATAGTGAAGTTATTGGACATGGATCATAAAATGATTATTTGCATACTATGCCGATTTTTAATTTTTAGATTAAGCTTTTGCTTTTGTATATTGTGTTTAGGGAAATCTAAGACACGCTCAACAATGCCTGCAAGAGCAATTCTCAGGTGAGGATGTCTCTGCATCCCAAGGGACATCTGTCAAAAGCTGGGCCATTTCGGGGTGTCACACCTGGGGAGGGGATACCACAGGTATTCCACAGCTCTCCTACGATACACAGGATGGCAACTCGCAGCCAGGGGTGATCTAGCCCCAAATGTCAACAGTGCTGAGGTTGAGAAATCCTGCAAATACAACAAAAGATGAAACAGGATGGAAAAGGATCAGACAGGATTTCTAGAAAGAAAAAATGTAATACTTGGAATGAAAAAATGTAGTGGGCGTGGCTAGCGACAGATCAAACACAGCTGGAGAGGAAACTGGCAGGCTGACTAGAGGCAGGCACCATGACTTTCCTCCTTTGACAAATGAGTAAACTGAGGCAAACAGAGAGCCAGCCTCTTGCATGCTGAGAATTCAATCCCAAACCTGCATGTACCTGATTCAAGACCTGTGCTCTTAGTCGCGCTGCCATTCTAATAGAGCCCAAGGGAATGAGGTTTCCTTTCCCAGTCTGGGTCTCTGAACATCTTTCTTGTTTGCGATTGTCTTTGGCAGAATATTTTAAGAAAAATAGAATTTGCCTCAAACACCTGATGGAAGAAAGATGCGTCGTGTTGCCTCAGTGTGCAGTCAACAATGCCCAGGGAAAAAGCCCAGAGATTTCCATCTCTAGAACATTCACCTTCCACAAATGAATCACGTCCCACTGTTCACAGCAAAGGGGCTTAGGGTATTAGTCTTTATACAGAAGCAGAGGGAATGAAGGAAAAGCATCCCCTCAGGAGCCTCTCGAGACTGGTGGCCACCCCATGTCTGCACCCCAGAGTCTTCAGCTGCCAGATCTTTTTTTAGGGGGGGGTAGCTGAGTCTCATTCTGTTGCCCAGGCTGGAGTGCAGTAGCATGATCACAGTCCATCACAGCCTCGACCTCCTGAGCTTAAGCAATCCTCCTCCCTTAGCCTCCCAAGTAGCTGGCACTACAGGTGAGCACCACTACACCCAGCTGATTTTTTTGGTATTTTGTAGAGATGAGGTCTCGCTATATTGCCCAGGCTGGTCTTGAACTCCTGGGTTCAAAGAGTCCTCCCGCTTTGACCTTCCAAAGTGCGGGGATTACAGGTGTGAGCCACTGCGCCCAGTGAGTTGCCAGATTTTGAGCAAATTACTTAACTTCTCTGTGTGTCTTTCTCATAAAATGGGACCCATTAACAACCAACCTCACATAATTGTTGCAAAGATCCAAGGTGATGTGTGTGAAGAGAATGACACTTAGTAATTGTTCAGTGTGGCTTGTGTTTAGTTGAACGTCAGCTTGGGCAACAGTGAGACCCTGTCCCTATATAATGATGATAACAACAACAACAGCAACAATAATAAAAGCCAGGTGTGGTGGCTCACACCGGTAATCCCCAAAATTTGGAAGACCGAGGTGGGAGGATTGCTTGAGGCCAGAAGTTTGGGCAATATAGTGAGACCCTATGTCTAATTAAAAAATAATAAACAAGCTGGGCTTGGTGGCTCAGCCTGTAATCCCACACCTTTGGGAGGCTGAGGTGAGTGGATTGCCTGAGCCCGCGGGTTCGAGACCCGCCTGGGCAGCGAGACCTCATCTCTACAATAAAATTAAAAAAAAAAAAAAAAAAATGAGCCGGGCGTGGTAGCGCGAGCCTATAATTCCGGCTACTCGGAAGGCTGAGGCGGAAGGATCGCCGGAGCCCAGCAGGTCGAGGCTGCGGTGGCCGGGAGCGGCCACTGCACTCCAGTCTGGGTGACAGAGTGAGACTCCAACTCAAAAAAAACCCCAAAAAACAAACAAACAAACAAAATAATAATAAACAAAAAACCACAGTTGCTCAATGTGACTACTGATTATTTCTATTGGAAAGACAGGAAAGCATATTGGTAAAACATATACACACAGATCCTAGGACCAGCCACTCCTGGGTTCGAATCCTAACTCCACCGCTCACTAGCTGTGCAGCCTTGGGAAAGTTGCTTAACTTCTCTGTGCATCGGTGTCCTCATAGGCAAAAAACGTGGATAATAACAGTGCTTCCCTCACAGGCTCTTTGTGAAGATGAAATGGGTCAATACATGCAGAGGGCTCAGAACAGTGTCCGGTTCATAGTAAACACTAGTTGTTGTTACTCTCATCACAGTTTAAGGGGATTAAGCCTGCCGGGTGTGGAGCAGCTCGAAGGAAGTTCCACGCATAGGCGGGAAGCAGACCCGTCTGGTTGACCGCTGTACCCTCAGGACCGGCACAGAGTAGAAACCCAGCAAGAGATTTGTGAAGGAAGGAAGAATTTCCCCTTCACCTGCCAACATCACCCCCAAACACACCCAAACCATGGCAACGCCTTAGAGAATCCACCCCTGAAGCAGGCCCCCTGGTGGGTAAACGACATTCATCTCTTACATCCTCAGAACAACGTGCTGGGAGACAGGTGGCCTCGTTCCATGGCACAGATGAGGAGACCAGGGTCAGAGAGGCCCCACAGCCAGCGTGCAGAAATGCCAATGTGGCTTCCAAATTCAGAGTTCAGCCACTTCCTGCCACCTGACCCTCCTCAGGATCTCACATCCAACTCCTCACCCTGGGGACTACGCGTTTGTATGTCTTTGATGCTACTGCGTGCTCTCTGTGCTTGCCCGATTACCTGCTCCTTATAGGGGAATTTGCACAGTTCAGTGGCTCAGTTTCCCTGCGGACTTTGAAGGCGCTTTTCCGGGGACTGGCCAGGGTGCCTGGGACACAGTCCTGTGAATACGCTCCCTCTGTGCAGCCTGCCAAGGTTCCCTGGGTCTCACGGCTCACAGCTCGCCAATCCCGTTCTGGGCTGAGGCCCCATGAGCTTGACTCTCCCCAAGCGGGATCCAGGGACTTCTCCCCCGCCCCAGCAACTGTCACCCTGCGTGTACACACACACACACACACACACACACACACACACACACACTTTCTCTCTCTCTCTCTCAGCTCCCCAGCCCCTAAAATTAGCTCCATCCCCGTCCACATCCGCAGCACGCCTGTCCTGGTTTCTCTGGGCTCCCGGCCACTTGCGATATTATGTCTCAGATGCCACACGCTGCTTGCCTGATGTCACAGCCGCTTCCTAAAACAAGGGGTATTTTGAGACACTGGAGGGGGCGGGGGCGGGGGAGGGAGGGACTTCACGCATCTTCCTCCTGGGGTGTTTATTTTTTTAAAAAAAGCTGACACGAGAGATGTGTCCCCCCTCTCCCCCTGCCGTGCCCCTCACCCCGATTTCTAGTTTCAAAGGATCCAAAAACAGCTTCAGCCGACGAGACCTCCAAGGGCCCCGGTGGGGTCAGACCTTGATTTTTTTTTTTTAACTTCTACTTCTGGGCATCTATCCAAAAGAAGGGCCAGCAGGGACCCGGGTGTTCACCCCCGTGTTCATGGCAGTGTTGTTCGTAATAGTCAGGAGGTGGAGGAGACCTGTGTCCACTGATGGGTGGACAGATCTGCAAAGTGCAGTTTACACACACAGTGGAATAGGATTTAGCCTGAGAAAGAAGGGAATTCTGAGTCAGGCCCCAGCACGGATGAGCCTTGAGAATGTCGTGCTCAGGGAGAGAGGCCAGTCCCAAAAGGACGGATGCAGTGTGACCCCGCTCAAAGGAGACCCCTAGAGCCGTCACATTCACAGAGGCAGAAAGTAGAGCAGTGGGTGCCAGGGCTGGGGAGGAGATGAGGAATGAGGGTCTCACGCAGGCAGGGTTTCAGTTTGGGGAAGATGAGGAAGATCTGGAGACAACACTGTGAATGGTAATGCCGCTGAATGGCACTCTGAATGGTACTTAATGCCGCTGAATGGTACTCTGAAAAAGGATGGCTGGGGAATGGAAGAACAAGAAGTCAAATGGGTCAGGAGGAGACAGCACAGAACACCTGGGCAGGGCACACTGCTCTCGGCTCACGTGGGGGCTTGATGGCCCTGGAGCACTTTACGGGGACATTTCCTTCTAAAAGTATTTAGTGAGCACCTACTATGTGCCAGGCTCTGGGGGGGACAGCAGCGAACAAAACCGAAGCCCCTGCCCTCGCGAGGACTGGCAGTCCAGTGGTATTGAGGGACAAGAACCAAGGAAAAAATAAATAGGGTTTGGTAGATGCTCACCGGGGGTGTGGGGGGAGGAAATAAAGCCAAGAAGGGGGCGCATCGGGGCCGGGGGGGAGGGCAGCTAGACTTCCGAAGGGCATCTGAGTGAAGGTCCAAGGACGTGAGCCGGGAGCCAAGCAGAAGTCTGGGGGAAGAGCGCCCCAGGCAGAGGGAACAGCCTGTGCAAAGGCTCTGAGGCAGGCTCGGGTCTGGTGTGTGTGAGGAACAGCAAGGAGGAGACTGCGATGAGAGAACAGGAGGGTGACGGAGCACGGCAGGTGGGCCTCGTGGGCCCTGGGGACAACACTCAGCATATGTTCCCCTGGATGAAACGGCCACCCAAAGCTTTTGTCTGGAAGTTTTGAGAAGGTTGAGTCACGGTGTGTGGAAGAAATGACCTGAGTTGTGACAAACAGGGGACGGGTTCTTCCGCTGTGACAACGCCCCTGCCCATACTGTGCTGGGTGTTTAGCAGTTGTTGACCTCAAACCGGCAGGACCCACGTGGCCCGCCCTCCCTATCCACCCAATCTCGCCCCTGAGCGATTTCTTTTTGTTTCCTCGGATGAAAAAAGTCCTGGAGGTAAATGTTTTGCTGACGTGGAAGAGGAGAAACAAAAAGCGGCAGAAGCACTAAAAGGCTTCAAAACCGACAAGTTCCAAAACTGATTGGAGCAGTGCAAAAAGCATCTTGATAGGTGGATTGCATCTAACAGAGAGACCTTCGGAGGTGATTGAAGTTTAAACACGTGAGAATACACTTTTTGTTTGTTTGTTTGTTTGTTTGTTTGTTTGAGTTGGAGTCTCACTCTGTCGCCCAGACTGGAGTGCAGTGGCCACTCCTGGCCACCGCAGTCTCGACCTGCTGGGCTCCGGCGATCCTTCTGCCTCAGCCTTTCGAGTAGCCGGAATTATAGGCATGAGCTACCACGCCCGGCTGATTTTTTGATTTATTGTAGAGATGAGGTCTCGCCGCCCAGGTGGGTCTCGAACCCACGGGCTCAGGCAATTCACTCACCTCAGCCTCCCAAAGGCGCGGGATTACAGGCTGAGCCACCGAGTCTGGCTAGAATACACATTTTTTAATGAATACATTTTGGTTTTTTTGGGGGGTGCTCCTTGCCTGTGAGGTGACGGACATGTTAATTAGGTAGATGTAATCCTTCCACAATGCAAACATATCAATCAAGACATCACACTCTACCCCCCAAAAAGCCAGCTGAAGATGACTCCCAGAGGGGTAGGAGCCGGTTTGTACCTTGAGCCTTGGAGGGGCCTCAGTTGGGGTGAGTGACCACGGGGGGGCATGAGGGTCAGATGGTTGACCTAGGGCTTCGGGGTGTCATCTGTAGCCGGGGGCCCAAGGGCCCCAGTCTCAGAATGAGGCACCGACAGGAGGGTCCTTGCAACAGGCTCAGGCGGTCCCGGGCAGTCACTCACTCATGCTCGGCGAGGACAGCGGTTACCATGGGCCCTGCGACGGGCGCCATGTCACCAGCTGAACTGGGCAGTCCTGTCTCTGCCCAGCCGGAGCAGCAAATGTCTGGAGACAGGGTCTTGCCCTCTCTGACTCCCAAAATGGATCACCACAGACTCAGTCGCCCCCACTCCGTACACAGAGCGTGGCAGGCGAGTGCATCAATGCTGAGGGCAGCTTCCTCGGCTAAACCCCACCTCTGCCATGTCCTAGCTGTGTGGTTTGGGGTGAGCCGTCTAGTTTTTCTGAGTCTTAGTTTTCTCATCTGTCAAATGTGGAGATAGAGACTGAATGAGAAGACCCCAGTAAAGCTTTTAGGGCACGGCCTGGCCACAGCACACGTTCTAACTGTGTTCACTAGGATTATTACACACACACACACACACACACACACACACACACACACACACACTTTCTATTTAAGCATAACACACACACACACACACACACACACACACATATATAAATAGAAACAGAATTTCACAATGTTGCCCAGGCTGGACTTGAACTCCTGACCTCAAGTGATCCTCTCACCTCAGCTTTCCAAAATGCTGAGATTACAGACATGAGCCATTGTGCCCAGCCTGTATTATTGTTATTATTATTATTTTTTCCAGAGACAAGCTCTCACTGTGTTGCTCGGGCTGGTCTCGAACTCCTGACCTCAAGCAAATCTCCTGCCTTGGTCTCCCAAAGTGCTGGGATTATAGGTGTGAGCCAACATGCTCAGCCTATATTATTATTTCTTTTTTCCGAGACAAGGTCTCACTGTGTTGCCCAGGCTGGCCTCGAACTCCTGGCCTTAAGTGATCTTTCTGCTGGGCCTCCTGAGTAGTGGGCACTACAGGCTAGTGTTATTATTGATATCTTTATTTGCCCTGTGAAATAGGTACAATGAGCCCCATTTTACAGATGAGGAAACTGAGGGTCAGAGAGACAACAAGGTGTCCAGAGGTCAGCAGGCAGGGCCCGCCACCAGCCTGTCCTCGATTTCCCAGCAGTAACCGGAGACAGCCACAGCATCCACTAAGACAGACATGCTTGGAGGATTAAACGAGCTGATTCACTTGAGGTGTTGAGAACAGCTCTGGGCTTGTTGTAACAGCCTGGAGTCACGTGGCTGGGCCCTGGGGAAGCCCATGACTGTCCACTCCAGGGTCAGCTCTGCACGACGGGGCAGTGCTGTGGAACCTACAACTAAAACCACACAGACCTTCGCATATTCCTTTAGAAAGGACAAGGGAATGGAGGATGAAGGCTTCTCCCCCAGCCCCTACCATCTCTAAGCCCACACTGCTCCTGGGGCTCAGGGCTTCCTGGGATGGCCCCTTGGCCGGCATAGCCCCCCAGGCGAGATCAGGGGAGAGGGTACCTGGGCTGCTCCTGAATCCTCCCAGTGCAGGCCAGGTACCCTTGACTTCCTCCCTCTTGCTTCAGAACAAGGCCGGAATGAAAGATAGCCAGGGTCGGGCATGGCGGCTGATGCCTGCAATCCCAGCCCTTTGGGAGACCAAGGTGGGTGGATCACTTGAGGCCAGGAATTTGAGACCAGCCTAGACAACAAAGCGAGACCTCGTCTCTGTAAAAAAAGAAGACAGAAAAGAAGAAGAAAAGAAAAAAGAAGCCAGGTGTGTACCTGTAGTCCCAGCTCCTTAGGAGGCTGAGGCAGGGGGATCACCTGGGCCCAGTGGGTTGAGGCTGTGCTGGCTGTGAGCGTGCCACTGCTCTCCAGCCTAGGCAACAGAGTGAGACCCTGACTCATAAATAAAATAAAAATAGGCCGGGCTCAGTGGCTCAGCCTGTAATCCCAGCACTTTGGGAGGCTGAGGTGAGTGGATTGCCTAAGCCTGCGGGTTCGAGACCCGCCTGGGCAACTTGGCAAGACCTCGTCTCTATGATAAATCACAAATTAGCTGGGCGTGGTAGCATGTGCCTGCTACTTGGTAGTTTCGGCTACTTGGAAGGCTGAGGCGGAAGGATCGCCGGAGGCCAGCAGGTCGATGCTGGGGTGGCCATGGCGTGCATGCCGCTGCACCCCAACCTGGGCGAAGGAGTGAGACTCCAACACACACACACACACACACACACACACACACACACAACACACACACACACACACACTAGCCTGACCTCCCTTCTGTTCACCCAACAATACCTGGGCGAGACTACCAAAGGCCATGAAGCCTCTACCCATTCACTCACTCATTTACTTGCTTATTCATTGAACGGATCTTTACTGAGCCCCATCCTCAGTTTCTGGTCTAGGCCTCAGGTGATCCTCCCGCCTCAGCCTCGTGAGTAGCTGGGACTACCAGGCTACCATTATTATCGATATCTTTATTCACCTTGTAAAATAGGTTCAATGAGTCCCATTTACAGATGAGGAAACTCAGGCTCAGAGAGACAGCCTTTACTCTCCAGGGGAACAAAAACGGATGACTAAGTAGACAGCAGTAAGAGACATCACGATGATGCCATCAAATAGCCATAAAGAGGAGACCTAAACTGGCATCACAGAGGACATGGGGTGGGGAGGTCAGGGAAAGCTTCCTGGAGGAAAAGGCAGTAACAGTAAAGCAGTGGCGTGTGTGTCCCCAAGGCACCTTGGTCCCCTTGAAGACCACCAGATCTCCTCCACAATGAGTACACGGGTACAACAGGGGAGCCTCCTTCTCCCTGAGAAAAGCCCTGAGGAAGGACAGGGGGCCTCATCCTTGAATCTGGACTGGTTCATTGCTTGCTTTGGGCAACAGTGGCTGAAGTGATGGTGTCCCATTCCTGGAATCAGCCTGCAAGAAGGCCAAGCACTTTTTTTTGTGTGGCATGATCACAGCTTACCACAGCCTCGACCTCCTGGGCTCAGGTGATCCTCCCACCTCAGCCTCCTGAGTAAGGGGCCTACAGGCACGTGCCACCATGCCAGGCTAGTTTTTTGCCTTTTTATTGTTATTATTTTTGTAGAGTTGAGGTCTTGTTATGTTGCTCAGGCTGGTCTTGAACTCCTGGGCTCAAGCGATTCTTCCGTCTCCACCTCCCAAAGTGTTGGGATTACAGGTGTGAACCACTGCGCCCAGCCAGATCTGGGTTTTGAATCTGTTCTAACTCCAAAGTCCACAGTCTTAACCCCCATGTTTCTTACAAGTCTGTGTAAACTGGCTGTCCTTTCATTTATAGTTGCCTGCACAAGAAACAGCTGGATTTCAAGGCGGTGCTGCAATTTTTTTTTTTTTTTTTTTTTGAGTTGGAGTCTCACTCTGTCGCCCAGACTGGAGTGCAGTGGCCGCTCCTGGCCACCGCAGCCTCGCCTGCTGGGCTCCGGCGATCCTTCCGCCTCAGCCTTCCGAGTAGCCGGAATTACAGGCGTGCGCTACCATGCCCGGCTGATTTTTTGATTTTTATTGTAGAGATGAGGTTTCGCTGCCCAGGCGGGTCTCGAACCCACAGGCTCAGGCAATCCACTCACCTCAGCCTCCCAAAGGCACAGGATTACAGGCTGAGCCACCGAGCCCGGCAGTGCTGCAATTTTTTTAGAGACAGGGTCTCACTCTGTTGCCCAGGCTAGAGTGCAGTGGCTCAATCACAGCTCACTGTAGCCTCAACTTCCTGGGCTCAGGTGATCGTTCCACCTCAGCCTCCCAAATAGCTGAGACTATAGGCACGCACCACCATGCCTGGCTAGTTTTGAAATTTTTGTAGAGATGAGGTTTCACTATGTTGCTCATGCTGGTCTCAAACTCCTGGGCTCAAGCGATCCTCCTACCCCAGTCAAGACAGAGCACTGGTAATACAGGTGGGAGCTGAAAGGACAGGCCGAGAGCAGGAAATGCATTTTTCTTCACTCTTCCTCCTAAATCTTAATACAGTGATGAGAAAGTAGAAGCTATGCTTTTGGAGAAACGCACACTTTAAGTAAAACTAACTTTGCCGACTTTGTCTTTTTTAGGAACAGACTTCCTGGTGTCAGGTATCTCACAGTGTCAATCAAGCTTGCCTAGAGTAAAGGGAATTTACAAGGCCTAAGATTTCATACATTGGTCAAGGACTGTAAAAGTCATGAAACTTGTAATTACAAAAGTTATGACACGCCCAGAGGGGGAGCGGGTGGGGACTTAAGTCAAGGATCCCTCCCCCCCACTCCTGGAACCTACCTACTGGGAATGCCTAGGAGATAAGGGGAGGTACACCCTCCATTAGGTCTAAGGAATCTCGTTTGGGAAGGTGCAGGAGAATCAGAATTCCTTTCATGCCCTTCTCTAGGGGCTGTGATAATGTGGGTGAACATTAATGGGTCTCTGTGTCACAGGTTCTCCAAGACATCCACAGGTGGTCGATAAGGAAGTCACAGCAATCATGGCAGTCACATGCAACATCTCCAAGAAAAGGATTTAAGCCAGGGTTTTGGAGGGCTACGTCGCCATACTCACCTAGAGTGGAGGCCCACTCCCTGTCTGTGGGGGCGGTGAACTTTTCTTAGATAAATCTTTTCTTTTCTCACCTCTGTGTGTTGCAATTCTTTGCAATTTACTCGGATCTCTGGGTTGCCAGCGCGGCACTTCCAGCTTGCCGGCCCCGGCGGTGCTGGGTCCCTTGCTCCATCCACTTTCCCTCACCCTGTCCAGTACCCTAACAGGAGCCACGACACCCGGCCCCATGTTGCAATTTGAAAGCTCTACCCGTAAGTACCTTTTAATGCAGGAATCACAGCTAAACGACCGTCTGGGTCTTCTGACCATAGCGTCTTAATACATCACACACAGCACCAGCTGCGTTTTGGTGCCCAGAGCAAGACTTGAGAATCTGAGATTTCCTTCCTGTCTCTGCCCCGATGCCAGAATTTCATGTTCTGAAATTTTGTCTGTGACCTCCAAATGTGTCTGTGAACAGTGGCAACAAGACGATCCATGGCCTACGTGTCTTCAGAACCACAGGAAAAAAAACTTGGTTGCAAAAATCAAGGCATTTCAGGGCTGGAGGGACTCCTGAGTGTAAAGTATTTGATGCTCTCTGGCCTATGATGTCTCCAAAAGAGGTTTTCAAATAGACAAGTTATATATACCAGCTGCCTGGTTCAGTGTGCAACCTGCACAACCATACACAGCAGTCTGGAAGACACATCCTGCTCAGATACTCACCCTTCTGCACACACCTACTCATATTTGGGCCACCTGATTAATGCAAACGTGTGAGTACAGCTGATTTCCAAAGGCACTTTAGTGTACTCATGGCTACGAAGTCAAATACACCAGAACTTCTGGGTGGGTTAGGACCACAGTCTTGGGTGAGCATAGTTTAGCCACAGGACACGCCATGGCTTAAGTTGGTGCTCACGATTGTCCCCCCAAACTGCATCACCTCCCCAAGACCAACAGACATACCTGCCCACCCAGGCAAGAGCTTCTTTGCCTGTAGACCAGATTATTATTATTATTATTATTTTTTTTTTTTTTTGAGTTGGAGTCTCACTCGGTCGCCCAGACTGGAGTGCAGTGGCCGCTTTCGGCCACCAGAGCCTCGCCTGCTGGGCTCCGGTGATCCTTCCGCCTCAGCCTTCCGAGTAGCTGGAACTACAGGTGTGTGCTACCATGTCCAGCTGATTTTTTGATTTATTGTAGAGATGAGGTCTCGCTGCCCAGGCGGGTCTCGAACCCGCGGGCTCAGGCAATCCACTCACCTCAGCCTCCCAAAGGTGCGGGATTACAGGCTGAGCCACCGAGCCCAGCAGACCAGATACAGCGAAACTTCCCTAAACACGGACTAGTCGTCCATGAAAGAGCAGTGATTCATTCAGGCAGTTAAAAAAATTTACTGAATACCTACTGTGTGCCAGACACTATCCTAGGCACCAGAGACATAACCAAGAACAGAAGAAACCAAACCCCTGCTCTCTGACCTCCCGGTGGAGGACACGGGCAAAAAAATAAAGTGACTAAGTAAAATACTCGGCCAGGAGCAGTGGCTCACATCTCTAAACCCAGCACTTTGGGAGGCTGAGGTGAGAGGACTGCTTGAGGCCAGGATTTCAAGACCAGCCTAGGCAACATCGCAAGTCTCTGTCTCCACAAAAAAATAAAAATAAATTAGCCAGGCATGATGGTGCTCACTTGTAGTCTCAGCAAATGGGGAGGCTGAAGCAGGAGGATTATTTGAGCACAGGAGTTTGAGGCTACGGTGAGCCACAATCGCATCACCGCACCCCAGCCTGGGAGACAGAGCAAGATCCTGTCTCTAAAAAAAAAAAAAATACAAATAGCTGGTTTCGGTGGCTCAGCCTGTAATTCCAGCGCTTTGGGAAGCTGAGGTGAGTGGATTGCCTGAGCCCGCGGGTTCGAGACCTGCCTGGGCAACTTGGCGAGACGTCATCTCTACAATAAATCAAAAATTAGCCGGGCGTGGTAGCTCGCGCCTGTAATTCCAGCTACCTGGAAGGCTGAGGCGGAAGGATCGCCGGAGCCCAGCAGGTCAGCAGGTCGAGGCTGTGGTGGCCGGGAGCGGCCATTGCACTCCAGTCTGGGAGACAGAGTGAGACTCCAACTCAAAAAAAAAAAAATATATATATATATATATATATATATACATACATACAAGTAAAATATCTAGCTTGTCAGCGAGTGGTAGCTGCATGAGAAAAGATCTAAATGAAAGAATGGGGACAGGAAGTGTTGGGAAAGTGCTGAAATTGTGGATGAGGGGCTGGAGGACGGATCCAGCAGGTATGTGGGAGGAGAGCACACTAGGAAGAGGGGAAGTGGCTAGTGCAAAGGTCCTGGGGTGGAAACTTGCCTGAAGAGCTCAGGGAACATCAAGAAGCCTGGTGGGCCATGAGGGTGGAGCAGGACAAGGCGGGTTGTGCAGGCCCTCATGGACCCAGGGGGGATTTGGGCTTCTCCACTGAGCGAGGCAGGGGCCGCGTGAGGGGTGTGAGCAGGAGAGCAATTTAATCTAATTTATGTGCTAAAAGGATCCTTCTGACTGAAATCAGGCTAGGTGGGGGGGCGGTGGGAGGGGTGAGGCAGAAGGAGAGAGGCCTGGGGTGGAAGCTGAGGGATGAGGGTGGCCAGGCGGGCCCAGGGGAGGCGGGAGAAATGATGGGATCCCGCATGTATCCTCATGCTGTTGCCCAGGCTGGAGGGTGGTCACACACTCATGGCTCACCACAGCCTCAACCTTCTGGGTTCAGGTGATCCTTCCACCTCAGCCTTCTGAGTAACTGGGACAACAGGTACATGCCACCATGCCCGGATAATTTTTTTAAAATGTTTTTATAGAGACAGGGTCTCACTATGCTGTTCAGGCTGGTCTCAAATTCCTGAGTTCAAGCAAACCTCCTGCCTTGGCCTCCCAAAGTGCTGGAATTCCAGGGCCTGTGGGGTCTGCAGAAGGACCAGTCTGGGTGGGCAAGAGATGGAGAAAGCATTGAGGTTCTCAGCCTCAGCCCCATCTGCTGACAGGAAAAACAGGAAGGAGCTATGTTAGGAGTGCTCAGAGTTCTGTTCTGGACATTTTTTGTTTTTTATTTGAGTTCGAGTTTCACTCTGTCACCCAGGCTGGAGTGCAGTGGCACGCTCACGGCCACCACAGCCTTGACCTGCTGGGCTCAGGCGATCCTTCCACATCAACCTTGCAAGTAGCTGGAACCACAGGCTTGCACCACCCCACCCGGCTTTTTAAAAATTATTATTGTAGACATGAGGTCTCACCAAGTTACCCAGGCTGGTCTCGAACCCATGGGCTCAGGCAATCCTCTCACCTCGGCCTCCCAAAGTGCTGGGGTTACAGGCATGAGCTACCATGCCCAGCTGTTCTGGACATCTTGAGTGGGAATTGCCAGAGAACCTCACCCCATGAGGACTTCATGAGAGGTACGGGCTAGAGGCATCAATTTGGAAAACATTGGCATAGAGGGGAGTTTAAAGCCTCCAGATTAGATGAGACCACCAATAGCCTGAGTATAACCAGAGAAGTCAAGGAAAGAGGGGCTTTGGGGGTACTTGGCTGGGTGTGGTGGCTCATGCCTATAATCCTAGCACTTTGGGAGGCCAAAACAGGAGAACTGCTTGAGGCTGGAAGTTTGAGATCAGCCTGGGCAACATGGCGAGAATCTCATCTCTAAAAAAATGGCCTGTAGACCTAGTTACTCGGGAGGCTATGATGGGGGCTATGATCCCCTGAGCCCAGGAGTTCAAGGCTGCAGTGAGGTATATTATGCCACCGCACTCCAGCCTGGGTGACAGAAACCCTGTCTCTAATAATAATAACAACAAGAAAAAAGGGGCTCTGGGGGCATTTGGTAAGGCACAGTGGCTTATACCTGTAATCTCAACATTTTGGGAAGCCGAGGCAGGAGGATTGTTTGAGGCCAGGAGTT
Organism: Cephalopachus bancanus; assembly: GCA_027257055.1. Taxonomy (NCBI): domain Eukaryota; kingdom Metazoa; phylum Chordata; class Mammalia; order Primates; family Tarsiidae; genus Cephalopachus; species Cephalopachus bancanus. Next base: position 214,210 of record JAPVLO010000947.1, read on the forward strand.
TGAGACCTCTTTTCTACAAAAAATAAAAAAAAAAATTGACCAGGTGTGGTAGTCCCAGCTAAGGTGGGAGGATTGCTTGAGCCCAGGAGTTCAAGACTGCAGTGAGCCATGATTGTGCCACTGACCTCCAGTCTGGGAGACAGAGACCCTGTCTCTAAAAACAAAAACCAAAAGAGGAAGAGGAACTTTCCTCTCCCTAGACCCCTCTAAATCTCAGCTTTGCCACTCGACCATACAATCTTACTGAGGGTTTGGGCCTCTTGTCTCTAGGTCAGCACCAAATGTTTCCCAAGAGAGGGCGATCATCCAATTCCTGCCAGCTTTACAGTGACATGGCACCCCCAGGTCCCACACAACCAGCCTGCACAAAGTGAGTCGCGGTGTCTCTGGCCGGCAGCTTCTGCCTCGGTCTGAGGTATCCACTTGCTACCTGTTCTGCCAATATTTCCCCTGCGTACCAGGCAACAGCTTCCCTGCCTCAACGAGGGAAGAGGAGCCATTAGCCCTGCAAATGGTTGAGGCCGCAGCCAGATGTCCTCAGGAGGCAGGCTGGCATCCATGAGAGCAATTCAAGAGGGCAAGACTTCGATCCGACCCCAGACCTGCGGAGAGGCGGATGGCCTGGTATTCCCAAGCCCCACAGGGAAGATGGCCAAGAAGTTCAGCAAGGAACAACGTCACCTGGCCACCTGGCCTCTCCTCAGCGCCTCCCCGCCCCAGTTGGGGGCGGAAGGCGGGAGGGAAGACATTTCAGCACGGAGAGGCGCGCCGGGCGCTGTCCAAGGTGCTGAAGCCTGTGACCCACCGGGGCTTCCAGCGTCCGCTCCTTGAGTTCCTTTGGGGCGTTCTGAAAGCCGACCCCCAAAACAGGGGGTCCAGCTGGTTAATTTGGGAGCTGAGCCAAAGCATTACAAGTGAGGAAGTAGAAAGTGGGGATGGATGAGGGGTGCCCCAGTGAGTAGGTTTCATGGTGAGCAGCGAGGGTTCCATTTGGCGGAGGAGCCTCTGTGAGGCTGAACGTACCTCTCCCAGTTTCCTCGCTAAGCAGAGGGGAAACCAGAGTATTTATACACTGACTCCCACGTTCATTGGTTGGGGGATGCTCTTGGAGCACTAGGCATCTGGCACGGGGGCTGAGCAAGCTCTGGGATGTCAGAGACAGCCCTCCAACAGAGACCCAGAGAGACAGGAGGGCTGGAGGTGCCAGGAGGTCAACTTGTATAGGAACTGTCCACAGAAGGTGCCAGTAAACTCGGGGGGAGCTGTAAAAATAAGGTGTGTGAGCCGGGCTCGGTGGCTCAGCCTGTAATCCCGTGCCTTTGGGAGGCTGAGGTGAGTGGATTGCCTGAGCCCGCGGGTTCGAGACCCGCCTGGGCAACTTGCCGAGACCTCATCTCTACAATTAAAAAAAAAAAAATGAGCCGGGCATAGTAGTGCGCGCCTGTAGTTCCGGTTACTCAGGAAGGCTGAGGCGGAAGGATCGCCAGAGCCCAGCAGGTCGAGGCTGCAGTGGCCAGGAGCGGCCATTGCAATCCAGTCTGGGCGATGGAGTGAGACTCCAACTCAAAAAAAATAAATAAATAAGGTGTGTGTGGGGGGGTTGGAGTGTCTACTACATGCTCCCAAAAGAATGTTTTTTTAAAATTTTCATTTGAGTCAGAGTCTCATTCTGTTGCCCAGGCTGGAGTGCAGTGGCAGGGTCATGGCTCACTATAGCCTTGACCTCCTGGGTTCAGGTGAGTCTCCCACCTCAGCCTCCTGAGTAACTGGGACTGCAGGCACGTGCCACAATACCTGGTTAAATTAAAAAAAAAAACTTTTGTAGAAATAGGATCTTGCTATGTTGCCCAGACTGGTCTTGAATTCCTGGGCTCAAGCAAACCTCCTACCTTGGGCTCCCCAAGTGCTGGGATTCCAGACATGAGCCACCATGCCTGGCCAAGAATGTATTTTAATTTGATTCCCCTCTGTTCACTAACTCTCGCTGAGAAAGGACTAGGGGCTCAATTGTGACACAATTCTCTAAGCCCAACTACAGCCCTACAAGGTAGACACTATGATAGTCATCCCTCTTCCATGTGGTAACACTGAGGTTCAGAGAGTTTAACTCGCACGTTCAAGGTCATGTCAGGCAGAGCGCCCTACGGCCCTGAAGCCCAATTCTTACCCGCTGTGCTAGGCCAACCTCCCCTTCCTTGAACTCTCTCCTGCCTATGATTCCCCCTGGCCAAAATGGGGGAAGGGAAGGGAGGAGTCCCCTGACTTCCCATCCCAGAGAACCCTACTCTAATTCTCAAGTTTGTTTTCCTGGCAAACTTGACCTTAGGGAAATAGAATAGTACTCAAGGAAATGGATTCTAGATTGAGATCTGCCTGAGTTCAAATCCTGGCTTCATCACTTAGGAGGTGGTTGCCGTGGCTTGAATATCTGGCTTCTCCAAAATTCATGTGGAAATCTAATCCCCAAGGGGGCTGCATTGAGAGGCAGGGCCTTTAAGAGGTGACAGGGCTATGAGGACTCTGACCTCATGAATGGATTAACCCACTCATGAATGAATAGGTTCATGGGTTGATGGATGAATGGGCTATCACAAGGGTGGAATTGAGGACTTTATCAAGAGGGAACAAAGGACAGAGCTGGCAGGGACACTCCCTCCCCCCCAGCCATGTGATGCCCAGCATCAAATCAGTCCCCACCAGCAAGAACACTCTCCCCAGAAAAACTATAAGAAATACATTCCTTTTTAAAAGAAAAACCCAGTTTCTTTTTAAAAGAAATTACTAGTTTCAGGTATTCTGTTACAAGCAACAGAAAACAGACTCAGACAGAAGGTGACTTTGGACAAATTATTTAACCTCTTTGAGCCCCAGTTTCCCCCCATCTGTAAAAGGGAGATAACATTTTTTGAGTTGGGGTCTCACTCTGTGGTCTCACTCTGAGGCTGTGGCTCACCACAGCCTCAACCCCCTGGGCTCAGACGATCCTCCCAGCTCATCCTCCCAAGTGGCTGGGACTACAGGCACACAGTACCACGCCCAGCTGATTTTTTCTGTAAAGACAAGGTCTCACCATGTCGCCCAGACTGGTCTTGAACTCCTGGGCTGAAGCAATCTTCCCACCTCAGCCTCCCAAAGTGCTAGGATTACCGGCATGAGCCACCATGCCCAACGAAATAATGCTATTTAACTTAAAGGGTTGTAAGGATTGAGTGAGCACACAAGCAAGTATATAGTATAACATGTTGTAAGCACCTCATAAGTTCTGGTTTCTCGGTGTTGCCACTGTTGTTCATAACAGGAGTTATGTCCATGAGGGTACCCGGCTGAACTTAACCTGGGCCCCGTGTCATTCCAGTTTTCGAGCGGTGTCCTAGCAGAGTAGATGAGATCCTGACATACCCCATACTAGCCGTGGGACCCCCTGCAGGTAACTTAATATCGCTGAGCCTCAGATTCACCTGTCAAAAGGCTTGTGATGCTACAGTGGAATCATGCATACAAAACTCTTTTTTCTCGAGTTGGGGGGGTCTCACTCTGTCACCAGGCTGGAGTGCAGTAGCACACTCATAGCCACAGCAGACTCAGCCTGCTGGGCTCAAGTGATCCTTTTGCCTCAGTCTTCTAAGTAGCTGGGACTACAGGGGTGTGCCACTATGCCTGGCTAATTTTTTGATATATATATATATATTTTTTTGGTAGAGATGAGGTCTTGCTATGTTGCTCAGGCTGTGTCGGACTCCTGGGCTCAAGCAATTCTCCTGCTTTAGCCTTCCAAAGTGTTGGGATGACAGGCGTGAGTCACCACACCCAGTTAAAGTCTTAATGTAATGCTCAAGAAAGGACAGGAAGACAAGATGGCCGCTAATGTCATCATCATCATTGTCCTGTTAGAGTCGTGAGAAGATGAGAGAAATCAGTTCCTGCTCTTGGGACATGAGGTGGTTCCTGGTGAAACCTGGTTCAGCCAATATCATGACAAGCAAATGCTCCACACAATAACAAGATCACTGTTCTCTCAATGACGCAACTCTCATTGAGAACAACAAAAAGCATTTGTGTCACAACGGGGAATCCTTTTGGTACTGGGGTAGAAATTACTGCAGAGAGACATGAAAATAAAATGCAGCTGGCATTCATAGGAGCTGTTGTTGGTCTTGTGAGTTAGAGTGCTGACTATGTTTTGTTGTTGTTTATGGAGTGTTGTTTGTATAAACAGGCAATTCAGAGTGACCGCTCCAGAGGTGAAGAAAGAAAGAGAAGTTAAGGAGTCACTACATGTGTTTGTTCAGTTAATCAAAAAGGAAGGCCAGATGTGGTGGCTCATGCCTGTAATCCCAGCACTTTGGGAGATTAAGGCAGGAGGATCACTTGAGGCCAGGAGTTTGAGACAAGCCTGTGCAACATAGTGAGACCCCATCTCCAAAAAAACAGAAAGGAATGAAAAAAAATCTGCCAGGTGTGGTGGCTCACACATGTAATCCCAGCACTATGGGAGGCTGAAGCAAGAGGATTGCCTGAGTCTAGGGGTTCAAGAACAGCTTGGGCAACTTGATGAGACCTCATCTCTACAAAAAAATTAGCCGAGCTCGGTGATGTGCGTCTGTGGTTCCAGCTACTTGGAAAGTTGAGGCAAAAGGTCACCTGAGCCCAGCAGGTTGAGGCTGCAGCGGCCATGAGTGAGACTCCGACTCAAAAAAAAAAGAATCAGCTGGACATGGTGATGTGCATCTGTAGTACCATCTACTTGGGAGACTGAGGCAGAAGGATCACCTGAGCCCGGGAGGTCAAGGCTGTGGTGAGTTTGAACATGCCAATGCCCTCCAGCCTGGAGGACAGAGTGAGAGCCTGACTCAAAAACAAACAAAACAAACAAACAAAAACAACAAAAAGAGAGACAACATGAGAGGTGTGTGACTCTGGTCAAGACATGTGACCTCTTCAGCCTTGGTTTCTTCAACTATGTCATTTTACACAGGGAGACTTGGGATTCCTCTTTGAGGTTCCCTTTCCATTTTCCCACAGGCTACTTAGGGGAGCAGGAGAAGTGGAAGAGGGGCTGGGCTCCAGGGGCAGAGCCCCGGGCAACATTCATCCAGTCGACCACTCCCAGAGATCCCCAGACCAGGATTCTGGGCTCCTTGACATGCCAATACTTTCTGGAAGATTCCTGCCTTGCCACCATCTCCTTGTGACTTTGGGTGCGTTACTTAGCCTCTAGTGTCCTAAGCTCCCTTGTGAGTAAAATTAAGGGGCTGGGTCCACCAGAGTCCATCTGGCCCTAGAATTTAAAGCCAAAGACAACATCCTTCCCTGCAGGTCCCTGAGTCCTTGGGTCTTCTTGCCTCTGATCTTCCACGAAACTCCCCAAAGCCTGGGCCAGTTCACAAAGGCTTCCAAAACGGCATCTTCATTTTCAGAGTCACAAAATGTCAGCAATGGTCAGGACCCTGAGCTGGCCTGCCCTGTGCCTCATCTGAAGTTAAGAGCTAGAGATCCCTGCACTATTTGACTCTCCTTAAAAGCAGCTTGGATGTTCAGAATACTCATTGTCAGAAGCGTCACCATCTTCCAACTTGACAACCATTGACTCTACTAAGCACCTACTATGATCTGGGTACAGTGCTAAGCCCGTGAACACAAAAGCAATCGTCTTCACCCCTGCCCTAGTGATGTTCAGTCTCCCTTCTTAGCATGCATAGCTGTATTATTTGGTCTCTTAGATGCTTATATATATATCTGAGCATCACTGTAAAATCTCTGTCATCTCAGAAAAACAGTCAAACTCCTGAAATCTTCCTCTTACACATTCCCAGTTTAATGATCAGAACACAAATACAACCAGAATACACTTTAAAGGGGTTTGATTAAATTACAGTTAGGATGTCTCTGAGGCTCTGAGCTACACAGAATAAACAGAAAGCCACAGATAAGATCTTCTCCATCAAACTTCATACAGGAAGAAGGCAACAACCTTGGTGGTCCAGGAAAAATGAGTGATGTTTGAGTGCCGTGGTTTGCTCTAGCAATGTGACAATGGGTTTATCAGAAAATGATCATTAAAGTCTTCACTGTCTCAAAGTCAAATTAATGCACTTGAGGCCCTTTCCTCTGAATCACAGAATTAAGTGTTTACTGCATGTCACCCTCATTGACATTGGGCAGAAAGCTAGGTCTGCAGGACGTGTGTGTGTGTGTTTGAGACTAGATCTCTCTGTGTTGCCCAGGGTGGCCTCTAATTCCTGGGTTCAAGTGATCCTCCTGCCTTAGCCTCCTGAGTAGCTGGGACTACAGGTACTCAATACTGCTCTCAACTCATGCAGGACTTTTCACTCCCCCCGTCCCTGTTCCTAGCTTATAAACCCACAGGAGCATAAGTAGCACTTAGGTGTTTGAAGTCATGAAATTTGAGCGGCGTACCTGATTTGAAAGAGACAGAACAACCAGACAATATGGAAGGATGGTTGGTGACCAGAGAAATAAGAGGAAGAAAAGCAAATGAAGGCAGGCAGGATGCATAAAAAAGAAAAGAGATTGGGATAAGAAAGGACAGGATCTAGAACAGAGTGAGGACAGAATCTACTGAAAGGGTGAAGATTCCTCGAGAATCTAACAAAAGCCACAGACAAGAAAAACACACAGAGAGACACAATCTTTGCATATAATTTCAGTGGGCTCATTCATTCACACGACGAACTTCTGACCTTAGGACTCCATCCTAGATAGAGAATTTCTCCTCTAAGGAATGGATCTAGAACTCCCTCCATTGCTTGTTGGGAAACTAGAAGAAAGACCACCTTGTTGCAAGCAGGGAGGACACACAAATTCTCAGTGGAAAAACCGAACTATTGAATCATTCCCTTCAACACAAAGATCACCTGTGGAGACACATATGTGCTAAGCATCCCTAGGGGTTTCAAGAACCCTATGATAGAGATGATTTATGTATGGATAAGAGGGAGGGCTTGTTAGGGCTCCTTCCTGCCAGCAAGGTCAAGTCAGCCCCAGCCAGCAAAAGTCGGTCCCCAGGGAGCATGAATTGGCACAACCACTTTGCAGGGCAATTTGGCAATATCTATCGAGGCCCAAGCTGCATCTAACTCACAGCTCAGCAATTCCACTTCTGGGCCCATGCCCTAGAGAGACTCGCACGCAAGAAAGAGGAGACAGCTTGCTTCAAAACAGACTGAGGCTGGAGACACACTGAGGGGAGAGACACATGGTGGTATATTCATGCCACAGAATACTATACAGCTGTGACAATGAACGAATGAATGAAAACCACTCTTGCTAATCAGCTTAAGTTCATGTTGAGAGCAAAAGGCACCTTGCAGAAGAAAATGTTTCTGGAGAAATGTTACGCTTGCAAGATAGTACCATATGTTTCTTTTTTTTACTTTTACGTATTTATTTAGGGACAGGGCCTTCCTCTGCTGCCCCAGCTAGAGTGCAGTGGCATGATTATGGCTTACTACAGCCTTCAGCTCCAGGCCTCAAGCGACCCTCCCCCTTCAACCTCCTAAGTAGCTGGGAGTAGAGGTGTGCCCCATCACACCCAGCTGATTTTTACATTTTTTTTTTTTGGTAGAGATGAGGTCTTGCAATGTTGAACAGGCTGGTCTTGAACTCCTGGCCTCAAGCAATCCTCCCACCTCGGTCTTCAAAAGCACTGGGGTTACAGGCATGAGCTGCCATGCCTGACCCCTGTATTTCTTATGCACTTATGCAGTCAAAGCGTAAAATAGTCTCACTCTGATTTAAGATGTTTTAAAAAGCATAAAGTGGGTACCGTACTTTTTAATATACTTAGGTAGTCAAATGGAAATGAGAAACACAAAATCCAGGAAAGCACTTCTAGATGGGGAGAAAACAAACTGAGTTAGGCAGGGGCTGGAGGCAGGGATTAGGAAGGTTCTGTTTTGATGGCAGGTGACTCTTTCCCCTTCCCGCCCTCACTTCTTTCGCCTCTTCCCATCTCTTGCTCCAGCCACACGGGCCTCCTTACCATTCACCAAAAACGCCAGATCCAGTTCAGCCTCAGGGCCTTTGCACATGCTGATCCCTTTACCTGGCACTCACTTCCCCTGGCCACCCTCACAGCTTATTCACTCCCTTCCTTAGGTCTCCATACAATGTCCCCTTCCCAGTGAAACCTTCCCTGGTGTCCAGCCCCTCTGCCTGTAATACATCTTGTCCCTCCCTTGCTTTATTTTTTTCTGCAGTCCTCACCACCATCTGACACACTAGATTTTTTATTTGTTCATTCATTCATTCTTGTCCATTTCCACCACTAGACTATCAGTTCCACCAGGGCAAGGACTTTTTTTTTCTGTTTGGTTTACTGTTGTCTCCCGGAGCCTTGAACGGCGCCTGGCACACAGAAGATGTTTGCTAAATAGTCACCGAATGAATGAATGCGTACACAGGCGTTTGTTAGATTATTGCCTACTTATTTTTGCATGGGGGTCTCGCTATGTTGCCCAGGCTGGTCTCGAACTCGTGGGCTCAAGTGATCCTCCTACCTTGGCCCACCCAAGCAGCTGGGATTTACAGGCGCACACCACTGGCTTTATACATTTATAAGAAACAGCAACAAAGTCGGCCACTAGACTGTTCCCCAGATGAGTTTCCTAGGGGGATAAGAGAAAAGTGTCCATTGTCATGGTATGTCCCTGGAATCTGCCAAGGCCCCCAGCCACAGGATGGCAGGCGCAGTCAACAGAGGGCCCTTGGGGAACGTCCAAGCCCATGAGACTCCTTGTAACAGACCGCTCATACCTGAAAGCCTCTGCAGAAATAAACCAATGCAAAACAGCTCCTTCCTGAGAAGTAATGTTGGTCCAAAACAAATCTGCACCACGAGAGCCCAGCCAATGCAGCATGGGCGCCATGACCCATGACATCCACCAAGACAGACCAGACCTGAAGCAGGAACAGAGCGTGGAACTGCAATCCCATATAGCATTACCATGAAGAAGGGGTCCCAGGAAAGAGGGGTCTTAGACTCGAAGAGCCAGACTCAGCTCACAGGAGAGCAGAGGGTGACGGGGGAGGAGCCAGCTGTCAATACCCAGTGGCAATGTCCAGACTGGAATGTGACAAATGACTCTGGAGTCCCCGACAGGCACCGGTTGACCATTCACCAAATCCTTCTAAGCATGATCTGATATTTCCCAGCTTCCCTTGAAGTGGTGTGTGATCATGTGACCAGGCTCTACCCAATGGGCTATGGATGGAACAGGTGTGGGTCACGTCCCTTCCAGTCCCATAAACCTTCCCAAGCATCACCCTCCACACTGGCCTCTCTTCTGTGGTTTGATACAGACAAGTGTGAAGTTCTTGGAAGCTGTGGATAAGAATGAGGAACCACAACATGGTGGGGGCCAGAGTCCCTCAATCACTGTTTGGGGGAGACAAGCCAGCCAACTAGGTACAACTGCTTACGACTTTCTGTTTTTTGTTTAAGATGGGGTCTCACTCTGTCACCCAGGCTGAAGCGCAGTGGCATGATCACAGCTCACCACAGCCTTGACCTCCTGGGCTCAAGTGATCATCCCACCTCAGCCTCCGAAGGAGCTGGGACTACAGACATGCACCATCACACCTGGCTAATTTTTGGTTTATTATTTTAGAGCTGGGATCTCACTATATTTCCCAGGCTGGCCTCGAACTCCTAACCTCAACCGATCCTCCCGCCTCAGTCTCCCAAAATGCTGGGATTACAGGCACATGCCACCATGCTCCATTTTGGACTTTCAGTGAGTGAGGAATAAACTTCTGCTGTGTTTGAGTCATTCCCTAGTTGGAGATCTTCTGTTACAGCAGTGACTGTTACCTTAGGCAAGTTCCTTGGAGGAAAGCATATGCACATTTTTTTTTTTTTTTGAGTTGGAGTCTCACTCTGTTGCCCAGACTGGAGTGCAGTGGCCGCTCCTGGCCACCGCAGTCTCGACCTGCTGGGCTCCGGTGATCCTTCCGCCTCAGCCTTCCAAGTAGCCGGAATTACAGGCACGCGCTACCATGCCCGGCTGGTTTTTTTTTATTTATTGTAGAGATGAGGTTTCGCTGCCCAGATGGGTCTCGAACCCGCGGGCTCAGGCAATCCACTCACCTCAGCCTCCCAAAGGCGCGGGATTACAGGCTGAGCCACCAAGCCCGGCTGCATATGCACATTTTAATCACGGTTCATTGTATTATGGATCCGTAAACGCCCCAAAGATGTGACCAGAACACCATTTAGATTGGTCTTCTCCATCGTCATAACCACAATCCCTTGTGCCCAGAAGCTCCCAACAAACATTCACGGATTCGAAACAACGGCAAGACATCCCCAAGCCCAGCGAGAGGCCCGCGCCTGTGCAACTGACAAAACCTCAAGTCCAGGAATCATACAGACCCATGATCACATCTGGCTCCACCCCGATCAGACTTTAAACAAGTTCCGCTGTGCTCTGATGCTGCCGAGGTCACGTGGGAATATTAATATTTCCTAATTCATTGGGTCATTGTGAGGATTAAATGGGAGGATGTACATGAGGCACTTTGGAAGCTATCATCAGCTCTTATTTAGTGGTCACAGAAAGCGTCTGCTGTGATACAGAGCCGAGACATGGGCACGGGAGCAGGGCGGGGAAGGAGGCAGATGCACGACGGAGGACAATGCGGACTCAGCCTTTCTGAGCCCAGCCCCAACCACACCAACCACAGCCTTCCCATCCCTCGGCGAGAGGCATTGAGGACCACAGCACGTGCCACCTACCCTGTTAGCACCACCACGAAGTCCATGACGTTCCAGCCATTCCTCAAGTAAGAGCCTTTGTGGAAGGCAAACCCAAGGGCGATGATTTTAATTCCAGCCTCGAAACAAAAAATTCCAATGAAGTATGGTTCGGTGTCATCCTGGAAGGGAGAGAAGGCAGGGTCAGAGTCTTGGGCTGGGCAGAGGGTGGCACGCCCAGGGAAGGAGCATGACCAGTGCCCATCTCCCTCTCACTTCCCTGACCCACCTGCACCCATCAACCCTCACTTCGTCTTGCTGGAGTTCCATTATTTTGGAGTTGCAATCTCACTCTGATGCCCAGGCTGCAGTGCAGTGGCACCATCATGGCTCACCCTAGCCTCAACCTTGTGGGCTCAGGCGATCTTTCTGCCTCAGCCTCCCGAGTAACCAGGACTACAGCCACCATGACTGGCTCACTTTTTTTATTTCTTGTAGAGATGAGATCTCACTATATTGCCTAGGCTGGTCTTGAGCTTCTGGACTCAAGTGATCTTCCGACCTTGGCCTCCCAAAGTGTTAGGATTATAGGTGTGAATCACCATGTCTGGCCTTATTTTTTAGAGACAAGGTCTTGCTCCGTTGCCCAGGCAGTGGCGTGAACACAGTACATTGTAGCCTTGAACTCCTGGGTTCAAAGGGTCCTCCCACCTCAGCCTTCCAAGTAGCTGGGAATACAGGCGTGCACCACCGTGCCCAGCTGCAGACTTCTCTTGACCGAAGATTTTTACAAGTGAAGCAGCTCAGAGAAGACACTTTTCTCCTCCTTCCCTCTTGGCCGACCTCACATACCACCGAGCCACGTGGAATTGTTTGTTTGGATCCGTGTTGTTTAATACGGCGGCCGCAGCCCACGTGTGGCTATTTCAGTTAAAATTAATTTTAATGTAACAAAATTAAAAATGTAGTTCTGCAGTCACACTAGCCACATTCCGAGTGGCGTCATATTGAACGGCACAGATGGAGACCACTGCTACGAGTGCAGAGAGTTCTACGGAAAAGCGCTGGCTTGGTGTTTGCAGTTTGAGGTGGAACCCTGTGCCCTGACCTCACTCCCAAATCTGACTCCCAAGGATGGCTCTCTGTGGCACAGTCAGGGTGTGATGGGATTGGGCTCAGGCTTCTGCATTGGGTGGTACGCGGCCAGCGCCCGCACTTCCCGGTCCCTATGCAGAACCTACCCATTCTGGCTCCCAGCTGATAGTCAGCCATATTTGAAATTAAGCTACACATTGTTCCACCAGGGCCCTACATGGACGTCTTCCCATCCGTCATTGAGGTGTTTTTTGAGTCAGGATCTCACTCTGCTGCCCAGGCTAGAGGGCAGTGGCACGATCACAGCTCAACACAGCCTCAACCTCCAGGGTTCAGGCGATCCTCTCACCTCAGTCTCCCAAGTAGCCAGGAGCCACCATTCCTGGCTCATTAAAAAAATTTTTTTGTAGAGATGAGGTCTCGCTATGTTGCCCAAGCTGGCCTCGAACTCCTGGGCTCAAGCGATCCTCCTGCCTCGGCCTCTCAAAGTGTTGGGATGACAAGCGTGACCCACCATACCTGGCCAAGTCAATATCTTCCACATGGATTTTGTTTGGATAGGATGTTTTCATGGGCCATGTGAGCACTTGTGACTTGTCCCCCTCCCGGTAGACACCAGGTATGCAAGGTGGCAAGGGGACAGGTGGAAAGGGAGGTTGTCTCTTCCCCCCTCGTGACTGGGGCTCGTGAAAGCTGGGATCCCCGCAGGCAGGCTCTTGGCCCCGGGACCGAGAGCCCACCCTGCACCCTGAGGCCCTCCCCCAAGGCAATGTCCCGCAGAAGGGAGGAGAGACCTGCCGAGGAGACACCACTCACCAGCCGCTCGGACATCGGGGTCTTGTCGTCATCAGGCAGATGTTGCTCCAGCGCGAGGACGATGCAGTTTGCGATGATGGTGGCTAAAATCATGTATTCAAAGGGAGTAGCGAGGAGTTAAGGAAGAGACTTTCCAGTATGTTTTTTTGTTTGTTTTGAGTCGGGGTCTCACTCTGTGGCCCAGGCTTGAGTGCAGTGGCAAGATTGTGTCTCACCACAGCCTTGACCTCCTCAGCCTCCCAAGGAGGTGGGACAACAGATGCCCGTCACCCTGTGCAGCTCATTATTTTATTTGTGTAGAGACGAGGTCTTGCTATGTTGCCCAGGCTGGTCTCAACACCCGGGCTCAAGTGATTCTCCTGTCGCAGCCTCCCAAAGTGCTGGGTTTACAGATCTCAAGCACTTCAGAACCTCCTAACCCCTATCAGCAGGTGGAGTCCTTCGGGTCTCCCACCTGGTGGGGAACCCTTCAGGTTCTAAGCCCAGGGCAGGTGATCTTTAGGAAGAAATGTGGAGGCTCACCCTCGATCTCACCTCCAACATTCATTGAACAAGTATGGATCAGAACCTGCTGCATGCCAGGCTCTGTTCTGGGCACTAGGGACATGGCTAGGGGCAAAATAGATAAAAGTCCCTGCCCTTGGGGAGGAAATGAGCATAAAGGCGATAATTATATTACATAGACACGTCATACACACGTTATCAACTACAACACATATACTGCTAAGAAATACATCACTTGGACTATGTCATAGAATATGTTACACGCACTGTGTTATTTAGTAACATAGTCAATTCTAACATAATCAATGCTAATAGAGAGCAAATCAGGGAAGGGGGATGGGGTTGCAATATGGTCAGCCAGGCGCGGTGGCTCATGCCTGTCATCCCAGCACTTTGGGAGGCTGAGGTGGGAGGAATGCATGAGGTCAGGAGTTCGAGACCAGCCTGGGCAACATAGCAAGACCTTGTCTCCACAAATAACCAAAAACTTAGTCAGGCATGGTGGCGTGCGCCTGTAGCTCCAGTTACTCGGGAGGCTGAGGTGGAAGGATCATCTGAACTCAGGAGGTTGAGGCTGCAGTGAGCCGTGAGTGTGCCACTGCACTCCAACCTGGGCCACAGCATGAGATCCTGACTAAAAAAATGTAAGTAAGTAAATAAATAACTGAAAATATGGTGGTCAGATTTGATGCCAAAAGCATAAGCTACAAAATTTAAAAAATGAATACATTGGACTTCACCAAAATTAATAACTTTTGTGGCTCATCAAAAGACAACATCAAGACAGGGAAAAGATGACCAACAGAATGGGGAAAAATGTTTGCAAATCACATATCTGGTAAGGGTGTAGTATTCCACTATATAAAGAACACTCACAATCCAATAACAAAAAGACAAACAATTCGAGTTCTTTAAATGGGCAAAGAGCTTGAATAGATATTTCTCCAAAGAAGATAAACAGATGGCCAGCAGGCACACAAAAAGATGCTCAGCTTGTTAGTCACCAGGAAAATGCAAACAAAAACCACCATGAGATATCGCTTCATGCCCTCTAGAAGGAACAGAATTTTATGCAACCAGACAAACAGAAAAAGGGTTGGTGAAGATATGGAGGCTGGAATCCTTGTGCGTGGCTGGTGGGAATATAAATTGGAAAGTGGTTTGGTGGCCCCTCAAAAAGTTAAACAGGCTGGATGCGGTCGCTCAAGCCTGTAATCCCAGCACTTTGGGAGGTTGAGATGAAGGGATTGCCTGAGCCCATGGGTTCGAGAATGGCCTGGGAAACTTGGCAAAACCTCATCTCTACAATAAATCAAAAAATTAGCCGGGCGTGGTAGCGCAGATCTGTAGTTCTGGCTACTTGGAAGGCCGAGGCGAAAGGATTGCCTGAGCCCAGCAGGTCGACATCGGGGTGGTCATGAATGTGCCACTGCACTCCAGCCTGGGCAACAGAGTGAGACTCCAACTCAACAAAAAAATAAATAAATAAACAGCAAGACCATATGATACAGGAATTCCACTCAGAGATACCTGCCCCCCAAAACTGGAAAACAGGTACTCGAATACTCGCACATGGATGTCCACAACAGCACTATTCACATCAGCCAGCCAAAGGGCAGAAACAACCTAGTTGTTCACCTGTGAACCAATGGATCAACAACATGGGTGCTATATCCATAGAAGGGAGTTTTACTCAACCACAGAAAAGGAATGAAGTATTGATGCGTGAATCAACATGGACGGACCTTGGAAACATTATGCTAATGCACAGTCCCCTGGTCAGGTTGTCTATACCACATGGGAGCCCAGAGGAGGAGGGGCCCACCTTGGCCATGTGGAGGTGGATTGGCCACAGTCTGCACCCTTTCTGTGAAATGCTGACTTTGTAAACCTGCCCCCACCCAGCTGGCCACGTCCACCCCTCGATGTCAGGATAAGCCGTTCTCTGCCTGGGTCTCAGTGGAGAGGTCATTTAGAGCTGAGCTCAGCCCATACTCCTCTTTTGAGTTTCTTTTTTTTTTGAGTTGGAGTCTCACTGTCACCCAGACTGGAGTGCAGTGGCCGCTCCCGGCCACCACGGCCTCGACCTGCTGGGCTCCGGCGATCCTTCCGCCTCAGCCTTCCGAGTAGCTGGAACTACAGGCGCACGCTACCACGCCCGGCTAATTTTTTTGATTTATTGTAGAGATGAGGTCTTGCCTGCCCAGGCGGGTCTTGAACCCGCAGGCTCAGGCAATCCACTTACCTCAGCCTCCCAAAGGCACGGGATTACAGGCTGAGTTTCTTATCTAACGCAGATGGAACATCAAAAAAAACCAAACCAAACCAAAACAAAACAAACCCCAAAACATTACGTTAAGTAAAAGAAGCCGAAGACAAAAGATCCCATATGGTATGACACCTCATATTTGAAATGTCCAGAACAGGTAAATCCAGAGACAGAAGGCAGATGGGTGGTCACTGGGGCTGGGGGAGGGACAACGCGAGTACTGCTTAAAGTTTGGAACCAGATAGTAGTGATGGTTGTCTTAAATTACAAACGTACTATATGCCACTGAGTTTGTCACTTTATTTTTTTAGATTGGAAAATATAGTTTATTTAGAAAGTCGACTGGAGAGAGAGAGAAAGAGGGGGATTCACTTCCCCAAGGGAGGGGAGGGGGCCAAAGCTAGGAAACATGGCACGGCCATCGCTCAAAGAGCACATGGCCACACCAGAGTCTAGTAAGACAATAGCCATTAGTCACTTTTACATGGTTAATTGTGTTATATGAATTTCACCTCGAGGCAAAAAAAAATACGGGAGGCTGGGCACAGAGGCTCACACCCATAAACCCAGCACTTTGGGAGGTCGATGTGGGAGGATTGCTTGAGGCCAGGAGTTTGAGACCAGCCTGGGCAACACAGCGAGACATCGCCTCTATAAAAAATCAAACACTTAGCTGGGCATGGCAGTGTGTATCTGCAATCCCAGTTAGTTGGGAGGCTGAGGCGAGAAGATCGCCTGGGCCCAGGAGGTCGAGGGGGTGGTAAGTCGTGAGCTATAAGCACTCCAGCCTGGGTGACAGAGCAAGACCTCGACTCACAAAAATAAAATAAAAATATGGTGGGCCTCTGAGCAGCTGATATTTCAAGATCCGAAGGCTGGGAAGGGCAGTCCACGTGGCCAACTCTAGACACCGCAGGGACTTTCCCTCTGGCTTGCAAACCTTTCCCTGCATCCTGGGAACTCTCCTCTGGGCAGAAGAGGCCTCCCCAGTGTCCTCCTCCCTGCCCCCCTCCTCAGAGGATCCACAGGGCAGTGGGGAGAACTGGTCTTGTGCAGTTTACATCAGCGCAGTTTACATCACCCCTGCCCAGCCCCTCAGGCTCTGTACCAGATCCTGCAGTTTCTGAAAGAGAGGGTTAGGCGTGGAGACACCGATGCCCTCTGGAGAAAGCCATAGGATGCTGGTAATTCCTAAGCAGGATTTCCCGACCTCAGTGTGATCGGCATGTGGGTCTGGGTCACTGTAGGATGTAGAGTAGCATGCCTGGCCTCTACCCTGCAGATGCCAGTAGCATTCATTCCTCTGCAGCAATGACAACATAAGGTGGCTGCTAGACATTGCCAAGTGTCCCCCGAGGATGATGAAATCCACTGTTCTGTAGAGATTAATGAGCGTACCTTGGTGAATTTGCCCTCCTCTTCCCACTTTCTTTTTTGAGTTGGGGTTTCATTCTGTTGCCCAGACTGTAGTGTAGTGGCACAGACACAGCTTACTGCAGCCTCAACCTCCTGGGCTCAGACGATCCTCCTGCCTCAGCCTCCTGAGTAGCTGAAACTACAGGCATGCGCCACCATGTCCAGCTAATTAAAAAAACTTTTTTTGTAGAAACGAGGTCTCGCTATGCTGCCCAGGCTGGTCTCAAACCCCTGAGCTCAAGCAATCCTCCTATCTCGGCCTTCCAAAGTGCTGGGATTACAGGCGTGAGTCACCGGGCCTGGCCAGAACTTGGCCATGGTAAACTTCTCCCCTTCTTCCCCTAGCTTGCTCCTTTGGAAAATTAATTGGCTTCAGTCTCCCCTTCTGTCCTGGAATTGGGTTTGGCATTTTGGAGGCGCCATAAAACCATCCCTTCCAGGCTGGTGGGAGGGCTGAAACACAGAACAGCTCTCCAGGTGGGAAAATGGAATCTGAAACTGAAAACTCAGGAGAAAAAGTCTCCATACACCAGGCTTCCTTTGTTCAGGCTTTGCCTCCAGCTAAAAGCAGCAGAAGATGAGCTCCACAGACGCCCTGAAAAGCCCATCAGAGGCTCAGGCCAGTCGGGGGAGCCAGCGGAGGCCGGCCCTGCTGACGAATGCTCAGACTGGCTTCCTGCCTCCGAGCTGAAGGCGCCAGGAGCAGAGAGGACAAAGCCGGGCTATGTTGCACAAATACTCCGCGCTGCCTCGCCCTGCGGCCCCAAGAAGCAGAGACAATATTTGTACACAGGGAAGCCACGCCAATCCCTCCCTGGTCTGCTCCCGCCGTGTCCGGGCGCCTTTGTCGCTCCCCCTCCCTGCCAGCACTCGCTCCTGCCATCTCACGCCCCAGTCCCCTGGCTTCCTGCCCTGAGCGGCAGGAATGTGACTTCCTTTGCTCCGGGTTCTGGGAACAGTCCCAGAAGGCCGGCCTGCGGCACGCAGTGCTCTGCGGGCTGCACCATCGGGGTTTCTATTGCCCCATGTTGCCCGGATTTCAGACCCGCGGCTCTGGGCCACCAGGCCTTAGGATGGGGCCAGAGGGGAAGGGGCTTCCCTGCCCCACCCACTCACACAGGCCCTGCACGGCCCTCCTCTCTCCATGCCCACAGACAAGCCCCAGAGGGCACTCAGCGACATTACTTTTTATTTTTGGGGTCTGGGTCTCACTCTGCAGTCCAGGCTGGAGTGCAATGGCACGATCACAGCTCACTGTAGCCTCGACCTCCTGGACTCAGGTGATCTCCCACCTCAGCCTCCCGAGTAGCTGGGATCCCTTGTCTCTATAAAACTATTTTTTTTAAATAGAGACAAGGTCTCGTGGTGTTGCCCAGGCTGGTCTTGATCTCCTGGGCTCAAGCGATTCTCCCGCCTTGACCTCCCAAAGTGTTGGGATGACAGGCATGAACCACCACACAGGCCTGGGACTCTGCAATGTTGGTCTTCGACCCTCACGACTCCAAGTGTGATTCCGGGGCCAGCGGCATCTGCAGCCTGTTAGGAATGCAGAGTCCCAGGCCCCCAATTCAACTGCTGGGTCAGAATCCACACCACCCCTTAGCTCCATTTCGGGGTAGGAGTAGCCCAGGTAACTGCGGCTTCGAGTCATCCAGAGAGAGGCAGGGGCTCCTCTTTTTTCTCGGAGCTTTCTCCTCCACAGTCTGACCCCGAGAATGGAAGCATCTCGGGTGCCTGCCTCTGCCCCCACTCGGGCAGGGGGCTGAGAAGAAATCCAAGATCGTAATAGGATCAGAATAGGAGTAATGTTGGAATGAGTCAAATAAGCAGGAAATAAAATTCTAGACTCATGCATGTGGACGTATTCAAAGCCTTCCCACAGAGCCTATATCGCTCCGGAGAAAAGCCAGTCCTCCTGGCAGCCAGCAAGTCCCAGCATGACCTGTCTGGGTCATTGACCTGCCCCATCTGCCCTTCTCCCCCCTTGGTCACTCAGCTCCAGCCACACCCTGCCAGCTCCATATTCTCCAAACACACTGGGCACATTCCTGCCCCAGGGCCTTTGCACTCCTGGAATACCTTTCCCAACACCTACGCAGATTCCCCGCTTCACCACCTTTAGGTCTCTACTCAAATGTCACATCCTGGCTGTGCACGGTGGTTCACACCTGTCATCCCAGCACTTTGAGAGGCCCAGGCAGGAAGACTGCTTGAGCCCAGGAGTTCAAGACCATCCTGGATAACATAGCAAGACCTCATCTCTACAAAAAATAAGCCGAGCGTGGTGGCACACGCTTTGTAGTCCCAGCTCCCCGGGAGGCTAAGGCAGTAGGATTGCCTGAGCCTAGGAGGTCGAGGCTGCGGTGAGCCGTGATGGTGTCACTGCACTCCAGCCTGGGCGACAGAGTGAGACCCCAACTCAAAATAAAGAAATAAGATCACATTCTTCAAGCCCCTTTGCCTGCCTAATATATTTTTCCTCAGCCCGTTCCCAGTCAAGCATCTCCATATCTTCCTTCTTTATATTGTTCCCTGTCACCCCCATGCCAACAGGGATTTTTGTCGCCTTTGTTCATTGCTTTGTCCTCTGCTCCCAGGAGGGCGTCCATTATATAGCAGGTGCTCAATAAACACCTGTGGAGGGAGCCAAGGAAACAGGGTAGGGGGTATGCTGGGGAGGAGGTTGGGGGTGTGGGGAGGGGTGGATCCTGGTTTCTACACATTTGCCCTGACCTTGCCTCAGGCCAAGTCCCCATGAGCCTGTTAAGACACACGAAGCCCCTCGAATAGTCAATGATGCACTTGGCATCCAGATGAAAGACGGGGGTGCTGAGTTATCTGCATGGGCAAAGAGGCCTTTCCCACCCCCTGCCCCGGTCAGAGGCTGCACAGGGGAGTCTGGGCTGGGGGAGGCAAGGTTTTCTCACCCCGGCCTAGAGCCGTGCCTGAGCCTCCCAATTTAGAATGCCTGTTCTCACAGCTGCGGTGAGCAATGCCTCCTAGCCGAGCTGAACTATGCTGCTTTCTGATTGGCTCAGGGAGAAAGTACCTGTGTCAGCGAGATCTGGAATAATCAGCCAGCCCCGCCAAGGAGGAGGAGGAGGAGGAGGAACAGGAGGAGGAGGGGGAGGAGAGGAGGAGGCTGGAGAGGAGGAGGCTAGAGGGGGCGAGAGCTGAAAGAAGAGAAGCATCCCTGATGGGAGGAAGAGCTGCCTCCGAGATGGCTCTCGGAAGGCTTGAGAGCAGACAGCCCCGCGGGCAGGTGAGGACACATAGGGCTCTGCACACAAAGAGACCAGTCAGGACCTTCAGGGGACTGTGAACATGACCAAGCCATTCGGGGCAGGGAAGAAGGAAGCCGCACCCGCCAACAGGACCTGCTCTTGGGATCTGGATCATCAAGGCAAATCAGTTCTCAAAGTGGCCATAAGTCGGGCATGGTGGCTCACATCTGTCATCCCAGCACTTTGGGAGGCCGAGGTGGGAGGACTGCTTGAGCCCAGGAGTGCGAGACCAGCCTAGGCCACATAGGGAGACCTTGTCTCTACAAAAAAAAAAAAAAAAAAATCAGCCAGGCATAGTGGCACACAGCTGTAGTCCCAGCTACTCAGGAGGCTGAGGCAGAAGGATCTCCTTAGCCCAGGAGGTCGAGGTTGCAGTAGCTGTGATTGTCGTGATCCCACCACTGCACCCCAGGCTGGGGGATAAAGTGATACTCCAACTCCAAAAAACAAAAAAAGTGGGCACAGCTGACAGTTCCCATCCTTTCATGAGACCCTACGGAATGCCTAAGTAACCATGCCTTTCTCTTTGTGGGAGCCTTCACCTTCGTCTCATTTCAAACCTCCTGTGAAAATCAAATCAGGTGTGTCAATGCATCATGACCTCATCTCCACTCTGGGGGCTGAGATGGGTGTGTTCTGAAGAAACAGATATTTGCATGAGTCAGCCGAGCGGTGGAGCTCGGGGAGAGAAGCTGAGCGGACCTTATTTTCTGCCAGCTCCACGCTTGTCACGATCACCAGGAAAGGGGAGTGGGGGTGCCCTAGACGTATGGGCTGAAGACATATTCCTTGCTTCACTAAACAAATGCCATAATTGAACTCGGCGATATGATCAACTATTATGAGGCCATTGACAAGTACAACAACCATTATTACAGCTGCCGTGTTGTGGTTGGTTTTTTTCCAGCTTCTTTGGGCAGACACCAGGGCAAGCACTTTCCTTCAGTTAATTCCTTGCTGCAGTTCTACGAGGTGGGTTCTGTTGGAAGCCCCATTTTCCAATTAAAAAGATGAAGACTCGAGAAATTAAACAAATTGCCTGAGGTCACACAGGAAGTGCTGGCAGAGTTGGGGGCTCACACCCAGGTCTGGCCAGCTCCACGGTCTATGTCTTTAAGTTGGTGGTCCTCACAGACCACTTAGCAGCTACCCTTGTTAGAAGGTGAATGGTTTCGCCTTTATTGAAAAATTGGCCAAGTTCAGTGGCTCATGCTTGTAATCCTAGCACTAGGGGAGGCTGAGGCATGAGAACTGCTTGAAGCCAGGAGTTTGAGACCAGCCTGGGCAAGATAGCACGACCTCGTCTCTACAGAAAATAGAAATAAAAATTGAAGCCAGGGGGACTTTTTGGTGACACCTTGTTACTTAACTATATGGATTAGACCAAACAGGTTACACATCACCCAAATCCCACCCAATGGCCACTACTGAATTTAGTAAAAGTCACCCATTCCATGCGAGTCCACACCCTCATAAGCCCATCCCAAGTTGGTCAGACTCATGCCTATTTCAGTTTCCAATAATCCAAAGAGTCTCCAGTTCTCAGACATGGGCTTCAAACTCTTCAACACATAGCACCAACCAAAACCAAACCCAGAAGAGTGCTCCCCGCCCATCGAGAATCCCAGGACCTTCAGCAGTAATGGCGTTCTAACCAGGGCAACTCTGGTGCTGACCAGGACGTTTTCAGCACCACGGCCAGCGGCAACGAGGCGCAAGTTTAATTTCACAACCATGCTGGGATGGCCAGCAGGCAGCAGGGCAGGCAAACCCAGCATCAACTATTAACACCCTATGAGACATCTGTAAAGATGTGCATTTCATATACAGGGCAGAGGGAGAAATGATTCATTATGCCATCAGGAAAATCAAATGAAGAGAAAAGTAAAACCCAATACCAAACAGGTATTTTTCTTCCTCCCTTCCTCCCTCCCTCCTCTCTTTCTCTCTTTCTGTCGCCCAGGCTGGAGTGCAGTGGCACGATCACAGCTCATCGTATCCTCAACCTCCTGGGTTTCAGCAATCCTCCCTCTTCAGCCTCCCAAGTAGCTGGGACTACAGGCATGCACCACCACACCCAGCTAATTTTTTAAGCTTTTTGTGGAGATGAGATCTCACTATGTTGCCCAGTCTGGGCTAAAATTCCTGGGCTCAAGAGATCCTCCCACCTCCCAAACTGCGTGAGTCACTGTGCCCAGCCCAAATTGGTTTGTTTTCTAATATTTCCCAAGGATTTTCAACACTTTGGTTCTGAAATAAGAAGTCTACCTAGGGCTGCTAAATCATGTTTCTGCTCAGAAAACTGGCAATATTGAAAGGGTTTGGGAATCAGACATGGCTTCGACGGTGGACAAGAGTTTCTTTCCCTGAGCCTGTTTCCTCATGTATAAAATGTGAAAAGTACAGCAAAAGAAAGAATCAACAGAGTAAATAGACAACTTACAGAATGGGAGAAAATATTTGTCAACTGTGTAACTGACAAAAGGCTAATATCTGGAATCAACAAGGAGCTCAAACAACTCATTAAGAAAAAAATAAACAAATAACACCACTAAAAATGGGCAAAGGACATGAATAGACGTTTTTCAAAAGCGAATAGACATTTTTCAAAAGCAAATATCCAAGCGGCCAACAAACATGAACACTCAACATCGCTAATAATCAAAGAAATGCTTAAAATCACAATGAGATACCATCTTATACCACTCAGAATGACTGCTATTAAAAAGTCAAAAAACAAACCTGCTGGCGAGGATACGGAGAAAAGGGAAGGCTTATACACCGTTGGTGGAAATGCAAATCAGGACAACCTCTTCAGAAAATAGTATGGAGATTTCTCAAAGGACTAAAAATAGAACTACCATTTGATTCACCGATCCCACTTCTGGGTATCTACCCCAGGAAAATAAATCGTCACGTAAAAAAACATACCTGCACACATATGTTTATCATGGCACGATTCACAATAGCAAAGTCACGGAGCCAACTCAAATGTCCACACCCGTGGATGACTGGATAAAGAAAATTTCATATATGTATACCATGGAACACTACACAGTCATAAAAAGGAATGAAATAGTGTCTTTTGCAGCAACATGGATGAAACTGGAGGTCATTCTCATAAGAGAGATAACTCGGAAACAGAAAGTCAAATTGCACTCGTGAGTGGGAGCTACACAATGTCCACACATCGCCATTCCAAGTGAAATAACAGACAAGGAGACTCCACAACAAGGGAGGGAAGAAGGAGGATGAGGAAGAAGAAATTACCTACTAGATACAATGTACATTATTCGGTGATGGTTACACTGAATGCCCAGACTTCACTGCCAGGCAATATATCCATGTAACAAAAATACAAGTGTACCCTCTAAATCTATTTTTTAAAAAGCCCAGACTCTCATTATTGCATAATCCATAGTAGAATCTAAACAAAACACACCAAAACCAAAACAAATAAAATGTGCAAAACAGCACCTACCTGCTAGCACTGTGAGAGAATGGAAGGGGTTGATATAATATACTTAGAACAGGGCCCTGCATACAGTAAGTGCTCAATAAATGTGAATGCTGTATATTGTTCACGCGAGTTCGTGTGATGACGAGAACATTCAAAGTGCTCCTGGAAAGCACAGGATGGAGGAGCTCAACTCACTGTCATCATGCAAGGGAATGTTGATCAGTTCTATGGCAACTCCTGTTACTAGTATTAACATCGACTGCTTTGTATGTGTCTAGGTCTTGGTTCTTTCCTTTCAGTTGGGTGAGGGAGAACAAGCCCACCTCCCATCATGGCCAACTAGATGCGATCTCCTATCAAACCTGAGATGTTTCCAACAACAGACTGCCGTCCACTCTCTGATAGCAGACTCAAAATAAACGATACAAAAATCTCCGCTGGATATTTCTTCTATTTTTTTGAGTCAGGTTCTTGCCCTGTCCCCCCAAGCTGGAGTACAGTGGCAACAATCACAGCTCACCATAGCATCCACCTCCTGGGCTGGAGCGATCCTCCTGCCTCAGTCCCCCAAGTAGCTGGGACTACAGGCACACGTCACTGTGCCCGGATTTTTTTTTTAATTTGTATTTTTAGAGACAAGTTCTCACTGTGTTGCCCAGATTGGTCTCAAATTCCTAGGTTCAAGCAATCCTCCTGCCTAGGCCTCCCAAGGTGCTGGGATTACCGGCGTGAGCCACTGTGCCTGGCCAGGTATTTCAGATAAGTGGACTTATACGTGATGTGACCCTTTTAGGCCTGACTTCTTTCACTTAGCATACTGTTGTTGAGGTCCATCTATGTTGTAGCATGAACGAGAACTTCATTTCTTTAAAAAATTTTTTTTTTATTTTAAAGATGTGGGGTACAATTCAGGATTAGGTATACAAGTGGTCATCATACAGGTAAAGTTTGGGCCTCCCCTTGGTCCTCCCTTCGCCTGATTTGGGATAAGGTACCCTTGGTGATGTTATGTTCCCTCCCTCCCCCATCCTCTGGCAGTGTACCACTACTGTCAATCCCTTTCTTATAGTATTATGATAAATGTTCAGGGTCTGCTTATGAGTGAGAACATGTGGAACTCAGTTTTTGTTTCTATGATAGGTCACTGAGTATGATTGACTCTAAATCCATCCAAGTTGCTGCAAAATCCACACGTTTGTCCTTTTTTATGGCTGCATAACATTTCATTGTGTATAAGTACCACATTTTTTTTTTTATCCAGTTCAGTTTCGATGGGCAGCACAGTTGGTTCCACATTTTTGCTACTGTAACTAGAGCTGCTTATTCCTTTTTATGGCTGGTATCTGATTGGACAATAAACCACATTTTGGTCATCCATTCCTCTGTGGATGAACTCGTGGGCTGTTTCAACCTTCTATTTAGAACAGATAAATCCACAGTGGCCGGAGGCAGAATGATGGCGGCCAAAGGATGGAGGAAGTGGGACATTGAGAGCAACTGCTTAATGGGTACAAGCCTTCCTTCTGGGGTGATGACAATGTTTTGGAACTACACAGAGGTGGTGGTTGCATAACAGGGTGAATGTACTAAATGCCACTGAACTATTCATTTCAAAACGGTTAATTTTATGTCACAGGAATCTCACCCAATTAAAAAATCCCCAATTATGTTTTTTTAATCCTTTTCCCTTGACTTTCTGTTCAAGGTTTCCATCAAGGACCTTTACCCACTCATTTTTCTGGCTCTTTCCTCTGGACCCTGAACCACAGAAAGAAACATGATCTAACAGCTCTCAAGAATATCCCCCTCCACCTTTTAAAAAAAATTATTAACTATGTATCTATTTATTTATTTAGGTTTAGAGATGGGGTCTTGCTATGTTGCCCAGGTTGGTCTCAAACTCTTAGCCTCAAGTGATCCTCCCACCTTAGCCCCCCAAGTAGCTGGGACTACAGGCATGACCCACTGCATCTGGTGTGGAATATGTGTTTACTGTTTTATATGTGTTTTTTTAGTTTTACAACACACTGATGGGTCATTTAGAAAGTGGAAAGTCCTTACCCCACCCCGCTTCTCAGAGATACCCTCTGCTCCCAGTTTGGTGTTTTGTCTTTCTGATTTTTCTCCACACACATATTCTTTGTACTGGCTGCTTCCCTTCTTGGGTTACTCTTCTCTCAGATATAAGCAAGGCTCATTCCTTTGTCTCTTTCAGCTTTTATTAAAACATTATCTTCCCTCTAGCCAGGCTGGAGCGCAGTGGCATGATCATGGCTGACCACAGCTTTGACCTCCTGGGCTCAGATGATCCTCTTGCCTCAACCTCCTGAGAAGCTGAGACTATGGGAACACACACCACCACGACTGGCTTATTATTAAATTTTCCTTTTTGGTAAAGATGAGGTCTCGCTATGTTGCCCAGACTGTTTTTCAATTCCTGGGCTCAAGCAATTCTCCCACCTCGACCTCCCAAAGCGTTGGGATTAAAAGTGAGCCACCATGCCCAGCTTAAATGCACACTTTAAATGTATAAATTGCTCTGGACCAAAACACTTAAACATGGAAAAATCAACATGACTCATGGAAAACACACACATACACAAAAGTAAAATGCAGATCCCCTGGTGAGAAGATAAAGAAAAAAAATATTGAAACAAGTTTTAATCAGGAGGTGTTCACCAATTTCAGACTCTTGGGTCTGGGAAGAGAGTAAGAAGTGAGGCTGCTTTGGGGATCAGATTCCAGCAAGAACCAAAGACTCTCTCCTTGTTTCTGTTTCTTTCTCTCTCTCTCCAGGTCAGCAAAGTTGTCTGGGGACCTCTGAGTGATGTGAGGTCTGTCTCTTAATTCAGTTTACAACCACCTTCCTTCATATGTTCACGCTACCAAGGGGAAGTCCTTCCCCCATCCTGCGGTGCTGACTCCCCTGTTCAGTGGTCAGCGAAGTCCTCCAGTTCCTTGCATCTTCTCTATACTTTCTGTCTGCCTCATGGTTTTAACCCAAACCTGGAAATTCCCTGAACACCTTTAACTTCAAGACCGAGGGGGCCGCTGACAACTTCGAATCAGTTCCCAAAACAAAAGGAAAATGCAGCTTCAGAAGATGTCCACCGTTGTGAGGAAACTCAGGGAGGCCAAGGCAAAGACCCCAAGAAGTCCAAGAAGGACCCTCCCCACCCAGTGAGGTGAACAAGAAAGGTACCCTAGAAGGTAGGTGAGGTGAAGAGGGCCCCCTTGAAAGCAGAGGCAGCCAGGAAAAAGCCCCAAACAGGGCAACAAAGTCAAGAAGGAACCCCTCAAACCAACCAAGGCTATAAAGGTCCTTCCTGGTGCCCCTGGGATCTACAGGAAGTTCAAGGTCAAAGGCAGCACTAGTAGCCAAGGTGCCGACCCTACAGGGAAACAAAAGCTAGGAGCAAGACTCTGGCGGGAGCCTGAGAACCTTACCCATGTCCATGTGGCCAGACCATGGTCCACACCCACCCCTTCCTTCCTTTCCTGACTGCTGGAAGATGTCCCTACCTCCTCATCAATGGCCACACCAGCCATGCACGCAGAGAAGCTTACACCAGACACCTCCAAAATATCCTTCCCAGCATCCTTCCCTTCTCTCTCCTCCCGCCAGCTCACTAACGCACTTAGATGCAAACCGACATCCATCCACTGAGCTTGGGAACCCACTGGCCCCACCTGTTCTCAGAATGCTCCCTGCCGGTCTTCTTCCTTGTCAAGCGTACATTGGTTGATCACACAGCACTTCCCTACCTATCGCTCTTTCCCTCCTGGAAAAAGTCCATCTCTGCATGGACTCAACTAGTTCCCTTCCCCACGCCTGGACAATGGAACATTCCAGAACAAGATCAACTATCTGGGATAATAACATTAACTTCATTACCCTAGACCTCAAATGGGTATTCAAAAACTCCAGCATCAGGCCAGTGAGGCTCACGCCTATAATCCCAGCACTTTGGCAGACCGAGGTGGGAGGATCGCTTGAGGCCAGGAGTTTGAGATCAGCCAGGGCAACATAACAAGACCACATCTCTACAGAGAAATGAAAAAATTAGCTGAGCACTGTGGTGTGTGCCTGTAGTTCCAGCTACTTGAGAGACTGAGGCAGGAAGATGGCTTGAGTCCAGGAGTTGAGGCTGCAGTGAGCTATGATTGCACCACTGCACTGTAGTCTGGGAAACAGAAGAAGACCCTATCTCTAAAAAAGAAACAACAACAACAAAAATCCAGCATCCTAGATAGAAGAGACCAACGCACATCGGTACACTGGATGGGAATGACCTAGTATAGGGAAATAAATCCTCTCCCATCGTTAAAAACCCACTCCTGACCCCAAGTCTCCCTCCAGCCACGAGCCCTTCTATCTCCTCTCCTCCTCCTCCCCACCCCACATTCCTCATCTGCCCCCTCCGGGCTGGCCTCCACCTTGCTCCTGTAAGTAGATGTAGTCTTCCTCCTGCCCTCCTGGACTCCACTCCTCAGTCTACCCTCCCTATGCCTACTTTCCTGCCCAGTTTCTAAATACTGGTCTTCTCCGGAGTGTGGCCCTTGGCCGCCCTCCCTTCTCTGTCCACACCCTCTTCTGGGGCTTGCGTGCACTGTGATGCATTTTGTCACTCTCCTGCCGCCCTTTCCCCCTTGCTCAGTGTCCTGAGAGAGGCAGGGCTGACTTCTGAGGACCACACCACCCAAAACTCCACATCCTCTGCCTGCCAGGCGGGCTTGGCCAATGGGAGGCCAAGCATTTCTTCACTCCATGTCCCCTCT
This sequence comes from Cephalopachus bancanus, assembly GCA_027257055.1. NCBI lineage: Eukaryota > Metazoa > Chordata > Mammalia > Primates > Tarsiidae > Cephalopachus > Cephalopachus bancanus. The sequence continues at coordinate 242,547 of JAPVLO010000947.1, forward strand.
GCCCTGGTTTGGGTCCTAGGGATAACTGTCTTCCTCTGTGGCTTCTTAGAGCACTGCAAGCTTCATGGGAGTGTCTGTATTCATTTCCTAGAGCCGACAGAACAAACTGCCACAAACTGGGCGGCTTAAAACAATAGAAGGGTAGTCTCTCGCCATCCTGAAGTCTAGAGTCTGAAGTTATGGGTGTTAGCAGGATTGAGCTTCCTTCAGAGCTCCAGGGCAGGTTCGTTCCTGGCCTCTCCAGCTTCTGGTAGCTCCAGGTGTCTTTTGGACTGTGACTCCCTCACTCCAATCTCTCCACCTAGCCTTCTTCCCTGTGCCTTCTCATATAAAGATACTTAACTGTAGGAGGCCAGGCATGGTGGCTCACGTCTGTAATCCCAGCACTTTGGGAGGCCAAGGCAGAAGGATCGCTTGATCCCAGGAGTTTGAGACCAGCCTGGGTCACACAGCGAGATCTCATCTCTCCAAAAAATAATTTGAAAATCAGCCAGGCATGGTGGCCTATAGTCCCAGCTACTCGGGAGGCTGAGGCAGGAGGATCGCCTGAGCCCAGGAGGTTGAGGCTGCAGTGAGCCATGATCACGCCACTGCGCTCCAGCCTGGGTGACAGAGCGAGACCCGTCGGATCTCGAGTCCCGATGACCTCATCTTGAGTCTAAACTCAGTTACATCTGCAAAGACCCTAATTTCCAATGAGCTCTCAGGCTCCAAGGTTCTGAGTGAACCTGAATTTTTGGAGGAAACAATTCAAACCATGACAGTGTCCGAGGTTCAAGTTCTTCAATCCCCCCTCCCCCATAAACCCATCTGTCTTTTCTATTCACCTGGGTACCCTGAGACCATCCTATTTCTTTCATCTTCCTCATCCCTCAGCTGGTGGACCACCAAGTCCCACCAACTCCACTTCCAAAATTAGGCTTCAAGTCTTGCTGTCCATTGGTGCCTGGTCCACACTACCCAAGGCCAGGGTGCCACCTCCTCCCACCTGAACACCCAGCATCTCAGCCCAACTCCTAAGCGGTCCACGGCCGGACCTTCTGACCCCCATTCCCTTCTCTGCACAGAAGCCAGAGCATGACGCTGAGTGTGAGAAGCCAGACACAAAAGACCACATACATGTGTGACATGACCCAAGTGTGATTCCGTGTATATGAAATATCCGCAAGAGGCAAATCCATAGACAGAAAACAAAGTGGTAATTACCAGGAGCAGGGGGGAGGGGGGAGGAGGGATGAGAAAGAACTACTTAATGGATATGGGGTTTTTTTTTTTGGCAAGTTGGGCAAGGGATGAAGAACTAGGAAGAGATAATGGTTGCAGAGCACTGGAAAGGCACTGAACGCCACTGAATCACTCACTTAAAAATAGTTAACTTTATGTTGCAGGAATTTTGCCTCAATTTAAAAATGATTTATTTTTTTGAGTCAGGGTCTCATTCTGTTGCCCTGGCTGGAGTGCAGTGACGCAATCATGGTTTACCACAGCTTTGACCTCCTGGGCTCAGGCAATCCTTCTGCTTCAACCTCCCAAGTAGCTGGGACTACAGGTGTGCGCCACCACACCAGGCTAATTTTTACATTTTTCTTTGTAGAGACAGAGGTCTTGCTATGCTGTCCAGGCTGGTCTCAAACTCCTGGGCTCGAGTGATTTTCCAGCCTCAGTTTCCCAAAGTGCTGGGATTACAGGTGTGTAGGGCACTGCATCTGGCCAAAAATAACTTTTTTTTAAATCAGAGTCTCACTCTGTCACCCAGATTGGAATGCAGTGGCACGCTCACAGCCACTGCAGCTTTGATCTGCTGGGTTCAGGCAATCCTTCTGCCTCAGCTTTTCAAGTAGCCAGAGTTGCAGGTGCCCAGCTAGTTTTTTTATTTATTGTAGAGATGAGGTCTCGCCAAATTGCCCAGGCTGGTCTCAAACACGTGAACTCAGGCAATCCTCTCACCTCGGTCTCCCAGAGTGCTGGGATTATAAGGCATGAGCCACTGCATCTGGCCAAAAATAATTTTTTAAAGTAAAGCAGCTCTGTTCCATTCCATGTAAGCTTCTCCGGAGGTTTCCTGCCCCATGCAGAATAAATATCACCTCCAGATCTTGTGTGACTTGTTCCTGGCAGCCTCGCAGGTCTCTTCTTACCTGCCATTCCCTTTGCTCCTCAGGCTCTGGCTACACTGGCTCTCTTTGAATATGAAGAACTTGATCCAGCCCCAGGGCTCTTGCACATGCTGTTCCCTCTAGCTAGGGTTCTCTGCCTCCCTCTCCTAATCTGCTAGCGCTCTGCTGGGGTCTTTCCAACCTTCAGGTCTTTGCTTAAATAGCACCTCTGTCTTCCTATTCATTCTCCACCCAAAGGACCTGCCCTAGGTTCTAGAACTTTCCAACTATGTGCTCATACTCTGACATCACAGGAGCCTGTGGTCTTTTTTGATAAGACAGTCTATGTGAGTGTCATTAAGTTAGGGGTCTCAAGATGACACCATCCTGTATTATCCAATGACAAGGGTCTTTGTAAGAGGCTGAAGAGGAGAAGACACAGACAGACAGGAGCAGACCCAGTGGAGACGCAGGCAGAGGCCTTAGGGAGGTGGCCACAAGCCAAGGCATGTTGATAGCCACGGGGCGGGAGGAGTCAAGGGAGGAGTCTCCCCTGGGGCCAACAGAGGGTGCTCAGCTTGGCCACAGGCTTGACTCTGGTCTTCCAGCCTCCAGAGCCGCGAGAGGATATAGTTCTGCTGTGGAAAGCCACTGGCCCGTGGGCGTGAGCTAGACAACCCTGGGAAACGAACCCAGGACCCTGCAGGGTTTCTTCCTAACACTCGCCGCACTGGCAATGATGTCCATATTTGTGTGTTCTCTATGGAATGCCCTCCTTTCCCGTTTCAAGTCCCGGAGTAGACTTGAAACTCACCCTGTCACCCCTTACCCCACATGTCCCGGGCTGACCTCACAGTAGGACCCCACCACGGGCAAACGAGTCCACACTGACTCACTTCTCTCACCTCTCAGTCCTCCCTGCCTCCTCCACCTCCTCTCCTGACTCCAGCTGCTACATGCACAACCAAGTTCAACAGATTTTTCCGGAACGCCCCGACGTCACCTCCCCCGCCTGCTTCCCCAGCCCCGCCCGTCTCCACATATCTGGGTCCCTCTCGCCTTTCCCTTTGCTGGCCCTGCCATCCACAGAGATTCTCCTTGAAGCTTTATCATTAAAAAATATACTAACGTATTCTGCGCCTCCCAAAGAAGCCTTTACTTTTGCAAACTCTATTGATTTAATCCCGGAGGCTGCTGGCCGCGGTCCCAGGAGCTTAATCAATATGACAACACCCAGTGCAGCCGGAACATCGAAGGCCCCGGCCAAGATCTTCTGCTCTGGTCTCCGTGGACCCTATCTGAGTCTCTTACCACGACGACGATGGCGACAAAGAAAGATTTACAGTAGGGGGCAGGAGATCCATAGTGGCTCCAGGATCCTGCTCAGGTGAGCAAAAGAAAACATGCCTTCAAGCTCGCTTCAGAGCCATTTGTTAATTTGCTACTACGGCCGATTCCCAGAAGAGCAAGGCCGGGCAAGAAACCAAAGATAACGGAGAAACACTGCGGGTTCTAGAACCTGAGTGTACACTCCCTGGAGGGGTGAGCAGGGGAGAAGCAGGCAAGGGGAGGGAGGGGAAAAACTCGACAAGAGGGCAAGCGTGAAAACAGAGGGCATCAAAACAGAGATCCCTCCACCCCTTGGCAGATGCCAGGGGACCAGGGAAGGAGAAGAAAAGGCCACGGGAAGATAGAGGCGAGGGTGATGGAACTGATGCCTGAGCCCACAGAAGCCATGAATCTCCTCGAAGGGAAAGTCAAACAATTCTTTTTCACATTCCCACCCCGCCTCCCACGATTAAAAAACAGGAAAACAGGTCAGACCCGGTGGCTAAGTCTGTCATCCCAGCACTCTGGGAGGCAGAGGCAAGAGGATTGCCTGAGCACAGGGGTTCGAGGCCAGCCTGGGCCACATGGCGAGACCTCGTCTCTACAATAAATCAAAAAATTTAGCTGGGTATGGTGGTGTGCGCCTATGGTTCAAGCTTTTGGGAGGCTGAGGCGGAAGGATTGCCGGAGCCCAGCAGGTCGAAGCTGTAGTGGCCATGAGTGTGCCACTGAACTCCAGCCTGGCCGACAGAGTGAGACTCCAACACAAAAGAAAGAGAGAAAGAGAGAGGGCAGGAGGGAGGGAAGAAGGAACAGGAAAGAAAAGGAAGAAAGACAGGAAAAGTAGAGGCCCCACCGAAAGAAAGCAAAAGAGAAGTAATGTTTGCTTCAGCCAAAAGTTTAAATACACGTGAGGACGCACGATCTTCCCAGGAAGGCTGTGCTTAGTGTTCACCCCGGCTCGCAGAGGGTGAGGAGTACAGTCAGGACAGTCCACGTCCTGCTGCAGTGACAAGCAATCCCCAAATCCCAGAGGCTGAACACACCCAGGTCTATTTTCTGGCTCATGCTGTGTGTCCCTGGCAGGTGGGATGGGGACACTCTATGCCATTTTCTCTCCAGCACCAAGTGTGAGAAAGTCTCCATCTCTGTGCATCCGTGGAGGCAGGAGAAAGAAAACATGGCAAATCTCACTTACCCTAAAGCTTCCGTCCTTGATTCGTGCCCCTCCTCATCACATCTCATTGTTTACATCCACTCACTTGGCCACACACATCACTTCAAGGAGGTGGGGGAAGGGGGCACTCACTGCGTGCCCCAAGAAGAACCAGAGATGTTAGCCAAGCCAGATGAAGGATGCCCATCCAGGAAGAGTCTATGACCTGCCAAAGGCGAAACAGCTTTGGAGGTGGCAGAAGTGGGATCTCAGTGCAGGACTCTCTGGTCCATGTTCCTTTATAGGAGACTGAGAATAAATCAACTCGCCCTGCAACCAACAGGAGTTGAGACTAAAAACTAGATAACAGTGAAGAGAAATATCAACAGAGGTGGGGCGGGGGAGAAGGAATGAGGAAAAATTATACATCGAGGAAGGGAACCATGGGAGGAGCTGGAAAATTATAACCAAAGCATAATTAAAAGAGTCTCATCGTTAGAAACCAAAATACAATGTGAATGTTGGGAAAGGAGGGGAAGGGGAGGAGTTCTACACGCCTTTCAGAGAGAGGCAAACAGTGACTGAATAGACTGGGATGGTTTTTTTTTTTTTGAGTCAGGGTCTCACTCTGTTGCCCAGGCTGGAGGGCAGTGGCACCATCACAGCTCACTGCAGCCTCGACCTCCTGGGCTAGGTGATCCTCCAGTTTCAATCTCCCAAGTAGTAGGGGCTACAGGTGCATACCACTACGCCTGGCTAATTAAAAATTTTTTTTTGTAGGGATGAGGTCTTGCTATGTTGCCCAGTCTGGTCTCGACCTCCTGGGCTCAAGTGATCCTCCTGCCTTGGCCTCCTAAAGTGCTGGGATGACAGGTGTGAGCCACCACGTCCAACCTGGACTAGGGATTTCCACAAGGCCACATAAAGTGGGGGCACAGCACTGAGGAACCCTGTGCACTTCTTGCTCTTCTTCCAAAAGCTGCTCAGGTGGGTCCAACCAAGGCTCACTGGTGTAACGGCAGCCTTAGGAAGCGGGGGCCGGGGCCTGCCAGGGCGCCCATTGGCGGCACTGTCCCTCCCTGGGCATTTTCCTGCTCAGTTCTGGGAGATGTGGAGCAGAGCCGGGTGGTGTTCCAGGCCGGATGGTGCTGGCGTGGGCCTCCCGATTGCTCCTCCCCCACCACAGTCCCAGCCAGGCTGGAAGTGGGAACAGATCCTGGCTCTGCCACACTCCCGGCCAACAGGAAGGCCACATGGCCAGGTCGGCCAGCTGAGCACTGGAGCAAGGACTCTGGAAAAGAATTCGCCATCCCTGCTGGCTCACTATTGCATTCAAGTTTTTTTTCTTTTCTTTCTTTTCTTTTCTTTTTTTTTTTTTTTTTTTTGAGTCAGGGTCTCCCTCTGTCACCCAGGCTAGAGTGCAACGGCCCGCACACAGCTCACCACTGCCTCCTGCGTATCTGGGACTAAGGCATGCGCCACCACGCCCAGCTAATTAAAAAACATTTTTTTTGTAGAGATGAGGTCTCGCTAGTTTCCCAGGTTGGCCTCAAACTCGTGAGCTCAAGTGATCCTCTTGCCTCGGTCTCCCAAAGTGTTGGGATTACAGGCATGAGCCACTGCACCCAGCCACCATTTCAGGTTTGAGCACCTATTATACGCCACCTGAGTGCTTTCTGTACATTAATTCATTGAGCCCTTACCACCTACCTGTCTAGAAATCCCACCGGCCAACCTTCAGGTTATACCCAGAACTAGTGGTTTCCAGAAGCTGAGGGAGAGAGAGAGGAAGGGGAAGTTTCTACTCAGGAGTACAGGGTGATGACCTTCTCACTCTGGGGTGACGAATACTCCGAGTCTAGATAGAGACGATGGTTGCATGACATCAGGAATGTACTAAATGCCACGGCCTGCAGACCTCGAAACGGTAAATGGTCTGTCATAGGTATCTGATTGCAATACAGAAAATTAAGCACCCTAACCAGGATCTAACCACTTCTCATGACTTCCACAGCCAACACTGGTCCTCCCCGCCCCCCAGTATGACCTGGCTGGCCCAGGGCTGCCATCTCCTCCCCATTCCCCAGCCCTCACCCTCCACCTTCAGTCCGTTCTTCCCTCAGCAGACAGAGGAGCCCCTGAACATCTGACTCAGGTCACGCTCCCCTGCTCAAGAAGCCTCCAAAGCTCCCAACTCACTCAGAACTAAATCCAAAGTCCTCCCTGAGGCCCAGAAGGCCCCACCTTCCTGCCCTTTCCTCTTCCCTCCCTCCCCCTGGCTCACTGTCCTCATCTCCACCAGCCTCCCCACTGTTCCTCCAATGTGTCAAGCATGCCTCTGCTTCAGGGCCTTTGCATCTGCTGTTTCCTCCTCTCCCAGAGCTTCCTCCTCACCTCCTTCAAGTCTTGGCTCAAATGCCACCTCCTCCCTATCTAACTGGCCTCCTCAGCCGCTTTCTCTGCTGTCTTTTCCCCACTGCCCTTATAATCTTCTAAAGTTCTGTGCATTTTGACTTATTATTTTGCTTGGTATTTATCGTAGGTCTCTCCCAATGAGAATGAAAGCCCAAGAGAATGAAAACCCCAAGCTCTGTGTGTCTCCAACAGCACTTTTTTCACCCTATAAACCCATCAGCATCTTCTAAATAATTGCACAGCAGGGGCTATTTTCTGCCCATTTTGCAAAGAAGGAAAACCGAGATTCAGAGGCTGTAACCAAACCCAGCCTGCGTCACAGACCAGACTCTCCAGCACAGAGATGGCGCCTTGTTATTACATGGGCAGTGAGGAAGGGCCGGATGCCTGCCAGGCTGAGGTGCAACCGAGGATAAAATGGAGAGGGCTCGGCCTATGGGAAGGTGACACGGTGCCTGGCACGACTGGTTCCCACCCTCACGTTCACTCACCCTCACTTTGGGCTCTGACAGTGGCCACCGGGTCTCACAGTGACAGGGGCCCTGAGATACAAACTGGCTGTTCTACAGAAGCCACCTCCCCATTGTGGGGGCCCTTCTCTCTGTGTATGGTGATACCTCATCAGTCCTACCATCTCTGTACTTGACCATGAGTGCCTGAGGCCCAGAGACCTTGTGACAGTTTTCTTTTCAAATCCATGTTTACAAATTTAAAAATGAATGGCACGCCAACAGTCCACCTCCAAGAAGCAGCCCCTTTCTTTTTCTTTTTCTTTTTATTTTTTTAGTCGAGGTCTCATTCTGTCACCCAGGCCAGGGTACAGTGGCATAATCATAGCTCACCACAGTCTCAACCTCCTGGGCTCAGGCAATCCTTCTGCCTCAGTCTCCCAAGGAGCTGGGGCTATAGGCGTGTGCCAGCAAACCCGACTAATTTTATGATTTTTTTATAGAGACAAGGTCTTGCTATGTTGCTCAGGCTGGCCTTGAACTCCTGGGGTCAAGTGATCCTCCTGCCTAGACCTCCCAAAGTGCTGGGATTACAGGTGTGATTTTTCCTCTCCAAACAAATCCTCATCTCTCCATTCTTGAAATTCAGAGAACCAAGCACCTCCTTTGAGCAGTTTTACAAATGTTTGTTTCCTTTGGATTGTTTGGTTCTTTCCTATTTTCACTCTGGAAGTAGACAATTCCAGCCAGAGTACCACCCACCGCCAAAATAAACATGCCACTACACATTGTGATCGATGTTATGAAAAAATGGGGGGAAGGTTAATTAGGCTGGGGGAGAATGGCTGTCAGGGAAGTCTCGGCAGATGCATCATTCAAGAGGAAACCCAGCTGGGTACGGTGGCTTACACCTGTAATCCCAGCACTTGGAGAGGCCAAGGCAGGATGATTGCTTGAGTTCAGGAGTCTGAGACCAGCTTAGGCAACACAGTAAGAACCTGTCTCTACAAAAAAATAAAAAAACTAGCCAGGTGTCGTTGCTCACAGCTGTAGCCCCAGCTACTTGGGAGGCTGAGGCAGGAGGATCACCTGAGCCCAGGAAGACAAATCTGCGATGAGCCGCAATGGTGTCCTTGTGCTTCCTTCCTGGGCAACAGAGTGAGACCCTTGACTCAAAAAAAAAGAAAGAAACCTAGTTGACTGTAAGAGCATGCTAAGTGAAGAGTTGGGCAAAGGTACAAAAATTTCACAACAGCTTTGTTCATGATGGCCAAAACAGGAATAAACACAAACATCTACCAACAGGTAGATGGAGAGACTGACTGTGCTATTTCCGGATGGAATATTACCTGGCAATAAGGACGCATGAGGTCATGGTGCTCACTCACACAACACAGACCTAGCAACAACCCACTGCATGCTTGGAGCTGTTCTAGGTTGTTCTAACCCATGTCAGTGGACAAACCAGTAAATCCACCTCCCTTGCGGAGGTAAGAGTCATGTGGGGAGACAGACAACAAGTAGATAGATAAGTGAGATGGTGAGAGGTTCCAAATGTTCAATTTTCAATCAGGTGGACACTGGCAAGGGGCCCTTTGAGGAGAGTCTCGGAGGAGATGAGGGAGGAGCCTTGAATCACCCAAGGAAGAATGAGTCAGGCAAAGGCAATGGCCTGTGCCAAGGCCCTGAGGTAGGACTGTGCCTGCTGTGTTTGAGGAAAAGTAAAGACAATAGTGTGGTCTGAGCTGCATGAGTCAGAGGAGAGATGCATGTGGGCTTCCCCAAGACATCCTCTTGGGCTTTCTCCCAGGGCAAAGAAATTCAGCAACAGGCAAGCAGAGTGGAAGCTTCTGGAGCTCAGGAAGAAGGAAAAAAAGAGAAGAGGGAGAGAAGGAGGAGAAAGACAGACCTAGGTTGGATGCGATGGTGCCCGACTGTAATCCCAGTACTTTGGGAGGCCGCAGCGGGAAGAGGGCTTGAGCCCAGGAGTTCAAGACCAGCCTGACCAACACAGGAAGACCTAGCTTCTTAAAAAAAATTTAAAAATTAGCTGGCATGGTGGTGCACACCTGCAGTCCCAGTTACTCAGGAGGCTGAGGCAGGAGGATCACCTGAGTTCAGGAAGTCGCGGCTGTGGTGAGCTATGATCATGCCACTGCACTTCAGCTTGGGCGACAGAGTAAGACTCTGAATCAAAAATAAAATAAAATAAAATGGTATAATTAATATTATGATTAACATATGTCAAATGCTTACTGTGTCCTGGGCTTTGGGATAAGCTTTTTTGCTTATGTTATTGCACTGAATCTGTTTAACAGCTCATTGAATTAAGACATTATCACCGGGCTCGGTGGCTCAGCCTGTAATCCCAGCACTTTGGGAGGCCAAGGTAAGTGGATTGCCTGAGCCCGTGGGTTCGAGACCCCCTGGGCCACTTGGTGAGACCTCATCTCTACAATAAATCAAAAAATGAGCCAGGCGTGGTAGCACGCGCCTGTAGTTCCAGCTACTCGGAAGGCTAAGGTGGAAGGATGGCCGGAGTCCAGCAGGTCGAGGCTGCGGTGGCCGGGAGCGGCCACTGCACTCCAGTCTGAGCGACAGAGTGAGACTCCAACTCAAAAAAAAGACATCATCATTATTATTGATCCAAAGCACAGCCTAAGTTCAAATCCCACCTCTGTCACTCAAGGGGTACAAGACCTCAAAACTGAACCCCCCTCTGTCTAGTTTTCTCTTTCTGTCACACATGATGACAATGGTACCCACCCCTCAGAGCACTGAAAGGAGGAACTTAACTAATGCTAGTGGGATGCTTGGCATACTGCCCGGATCTCTTCATTTCAGAAACTGAGGCACAGGGAGCTGAAGTCATGGGCGGTCATCACTGCTGGAATCAGGGCTCTGGCAAAGTTGGGAAGAGGGTGATAAAACCAGGAAATATGGTGCTCATGAAAGGCAGACCCAGAACACAGCCCTGGAAGAGGTGGGTCTGTCCACCTGTCTCCCCATTGTCATCCTGGCCGGGAGACAGGGACCTGCTGGTCGGCTGCCAGGGAAAATGAGAGGTTGCTCTTCTGTTCTCCATGCAAGGGGAAAGGCCGGTTGAGCTTGAATAGAGGAAGCCAAGACAGTGACAGCCCTATCATCGTGAAGACTTGGAGGGTTTGAAGGAAGTGGGTGGGGTTGGGAGGGGACAGACCATTGTTATAGTGCTGGGCTGACCCTGGGGCCGTCAAGGGGATGCGCGGATAATACAGCCAGAGCCAGACCGGATCAGGGTGAGGCAGATTCATGCCATTATTATCACGTCCAGCTCCAGTGTCACCTGCGCACCTACTTCTGGCTGCCAAGACTGGCTCCAAAGAGGTAGAGACAGGTCACTTCCGGCCCCTAGGGCCCAAGTTCACCCCCAGCCTGAGGGTCCTTCCTAGGTTTCACCTCCAGCAATATAAAGGCCACCACTTGTTTCCACCTCTGCCCCCAACAAGGCACCTTTTCCCTACCCCTGCCATGGGTCCAGGCAAGGGCTTTGCCAGGGCACAGACAGCTTGTTGAGACCCCAACTCCCCCAGTTCCACTGTGATGATCTCCTGGGGAAGAAAGCTTTCCAAGAAGAATCCCCCCAACCCCCACCCCATACTCAAGCTTGGCATGGAATTTCACTCCCTTCGAGATCACTGGAAGATTTTCACTAACAGTGAAAGAACTCACAGAACAAGGTAAGGAAGGCAGCAGGGTAAAAAAAGGAGGGAGGTACCAGCATGTAGAGAGAATTTGATTTCTCCTTGTGAAAGAGACCAAGTCATATGGCAACCAAACCTTTTTCTCCGTGGACTCCATTTCCTAGTCTGCCCTGCAGTCACTGGGCCACAGGATCTGTCTCCTGTGACCTCCCCCCCCAAATCCACTCTTCCTTCTTCCTTGCCCTTATCTGATCTTCACAGGGGGGCTGACCCGTGTGGATGGCCTCATGAGGCGCCCAGCCCTCTGACTTTCAGTAGAGTTTGGACAATGGGGAGCCCCGGCAGGAAACTGGGGAGAGACAAGGAGGTGGAGACACTTATTGTGCCACTTCCTCAGGCTGAAGCTCCTGTCAGGCAGCTAGCTGGGGCTCTCTCTCACCTTCCTTCCCTCTCTGTTTCTGTGAAGGCTCACACCTTTGTAAATTATCTCTTAATTTGATTCTTGATGTGTGTCAACTGTGTCCTACTGGGACCCCCTCTGAGACACTATGAAATTCTAGTCCACAGAATGTAAGCGGAAGTGAGGTTCACTAGTTTTAGAGGCACCCCTCCAAACCTCCTGTGTGAGACTTCTAACTCTTCCTACAGGCTGGAAGTGAAAGACATTCAGTTTTTAAGGGATGATGAAGACACAATATGGAACAAGTCTGAGTCCTGGAATCACCACATGGAAGGCCACCTGCTGATTATCAGGCTGGACTCAGTGAGAAGTACATTTTTATTGGGCTGAAACACATGAGGGCTGCTCTTGCAGCTAACATACCCTAATACACCTGTAACAGGATCACTCTTCCCCACGTGGAGAAGCTGGCCCCACCCACAACTCCAGAGAGTCACGTGACTCGACCCTAGGCCAATCAGAGCACCTTTTTCTTCTCCTTCCAGTTCCTCCACAGTGATCGGTTCTGGCATGAGCACATGACCCACAAATAGCCAATCAAAAGTAAGAAAGCATTCGCTGAGAATTCTGGGAAGATGGACGGGACAGAGAGAGGAATTTCTCTTTGGGTATGGTCTGGGGAGGCCCGAAGGGCTGGAACTGCAGCCAAGTCATGGAGAATGGAGAAACCGAGGCTAATGATGTTAGCTGATCCCTAGACCCAGACAAGCCTGAAGCTGGACACTCTCTGGACTCCTCCTGCCTGAGCCACTATGAGTTTCTCCCCTGGCGGCCAAGGGCACAGATGGATTCACGCAGGTAAATGCAAGGAGTCCTCACTGTGTGTCAGACACACCCGCCTCACAGCAAGTCGGCAGGCAGATACTTTTAATTCCCATTTTTCAGACAAGGAAACTGAGGCCTTGTAAATTATCCAGGAGCACCCCAGTAGGAAATGCTTTGCAAGAGAGAATGTTTGGGGAGTGGGTGTGTGAGCTTGTGTTCACGGGGTTGGGCTAGAGGCCGAGAAAATGGATTCTAACCCCCATACCGACATCTCGGGCATGATTTAAAGAGTGCCAATGAACTTTCCCTATCCTATAATAACACAGAGATTAAAAAAAAAATTTTTTTTAAAGCTCTTCTCCATCTCCCCCCACAGATCTCATAGAATTGGTTGGTTGGTTGACAAAGTAAAGTGATTGTTCAAAGGTGCTTTGAACGAAAGGCTACCAACTCATTGTTGCTACTGTTGTTAATAAATGGTCATTGTTGAATTGATTCCAGAAACCCTGGGGACCAAGGGCTGTCCAGTGACTCTCTTGGCCAGAATTCCAAAGACCATCTGTGGCAAATACGGCCTCTAGAGCACATACCCTTGGCAGGATCACAGACTGCTTTCCTCACCCAGAAAACACAACCAGAAAAGAAAGGGGGGAGAAGGGGGAAGGGAGAAATCATGCCAGCTTGAAATATAATTCAATTTGATCAATGATGTCTATTCCACAGCCTTAATCCCAGCCCGAGGCACACACTCTCTCTTCCCTGAAGGACTGTAATCATTTCCTAAGAGGTCTCAGGGCTTTCTTTCTTGACCTGTTCCAATCCATTCTCCATGGAGCGACAAGTGGGGTCGTTCACAGACATAATGTCATTGCATTGCTGTTTCCATGGCCTGCCAGTGCCTTTAAGATAAACATAAAACCCCTAGGCATCTGCCACAGGACCTTTGCACATGCTGTTTCCTTCAGCCAAAACATCTTTCCCACTATTCCCACCCCCACTATAGCAGAGTCCCACTAAAGACTCAGTATATCATTTCCTTGGGAGAGGTTATTTTACATGCTCCTCTTAAAGCAAGCTGGACTTGTCCCTTTTTGCATGGCTCATAGCATTTCAAATTATAAGTTAAGTAGCGATAGCTATTTCTCTGTCATCCTTGACAGACTGTGAGTTCCATGAGCACCGTGATTGCATCTGTCATGTTCATTGCCATAACCCAGTGCCTAGTACATACTTGGAACTCAATAAAATGTTTGTGGCTTGACAGATTTGAATAAGAAAACAGAGCAGATGCAAGGAGGTAAAAGTTAAAGCATTAATGAAGTTGCCTTGCAGATCACTGAGGCAAGGATGGACTTTTTAAATAAATGGTGCTGGGACAGTTCTTGTGGAATAAAAAGGAATCAGGCCCCTACTTAACACCATACATAAAAGTCAGTCCCAAGCTGATTAACGACCATGAATAAAACTATAAAACTTTCAGAATAAAATAAAATCTATCCATGGCCTAAGGGTAGAAATTATTTTCTTAAGTAAGATACGAAACCCACAAACTATAAATGAAACAATTTTTAAAATCAACCATATTAAAATTAAGAGCTGCTATTGATCAAAAGATATCTTTTTTTTGAGTTGGAGTCTCACTCTGTCACCCAGACTGGAGTGCAGTGGCCGCTCCCGGCCACCGCAGCCTCAACCTGCTGGGCTCCGGCAATCCTTCTGCCTAAGCCTTCAAAGTAGCCAGAATTTCAGGTGCGTGCTACCACACCTGGCTGATTTTTTGATTTATTGTAGAGATGAGGTCTCGTCGCCCAGGCGGGTCTCAAACCCATGGGCTCAGGCAATCCATTCACCTCAACCTCCCAAAGGCGTGGGATTACAGGCTGAGCCACTGAGCCCGGCTATGGCTCATCTTTCAAATGTCTGTCTATGTTCCCACACTCTTCTCTAAGGCTCTCTTTCTGTCTCTTTCTCTCTCACTCTGTGTCTCTGTCTTTTTCTGTCTCTCTTTTAATCTCTCTCCCTTTTTATCTTTCTGTCTCTCTCCATTTCTCTCTCTCTCTCTCTCTCTCTCACACACACACACACACACACACACACACACACACAGTCAGCTAAAAATTGTCAGGGGGAAAAAAAAAGACACACACCAAGGGACAGTTTATGCAGAGAAAGAGAAAAGGGGCAAATACCCAGACAGAAAATTAAAAGCTAACATAGACACAGGAAATGAAAAGGGATGCAGGGCTGACAAGAAGGTAAGGAAATTGGTAAGGAAATGAGACACGGGGGACAGAGAAAAAAGAAAACCCAAAACCAAGATGGTCAAGGATAAGGGGCAGACACAGGGGACAGTGTTCTGTGTGTCTCTTCTGTTCTCTTCCTCTGTGATCTCTGTCCCTTTCTTTCATCTGTGTCTTTCTTTCTCTCATCACTGCCTCTTTTGCTACCCCCTGTCTTTCCCTCCTTTTCCCTCTCCCACTCCTTCCTACCCTCCCCCCCCCGCTGTCTCCCTGTGTCTCTGTGTCCCTGTCTCTGTCTCCGTCTCTCTGCCTGTCTCTGTCTCTCTCTCTTTCCCTCCTTCCACTTTTCTTTCTCATCCCCTCCTCTTTCTCATCCATATTCCCCACACACAGAGGCACCACCTCTCTCTTTTAACACTTATTTATCAAGTGGCTCCTCCATGCCGGACACAGTGGGAGAAAGAGACAGGCCCTGGCCAGGGGACACAGGCTGGTGGCCCACCACAGGCACCCAGCATCCATGGCCTGGACATCTGCCCGGGGCACCTCATCCTGACTCAGGCATGGACCTGCAGGCAGCCTGCCACTCTCTCCCCCTCATTAATTTCACTATCAAACACTCCCAGCATCACACGTTGTAGGTCTTATTTATGAAATATTTAACTAGGAGAAACCCAGCTGAGATGAAACCTCTCATTTGTGGCAGCCCCAGGAGAGCAGAACATGGACCTGCTGCTGGGATGAAGCCAGGCTGATGAGTAGGACGAGGGTGCACGGGGTGGGAAACAGGTGGGGGTGGCCCAAGCCAGGGACAAAAAGGAGCTGGGCTTTCTCACTGCCTCACCCAGAGGCAGAGAGGCTGTCAGGCAGGGCAGGGGAGTTCAAAAACCCCAAAACCAGGCCGGATGCAGCAGCTCATGCCTGTAATCCCAGCACTTTGGGAGGCCAAGGCAGGGGGATTGCTTGAGCCCAGGAGTTTGAGACCAGACCAGGCAACATAGCAAGACCTCATCTCTAAAAAAAAAAAATTAAATTAGCCGGGCATAGTGGCGTGTACCTGTAGTCCCAGCGACTTGGGAGGCTGAAGCAGAAGGATGGCCTGAGCCCAGGAGGTTGAGACTGTGATAAGTGATAGTGCCACTGCACTCTAGCCTGGGCAACAGAGTGATACCCTGTCTCAAAACAAAACGAAACAAACAAACAAAAAAACAGAACAGGCCGATCCAAAGAGAATGAAAAAGACCAGCGACTGCCAGGGGCTGGGGAAGTGAGGTTAGGGCGGGTGGGGAGTGAGAGCTTAATGGGTGTGGGTTCTCCCTTTGGGGTGATGAAAATGTCCCGGCGCTAGACAGAGGTGCTATTGGTTGTCCAACACTGGGAACATGGTCAATGCCAAGGAACGGTTCACTTTAAATGGTTAATGGTTCATTTTATGTTGTGTGAATATCACCTCAAGTTTTAAAAAATAAAATGAACCCACACTAAAAACCATTCAAGAAAGAATTCTACTTCTCCCGCTCTTACTTGCTAGCTCTAAGGCTGCCAACCTCGTTTTTTAGAACTGGCAGTGACTTTTTGCAGGGAGCGCTTCCTGTGAATGTCCGGGGCATCCTGCTCATATGACATAACATCTCATCCCCACAATATTTTTTATTTTTATTTTTTTAGAGACAGAGTCTCTATCTGTTGCCCAGACTGGAGTGCAGTGACACGATCATCACTCAGTGCAGCCTCGACCTCCTAGGCTCAAACAATCCTCCCACCTCAGCCTCCAGAGTAGCTGGGATTACAGACTCGCACCACCATGCCCAGCTAATAAATTTATCTGTAAAAATGGGTGGGGGGGGTCTCTCACAAGGTTGTCTAGGTTGGTCTCGAGCTCCTGGTCTCAAGTGATTCTCCTACCTTGACCTCCCAAAGTGCTGGGATCCCAGGCATGAGCCACTTTTACGAACGGCTTGATTTCTAAATTTATCTGAAAAGATGGGGGTGTCAAGAGGTCGCCCAGACTCATCTTGAGCTCCTGGTCTTGAGTGATCCACCTTAGCCTCCCAAAGTGCTGGGATTACAGGCACGAGCCACCTCACCTGGCCCTGATCTTTGCTTTTATAGAGAGGGAACTTAGGACTCAGTGAGGGTAAGCAGCTTGCCTGAAGTCACACAGCTCTGACTCCAGTCTACCTGCTTAGCCACCCTAGCAGAACTCTTGGAACCCCTGGGGAGTTTTCAAACTGACAAGGGGCAGCTGTGTACCGACCTCACCAGTATCCATGGAGCTGGAGATCGGGCATCGGCATTTTTAAAGCTTCCAGGTGATTCCAGGGTGCAGCCCAAATCACCTGGGGAATCTTGTAGAGATGCAGATTGGGATTAAACAGGTCTGGGGTAGGAGATGAAATTCTGCATTTCCAACAAGTTCCTGGGAGATGCTGACACTGCACTCAGGGACCTCAGCAATGTGTCTAGTAGAATGTTCTAGAACTGCACCATCAGAACAGCGGCCCCCAGCTACATGTGACGAGAAGCACCTCAAATGCCACCAGGGCCACTCAGGGACTGACTTCTTATTTTCATTTCTAAACTGCCACAGCCATGTGTGGCTGGTAGCATAGGTCTAGACAACCCTCAACAAAGAAATGAGACCGCAAACAGGTTACAGGAAAAAAATGATATCCTAGAGCTTTAATAAATAACTCATGGCCTTGAAAAAGAACCTGGAGCTCAGTCCCTTGGTCTGCATCTTTTTATTTTTTTGACTCTTGCCAAGGCTGGAGTGCAGTGGCACGATCACAGCTCACTGTAGCCTCGACATCCTGAGTTCAGGTGATCCTCCACCTCAGCCTCTCAAGTAGCTGGGACTACAGGTGCATGCCACCACACCCAGCTAATTTAAAAAAAATTTTTTGTAGAGGCCAAGTCTTGCTATATTGCCTAGGCTGGTCTTGAACTCCAGGGCTCAAGCCGTCCTCCCACTTGGCCTCCCAAAGTGCTGGGATTACAGGCATGAACCACCATGCCTGGCCCCTTGGTGTGCATCTTTAAGTAACCCAAGACCAGGGACCAGGCATAGGCAAACAGCTTGGGGAGCGAGGAAGAAATGAGAACATTGCTGGGGTCCTTCACCTTCCCTTTCCCAGGGTTGCCCATCTGTTCCCGGCGCTCCCCAGCCAGTCCCTGCTTCACCCTCCAGAAAGGACCATCCAGGCCTCTCCACACCAGCCTCTCACCTCCCCCATCCCCCAGATTACCAGAATCAAGGCTGCCCCTTCCTTCGGATCTCCCCCAGCTCAGTCCCAGTGTCTTATCTGTCCCCCCGGCCCTGGATTCCAAGGTGCAACCAAGATCACCTGGGAGATCTTTATTTTTGAGTCATAAAACTTGGCACATGTCAGCCTTGTCCTTTGCCTGTTTATCTGGCCCTTGGCCTGTCTGCCTCCCCATCTAGCATGTTGGCTGTGGCAGGGCAGGGGTCTTGTCTGTTTATGTCTGTGTTTTGTATGTCTGTGTCTCATGTGTGCACATCAAGGAAGAAATTAAGAGTTGCCTCCACCTGATGAGCATGTACTAGGTGCCAAGCATGGTGTTCTGTATCTACCATCTTTTTTTTTTTTTTTGAGTTGTGGTTTCGCCCTGTCGCCCAGGTTGGAGAGCAGTGTCACGATCATGGCTCACCACAGCCTCAACCTCCTGGGCGCAGGTGATCCTCCCGCCTCAGCGTCCCAAGTAGCTGGGACTACAAGCAAACACCACCATGCTCAGCTAATTTAAATTTAATTTTTTTTTTGTAGAGAAGGGGTCTTGCTACATTGCCCAGGGCTGGTTTCAAACTCCTAGCCTCAAGAGAGTCTCCTTCCTTGGCCTCCCAAAGCACTGGGAAGTGTGACCTACTGCACCCACAACATTCACCATCATCAATTTAATCCTCACCACATCTCTGGGAGGAAAACCACTCTGCCCATTTTACAGATGCAGAAACAGAGGTGTTGAGGGTAAGCAGCTTCCCAAAGACCACAGCAGTGATAGAGACCTAAGGCTCCGCCCTTAACCACTGCTCCATGCCGTCTCTGGCCCAGCAACAAGACAACCTCTCTGGAATGCAAATGGCTTCCCAAATAAAACTTGAGTATTACCCCCGCCCCCCCCTTTTGTCCCTGCTGTGCCATCACCTGTCCCGTGAGGTTTCTCCATTTGCTAGATGTGTGACCCTGGCAAGCGATTTTGGCTCTCTGAGCCTCAGTGTGCACATCTGCAAAGGGGGGACAAATAAAGGGAAGGGCCTACCCATCAAAGATGTGGAATTGCTTTCCATCACATTTTGGGGACTGAGGGTGTAGGGTATCCTGTTTGGTCAGTTACAAGAGCAATCACTGTAACTCATGAGGCTGCTTTTGTGCTCTGAAATAAAGGGGCTGTCAGAGGGCTGGATGCAGTGGCTCACGCCTATACTCAGCTACTCAGAAGGCCAAGGCGGGAGGATCTCTTGAGCCCAGGAGTTTGAGACCAGCCTGGGTAATATAGCAAGACCCTGTCTCTACAAAAAGTATAAGAATTAGCCGGGTGTGGGGGCATGTGCCTGTAGTCCCAGCTACTCAGGGGGCCAAGGCAGGAGGATCACCTGAGCCCAGAAAGTCAAGGCTGTATGTAGCAAGCTATGATCGTGCCACTGCACTTCAGCCTGGGCGACAGAGTGAGACCCTGCCTCTTAACAAAAAAGAAGGGACTGTCAGCACCAACAGAAACACATGCATACTACTGTACTTGGGAGGGACGAGGATGACACTTCTAACAAGAACACAGACCCCTATATCTACATGCAGTCTCTTGTTTCATTCTTGCCACTGTGTGTCAGGCAACCTCTTATGTCACTCAGCCCCTGATATGTTCTGAGGGCTGCCTGAATCCTTACAACAGCCCCATGAGACAGGCATCAACGTTATACCCATTTTACAGATAAGGAAACAGGCCCCCAGAGTGCTAAGTGATTTCCCAGGATGATGTGGATGGGAAGAGAGCTGGAATTCGTGCCCAGGGAGCCTGGCCCTCCAGCCTCCCTCTTGCTCACTGCACTAGACAGCCTCAAGACCAGCCCAGAGCCACAGCGCCCCTCAGTTTCCACATAGCCTTGCTCAGTTCCCCAAAAGACACCGGTGAAGCATGCAAAAAAAGAGCAAAGGGTATCTCACGCACATCTGGAAAATGCCGCATGTCTTTGGTCACTGAAGAAACACACACTGGACCATGACAGGACTCTGCCTTCCACTTAACTGGTTGGTAAGGATGTAAAGTCAAAGGTACACTAGCTGGGCCACACAGTCAGGGAAAGGGGATCTTGGAATCCGAAGGGCATACACTTCCTGTTCCTTGCAACCCAGCCCAGAAGCCCAACACAGGACCCCGCCATGTCACTTCCAGACAATTATCCAGAGGAAACAGTCCCAGGCGTGTGCAAAGACTTCAGACCCAGGGTGCCCACTGAAGTGTGGCTAGTGTGGGTGGACAAACAGCCAGTCTCAAAACAAAGACACAAAAGGGCCCCATTTTTATTATGCCATGGTGGGAAAAGGAGAGTGTTGATTCCATTTCCTCTGGAGAAAAATGAAATCCTCACTGTGGATCACAAAGCCCAGAACAAGCCATACTTGTCTCCTCCCTGCCCTCCCCTCTTCCCACTGGCCCAGCACACAGTAGGTGCTCAGTAAACACTTATGAATGAATGAATGAATGAACACACCCCTACCCACCCCTCATGTCTCTAAACTGATGTGCTCTGGGGATCTGTCTTCTGGACATGCCCAAGGGCGCGGGCACTTGAGGGGTCCAGAACCACAGGCTACACCAGCATGTTCGCCGTGCCAGGAGCCCAGAAAAAGTGAGGCACGATTACAAACTGGGCAACAGAAGGAGAGGGAGAGAGAAGGGGAGGCCGCGGCAGCTTTCATTCCAACATTTTCCAACTCCGGGTGAGATTTCCTTCTATATACTCAGCTATATTTACATCAACGAATCTGTCGGTAGCAAGCCTGTTGCTGATCGTGTGGGATCTAAAGTTCACAGAAAGCTGGCTTAGACACTCAGCTAGGAAGAGAAACTGTAAATTAAATTTAAGTCACCCAAAAACCCTAGATCCACCCACGCCCCTCGAAGAAGCCCATGACATCTATTACATCAGGAATTGTCAGCCTCAGCATTTCTGACATCTCGGGCTGGATAATTTTTTTCCGAGAGGGCTGTCCTGTGCATTTTAGGATACTTAGTCACATCCCTGGCCTCCATCCACTGGATGCTGGAGGCACCCTGTCCCCTCCCTCCACATTTGTGACAACCGAAAGTGTCTCCAGATATTGCCAAAGTCCCCACGGGGGCAAAACTGCCTCCCAGTTCAAAAGCAGTGGTGTAAACGTGGCCCAGGCAAAATTCCAAACCAATGAATAGTTCTTTTCCTATTTCTCATCAACATTCTGCATATATCCATCACCTGCTCTCAAAATCCCTTCTACAGATTCAGTAGCAACAGCAGAGTTTCAAGGATGAGCTGAGAGTACCACATATAGACAAGAATTTCATTCTAAAAACAATCAGGACCTTGGACAGAGATTCACAAACTATGTTCGCAAAGATGGTTCCATAAGTACATGCATAAAGTGCGATATCAGCAGATATTAACAACAGTCTTTCTGGGGGTACTTATCACCTGTCTCAAAATTCCCTCTACAGATTCTGTAGTGACAACAGAGTTTCAGTGATGGGCTTGGAGGAGTACAGAACAGAAATGAGAATTTCATTCTAAAATCCATCAGGACCCTGGACAGAGACACACAAAGACGTTCACTGCACCGTTATGTATAATGGCAAAGCAAACAAATAACAAGAGATGGTTACACAAAGTACACCACATCCATAAAATGCAATATCATCAGATGTTAACAACAATCTTTTCTGAGATATTAATCACCTGGTCTTAAAATCCCTTCTATAGATTCAGTGGTAACAATAGAGTTTCAACGATGGGCTCAGAGTACCACACATAGACAAGAATTTCATTCTAAAAACCATCAGGACCTTGGACAGAGATTCACACAGAGATGTTCACAGCACTGTTACGCATAATGGCCAAGCAAACACATAACGAGAGATGGTTGCATGGAGTATACTTTATCCTACATCCATAACGTGCAATATCACCAGATATTAACAACAGTCTTTTTGGAGGTATTAGTCACCTGGTCTTAAAATCTCTTCTACTGATTCCGTGGTAACAACAGTTTCAATCATGGGCTCAGAGTACCACATACAGACAAGAATTTCATTCTAAAAACTATCAGGATCTTGGGCAGAGATTCGCCCAAAGATGTTTGTTGCACTGTTAATTATAATGGCAAGGCAAACAAATAACTAGAGATGGTTCCATAAATACATCCATCAAGTGCAAAATCATCAGATATGGCACCAACCCATACAGCACTACTGTGTGAATTTAAACAAGATGCCCCCTTCCCAAGTCGTTAGGTCCATCTGTCAAAAATTGCCATATCTTTATTTTGTTAGAAAAAGATGCTTAAGCTTCCATCAGCTGGGTTATTGAAATAATAAATATACAGCTCTATTATGCCTATGACAGGTGATGTGTTATCTTTCTGCAGTGTACAACTTGTGCAAGTATACATGGTGGGTCTTATTTTTTCAAGAATACTTACAGGCATGGAAAATGTGTTCATAAAAGTTTATATCCATAATAAGGTATGGAATGAAATACATTAAGATGTCTTCAGAGATCCTTTCTGGATGAGAGAGTATATCTATATATAATATTCCTTTTTGTACTTTAGATGTTCAATAAATGAAGAGAATAGGCCTCTTGGTGGAGGTAACTTTGGGAGACCTGGACAAACAGTAATGCAGGCAGAGGGAACAGCAAAAATGGTTGGTAGGGTGAGACACAGTGGAAGGATAGAGAAGGGAAGAGCTGAGATCAAAGACAAAAAAGTGATCAGCTCATGTGGGGCCTTATAGAAACGTGTGACATCTGTAATCGATAATCTCTGGTTTGTGGGTAAGAATCTGGGGCATTTACTCAACCTGCTCAGAAGAGAGATATTCCACCAGTCCACCATAATACTCTGTGCATTGACTGATGGAGCAAAACTCGAAGAATTCCACCTTCAGTCCCAGTGCTGAAACAAGCAAAACCAGGTGTTTCTAGAATTTCAAAAATCTTTGTCAATAACACTGTTTATGTTCCTCACCATCTCTCAATTCAATACTTATGCATGACATAGTGTAGGAACTTTAGGGGATGTGAAAGAGTTAAACCACTGTCCTCTACCCCCAAGGAGCTTTCTGATTAGAAAGGCAAAACCTAAACATACAATCTGATTGATTTTTACAAAAGCAGGCAAGATTCACCTGACACTGAAAAAAGTACAACCAGGGTGGTAAGCACAGAGACTTGGTCATTCTCAAGTCAATAAGAACACTAAATATCAGAGAAACCCTCACATGGACACCCACCCTTCCAGACACCCTTGTGTCCAACATCCACCCATCCACCCACCCGTTCTACCATCTGTCATCCATCCATCTGTCCACCCAGTCATCTGTCTTTTCATCCTTCAATTCAGTCTAGTGATCTGCCTATCTCCTCATCCATCCATATACCAATCCATCCATTCATTCATCCATCTATGCATCCATTCATCTATTCATTCATTTGCCCACTCTTTCATCCAGTCATTACTAATCTATTTATCCACTCACCTACATAATCCCTCCACCTACCCACCCCATCCATCCACCCACCCATCCATCCATCCATCATCCATCCACCTTTTCACCCTTCAATTCAATCCAGTCATATGCTTATCCACTCACCTATAAAATCCCTCCACCAACCCACCCAATCACCCATTCATCTAATATCCATCCATCCATCAGTCACCCACCATTCATCCTTCAATTCAGTCTAGTCATCTGCCTATCTCCTCATCCACCCATGAAATCACCATACACCAATCCATCCATTCATCCATCCATCCATCCATTATCCACCCATTCAACCATCCATCATCCACCATCCATCCATCATCCAACTATTTATCCATCTGTCCATCTATCATCCATTCATGCATCCATCATCCATCCATGCATCCATCAGTCCATCCATCATCCATCTATCCATTCAGTCATACATCTATTCACCCTTCAATTCAGTCTAGTCATCTCCCTCTTTATTCACTTATATAATCACCCATATACCAATCTATTCATCCATCTGTACATTTGTCCACTTCCATCTAGTCATCTACCAGTGTACTTATCCTCTCACTTGTATAAACCCTCCACCTACCCACCCAATCACCTATCCATCCAACATCCAACCTTCTTTCATTCCATCCATTCATCCATCCATTCGTCAAACCAACTATCCATTGATCCATCCACGTAGCCATTCAACACTAACTGCTTGGGATGCTCCCATGCCCCTTGAACCACAAACATCCATCCATGACTCATAGCTTAAAAGACTGCATTGTGATTAGAAACATTAAAAAATTTGCATTCTAACAACTTTTTCAAAGATAGTTCAAGTCTGTAAACATTTCTGACTATTCCGATTTGTGTAAGACCCAAACACACCAAGTCCTTGTTAGGTCTTCACAGAAGCTAGCTTGCATGTGCTGTTTTCAAGTATTTGATGTCTGCAGAAATGGTGCTTTTAGGGAGAGTACAAGGCTAGGGAGAAAGTATGGCTGGAGTAAGGGGAGGCTGCAAGGAGACTGGAGACGTCAAGGCTGTAGTGAGCCATGATTGCGCCACTGTACTTCAGCCTGGGCATAAGAGTGAGACCCTGACTCAAAAAATTATCTTCCAGGATAGAAGCTATTAGAATCCCCATTGGTCAGATTGAGACACTGAAGCACAGAACCCTTAAGAGACTTGCCCAAGGTCACACAGCCAGTGATGAACAAAATTGAGATTTGAATCCCAGCCACCTGGTCCAGAATCTACTCAGCCACACTGACTCTCTACAACCATATCAACTGTCAATGTCAAAACCACAGGTTCTGACTTTCAGAACATGGGTGATAGCAAGCATTAACTGGCTGACCCAGCCCCTCAGAGAGGATAACTGCGAAGCAGCTGGCGGCTGAGTTTCTGCCCGTCTGGTGGCTGCTGTCCCAGATTTGCTGATGAATCTCAGCTGACCAGCTGAAGCTAGATTCCCAAGTGCACAGACTAAAATTAACACCTGGAATTCACTCATTCAACATTATTGATCCATTTCAGCAGCCCTGTTCATACAAACAAGCAAAAACCTTCCAAACTGGAAATGTCCCAAATGTCCATCACAAGGAAAGTGGATGAGGAAGTTGTTTGTGCCATCACAGAATGCAGTATTACACAGCAGAGAAAAAGATATCACCAGCAGGAGCACTCAACAACAGACATGAGTCTTAGAAACACACATTTGAGTGGGGAAAAAAAACAGGCTGGGTGCAGTGGCTTTGGGAGGCCAAGGTGGAGGACTGTTTGAGCCCAGGAGGTTGAGACTGTGGTGAGCCATGATTGTGCTACTTCACTCTAGCCTAGGTGACAGAATGAGACGCTGACTCAAAAAAAAAGTGCAAATCTCAGAAGACAAAAAAGCTTAGAAACAAGGATTAAATTTATATTGTTAAAGCCAGGTGTGGTGGCTCAACCTGTAATCCAAGCACTTTGGGAGGCCAAGGTGGGAAGGACTGCTTGAGCCCAGGAGTTTGAGACCAGCCTGGGCAACACAGCCAGACCTTGTTTTTTAAAATAAAAAAATCTGGCAGAACTCAGTGGTTCAGTCTGTAATCCCAGCACTTTGGGAGGCCAAGACAAGTGGATTGCCTGAGCCCGCGTGTTCGAGACCCACCAGGGCAACTTGGCGAGACCTTGTCTCTACAATAAATCAAAAAAATTAGCTGGGCAGAGTAGCACATGCCTGTAGTCCCAGCTGAGGTGGAAGGATTGCTGGAGCCCAGCAGGTCAACATTGGAGTAGGTCGAGGCTGTGGTGGCTGGGAGCATGCCATTGCACTCTAGTCTGGGTGACAGAGTGAGACTGCAACTCAAAATAATAAAAATAAAATAAAATAAAATAATTTTGACTGTATAACTGTTAAAGCAAATAAAAATATGTGATAAAACTCTTCTAAGATAAGAGGAGGAGGCTGGGCTCAGTGGCTCAGCCTGTAATCCCAGGACTTTGAGAGGCCAAGGTGAGTGGATTGCCTGAGCCCGCAGTTTTGGGCCAGCTTGGGCAACTTGGCGAGACCTTGTATTTACAATAAATCAAAAATTAGCTAGGCATGGTAGTGTATGCCTATAGTTCTGGCTACTTGGAAGACTGAGGCAGAAGGATTGCTGGAGCCCAGCAGGCCAACACTGGAGTAGCCATGAGTGTGCCACTGCACTCTAGCCTGGGCGATGAAGTGAGACTCCAATTCAAAAATAAATAAATAAATAAAATAAAAAGCTAAGAGGAGGAACACAGCAAGGGTATAAGACACACATAATTCAAGAGAGTGGCTGTCTTTGGGGAAAAAAGGGTGGGGATAGGCAGGAGGGAAAGGCAGGGCTAGAGACTTCAGGTACAAGGAAGTTACTAGTCATCTGCCTATCTCTTCTTCACCCATACATCAATCCATCCACTCATCCTTTCATCTATTCATCCATTCACCCATCCATCTATTTGTCTACCCATCCATCCATCCATCCATTCACCCATCCATCTATTTGTCTACCCATCCATCCATCCATCCATTCACCCATCCATCTATTTGTCATCCATCCATCCATCCATCCATCCATTCACCCATCCATCCATTCACCTATTCATCTATTCATTCATTCACCCATCCGTCAATTAATCCATTCATCCATCCATCCACCCATCCAACCACACACCCATCTATTCATCTATCCATCCACCCATCCATCTATTCATCCGTCCATTCATCCCCCATCCAACTACTCATCCATCCAGCCATCCAGCCAGCCAGCCAGCTCATCTATCCATCCATCCATCCATCCATCATCATTCCCCATCCATTCCATTCATCCATTTACCCATCCATCTATTCACCCATCCATCTATTCATCCATCCATTCACCCATTCCTCTATGCACCCATTCATCCATTTAACCATCCATCCATTCATTTGTCCATTCACCCAGCCATCTATTCACCCATCCATCCATCCATCCATCCATTCACCCATTCATCTATTCATCCACCCATCCATTCACCCATTTATCCACCCATCCATTCACCCATTCATCCACCCATCCATTCACCCATTCATCCATACATCCATCCATACATCCATTCACTCATCATCCATCCACCCATCCATCCATTCACCCACCCCTCCATTCAACCATCAATTCATTCAGCCATCTGTTCATCCATCCATCCATTAATTCATTCATGCATTCACCAATACATCCATTCACCCATTCATCCATCTGTCCATACATACATCCATTCACCCATCATCCATTCCATCCATCCATCCATCCATCCACCCATCTATTAGTCCATACATCCACTCAGCCATCTGTTGGATCCATCCATCCATCCATCCATCCATCCATCCATTCATTCACCCATTTACCCATTCATCTATTCACTCATCATCTATTTACCCATCCATCTATTCATCCATCCATTCACCCATCCCTCTATTCATCCATTCATCCATTTAGCCATCCATCCACTCATTTGTCCATTCACCCAACCATCTATTCACCCATCCATCCATCCATCCATTCATGCATTCACCAATCCGTCTATTTACCCATCCATCCATCCACCCACTTGTCCATCTATTCATCAACCACTCATTCACCCGTCCATCATCTATCCATCATCCATTCACTCATCCATCTACTCATCCATCCATTCATTCACCCATCCACCATCCATTCATCTTTTCACCCATCCATCCGTCCATCCAGCCAGCCAGCCAGCCAGTCATCCATCCATCCACCCACCCACTCATTCACCCATCCATCTGTCCGCTCCCCTATCCAGTCATCTACTAGTCTACTTATCCACTCACCTGTATAACCCCTTCACCTACCCTGCCATTCATCCAACATCCATGCATTCTTTCTTCCTTCCTTCACACCATCCAATCATCCATCCAGCTGTCTAGTCAACTATACACTGATCCATTGATCCACCCAACCACCCAACCCTAACTAACTGGGAATCCCCCATTCCCCTGGAACCACAAGCATCCATCCGTGACCCACAGCCTCCAGTTCCATGTTTCTCAAAGCAGGTTCCCCACACCTGCAGCATCAACACCAGTTGGGAACTTTCTAGAAAAGCAAATATGCAGGTTCTACCCCAGGCCTCCTGAATCGGAAGCTCTGGGGCTAAGGTCCAGCACCCAGGTGAGGCTGATGCGTGCCCAGGTGTGAGAAACTCCACCCCAAAGCAGGCAATGTTGGCCCTGTGGGGACCCCACTTTGAGGACTGACACTTCAGGTACTGACCAAGGTGATGGGTCTACCAGGGTTTCCGTATAGCATTAAAATAAATAGGAAGCCAGGTGTGGTGGTTCATGCCTGTAATCCCAGCACTTTGGGAGGCTGAGGCAGGAGACTTGCTTGAGCTCAGGAGTTTGTGATCAGCCTGGGCAACATAGCAAGACCTCATCTTTATAAAAAAAAATCAAGAAATTAGCCAGGTGTGGTGGTGCATACCCGTAGTTCCAGCTATTTGGGAGGCTGAGGCAGTAGGATAGTCTGATCCCAGGAGGTCAAGGCTACAGTAGCCATGAATGTGCCACTGCAGCCCAGTCTGGGTGACAGAGAGAGAACTGACTCAATTCATCAATAAATTAATAAATAAATAAAAAGAGCAAAAGGAAAAATAACATTGACAGTATTGTGAACCTGGACTAAAATTAAAGCAATAGTCTGTTAACCTGAGGTGTGAGAAAATACCCCACGATTATATATTCAGTCCCTGGAGGTGTCAGGCATGGGGATAGCATGGTGACCAACAAAGCCCTTGGCCCCATGGAGTCTAAAGTCCATTGACTTGGCTACTTTTTACAGTAATTATATATGCCACAGGCTTTCTGGGCACAGTGTCTTTTACCATTCCACAATTCCTTGGACATAAGACAACTATCCCCATTTTACAGATGAGAAGACTGAGGCTTCGCAACCGTGAGCTGGAGATGATATAGGCAGCCAAGACTGCCTGTTTCCTAGCCCTGGATGCTTCCCTTTCATTCGGTGTCACCCCCACTCCTCTTTTCCTGCTTCCAGCCTCCGTTCTTCATGCTACTGAGCAAGTAGACACATTCCCACACAGACGCCACAATGTGCCACAAACATTTCACAGCAGCAAGTGAGGGTCAGCATAGCCCCTCCATCAACGCCCCTTATTCTTAATAAAGAAAATAATAAGCCGGATGTGGCAGCTCACGTCTATAATCCCAGCACTTTGGGAGGCGGAGGTGAGAGGGCTGCCTGAGCCCAAGGGTTCGAAACCAGACTGGGCAGCTTGGGGAGACCTCGTCTCTACGATAAATCAAAAAACAAATTAGCTAGGTGTGGTGGCACGCACCTGTAGTTCCAGCTACTTGAAAGGTTGAGGTGGAAGGATCGTCTGAGCCCAGCAGGTCGAGGCTGCAGTGGCCATGAGCGTGCCACTGCATTCCAGCCTGGGTGGAAGACAGAGTGAGACTCCAACTCAAAAACAAAACAAAACAAACAAACAAACAAAGAAAATTAGCCGAGTGCAGTGGCACAAGCTTGTAATTTGAGCTATTCGGGAGGCTGAGGCAGGAGAATTGCTTGAGGCCAGAGGCTAGAAAACCAGACTGGGCAACAGAGCAAGACCCCATCTCTACAAAATATAAATTAATAAGATTTAAAAGGAAAATAATAAAGGTCAACAAGATAAAAGAACACAACAGATCTAGAAGGTCAGAATCTGTATAACCCCTCCCATCCCCACCAAGGCCAAGCTCTAGGTCCACCCCAGCGTCGTTTAAAACAAATCTGTCCATGTGTTCTGGAGAATGAAAAGGTAGCATCCAGACTTGGCCTTTCTGCAAATACTGCTTGTACAAAAATACTCTGAAAGTTGGCCAGGTGCAGTGGCTCATACCTGGAACCCCAGCACTTCTGGAGGCCGAGGTGGGAGGATCACTTGAGCCCAGGGCTTGATTGAGAGCAGCCTAGACAACATAGTGAGACCCTGTGTCTACAAAAAAAATAAATAAATTAGCCAGGCATGATGGTACATGCCCTATAGTCCCAGCTACTTGGGAGGCTGAGGTGGGAGGATGCACAAGTCCAGGAGGTCGGGGCTGTGTAAGCCATGATTGTGCCACTGCACTCCAGCATGGGCGACCAAGTGTGACTCTGACTCCAAAGGGAAAAAACAATTTAAAAAAATATATATATATATGTATTTACACACAGGCCTAAAATGAGAACACAACTTAACAGTGTATTATTTACTAGCAGGTGGGAAACCAAGTTGAGTTTCCCTCACAGTTCCAGGAAGAGACCTGCCACTTGAGGGATGTGGTTTGGAGACTGGGGCTAGGAGGAGGCTGCTATCTCTCAATTGCGGGTACAACCTGAACAGCCAGCACCTTTGAGGAAGACGCAGGACTGTTTCCAGCCTGAACCGCAGATAAAGACCTAACTGAAAGATACCTGCACACGAATGTTTATCGTAGCATTGTTCACAATAGCAAGAACCTGGAACCAACCATGTTGTCCATCAAAAGAGGACTAGATTTTATAAATGTGGTACATATATACAATGGAATCGTATGCAGCCATAAAAAAGAACAAAATCAGCCGTGCTCGGTGGCTCAGCCTGTAATCCCGCGCCTTTGGGAGGCTGAGGTGAGAGGATTGCCTGATCCCGCGGGTTTGAGACTCGCCTGGGCAGCGAGACCTCATCTCTACAATAAATCAAAAAAAATTAGCTGGGCGTGGTAGCACACGCCTGTAATTCCGGCTACTTGGAAGGCTGAGGCGGAAGGATCGCCGGAGCCCAGCAGGTCAAGGCTGCGGTGGCCGGGAGCGGCCACTGCACTCCAGTCTGGGTGACAGAGTGAGACTCCGACTCAAAAAAAAAAAAACGAAACAAACAAAAAAGAACAAAATCATGAATTTCGCAGCAACCTGGATGGAACTAGAGTCTGTAATACTGAGTGACCTCTCACAGAAACAAAGATCTGAGTATCACATGTTCTCATTCATATAGTGGACCTTGATCATCCAACGTATTACCATGAGAAAATGACTGACAGTGGTGGGAAACTATGGGGGGGCGGAGATGGGATTAATGCTAGTAAACAGCTGTCTGGGGACAGGGAGACACCTCTTATCAACAAGGGTGCCTGAACGAAGCATATGTGAATACCTAACCCTTAACTGTACCCCACAATATTATAATAAAAAATATTGTTTATTAAAAAAAAAAAAGACCTGCCTGACCGAAGCAAGTCAGCCAAACTTGATCCAGACCTAACTCAGATGTTCTACTCCATGGCTGCGATTGCTCCTGTATTGGCTGTTTTGAAGGCGATTTCCAAAAGCAGTGTTCATGCCAATAAAAAGCCTCAGCTCTCCAGAGAGAAAGAATGACTGCCTCTCTCCTTTCACAGGCCTCTCTCCTTTCACCATCTTGCATGCCCCTCTTCTCTCCCAGGTGTCAGGGACTCCCCACTAAGGTGACCACGGTCTCAGCTTGTCCAACACAGATGGGTTTCCCAAGATGCAAAAACAAGCACAGTTCCAGCAAATCAGGACAAATGGTCACCCTACCCAGCCCAGAGCTGATGCCCAGTGGTTTCCAAAAGCCAAGTCACTGTGGCCATCCAAGGGGTCCCACCTCTCCAGGAATGTTCCTTGCTTTCACTAGCTTCCCGGGGAGTGAGGGACAGGGAAGACAAGAGTCTGTGGGAGAGGGAGATACCCCAACCCCAAAGCTTAGCAAAGTTCTGGGGAATTTTCAGGGGATGCTTGGTGGTATGGAGGCAAGGGCAGAAGCTGTTCTAAGCCTCTGGTCTCCATCCTGGACTGGACGCTTGACCAGCTCCCAAGGAGGGGACAGGGTGTCTGAGGGGGGAGCAGGGAAGCTAATTATACACTTAAAAACTTGCCCACCTTGTCACCCACAGAGGGAGGGACCAAGGGAGAAGAGGAGAGCTAATTTTATCTTAGACTGAAGAGAATAGGAAAGGGGGTCAAGTGGGCATGGATTTTTTTTTCCCCCTGAAATCTTCCAGTAAGAATGGAGGATGCAAAATGTCTGAGGCTGCTCTAAGGAGAGCCACACTTGGGCAAATAAATCCATGGTGGCCAGGTGCACAGGGGGCCCTTACCCACCTGCTCCTGGCCAGAGAGTCTCCCTTCTGGTCAGCATCGCCAAAAGAAAGAACTCCTGCAAACCAGATGATGCCCCAGTCTCACGGCACTTGTATTTTGGGGCATTCTCTGTGCCGGAGTCCATGCTGGTCATAAATGTGAGAGACCCTATTTTATCTCCCAAGGATCCTCCAGGGGAGAAACTGCTGGAAGCAGCATCCTCAGCATGCAAGTGAGGAAACCAAGGCTCTGGTGCCCATGAAGGGTGTGGCAGGCAGATGCCTAGAGTCTGGGCATGGTGGACCCAGAGCCTGGAACTTTCCTCCTCCCACCTCTGCTGGTTTCAGAGCAGCCCATCCGGCCCCTTTCCCAGGAGCTGAGCTTGTATTCTCAGAAATGAGTTAGCTGCGTGGCTCTGGCCAGCTCTGGATTGAGTCTACCTCCCCAGTGGGACCGACTATTACTGAGGAAGTATGTATGTGAGCTCACAACTCGGGGGCCAAAGAAGGGGGTGAGCCCAAGCCCCCAAGATGCTGCCCAAGTCCCTGAAGGCAGACTTCATTCCAAGGGGCCCCTGGTTCTCTGCTGGCTGAAGCATTATTATTCCAGAAAACTTGTAAACATCCTCCCAACCTCCTGCACATCAAGCCCACTGAAAACCAACAACACTGGCACAAGGGCAGATCCGACGTTAGCTAGCGAGTGAGGACAGGCACTTTCTTGCATTCACTCAACAAACATTCATGGGTGCCTGCTTTGTGCTGACAATGGGGATGCTGTGAAGAACAGGGCAGTGGCCTTGGGTCTCTAGGCCTCAGAGCCTGGCTTTTTCCCAGGGAGTGGCAGACCAAATGCACCCCACTCCAAAGACCCCCTTCTCTCTCTAGTGCAGACACATAGCTTTGAACGACAGCCCCTGTCTTGCCTGTTTCTCTGACTGGCATCTGGCATCTGACACTAATGTTTATATCCCTTTCTGCAGATTCACATCCCTAATCTTGAAACCTCGAAGCCAGATGTACTTTGGAGCTTAGAACTTGGGGCTTTTAGAAGGACCGCAAAGACGGGAATGTAACATGGTGCAACCACTTTGGAAAAAGTAAACATACACCACCTACCACACAACTCAGCAGTCTCACCCCTGAGTATTTATGTACCCAAGAGAAGTGAAATGTATGGCCCCAGCCTTCCCACTAAAACCCACAGGCCAATACTTATCGCAGTTCTGTTCATCATCGCCCAAACCAGAAACAGCCCAAATGTGCTACCCTGGGAAACAAACTCTGGTCCATCCACACCGTGGAATACTACTCAGACCCCAAAGGAGGAAGCTACAGACATAGGCAACAACACCGACAAGTCTCAAAGGCTGAGCGAAAGGAGCCAGACCCAACCTGTGATCTTCTGGAAAAGGCTCAATCAGCTATGGGAATGGAAAACAGATCAGTGGTTGCAAGGGGGGTGCCGACTCAGAGGGCGACCACGGGGATGCTTTTCGGGTTGACGAAACTGTGTCATATCCTAACTCAGGGGGTTGCTTACACAAGCACATGCATTGGTCAAAACTCACAGAACAGCTGGGCGCGGTGGCTCATGCCTGTAATCCCACCACTCTGGGAGGCCAAGACAGGAGGATCGCTTGAGCCTAGGAGTTCAAAACTAGCCTGGACAACATAACAAAATTTTTTGATTTTTTTGTCTCTACAAAAAAAATCAAAGAATTAGCCAGGCATGGTGGTGTGTGTCTATAGTCCCAGCTACTCGGGAGGCCGAAGAGGGAGGATCACTTGAGCCCAGGAGGCTGAAGCTGCAATGAGCCATGAATGTGTCATTGCACTCCAGCCTATATGACAGAGTGAGACTCTGACTCAAACAAAACAAAATGAAAAAACCTCACAGACTGTGCAAAAAGTGGTGAATTTTGCAGCAAATTATTCCTCAATAAACCTGATTTTTAAGAAAAAGAAAAAAGTGGGAAGAGGATGTCTCCATGATCCAGCTTGGGAACTCCAAGCATAACCCTAAACTAGCAGCATGGGGGACCCCCAGAAGCTCAGTTGGAAAGCAGTATCCCAGCCCCCGCCCCCAATCTGCTGGGTCAGACTCCTCATCGGGCCAAGACGCTCTCTGCGCATGACAGTCTGAGAAGTGCACATCGCTCACAGAAAACCCAGGGGGCTGGAGCGGCGCCCCACAGCCAAGCAGATGTCACCTCTTTATGGCAAAACATACCAAAACACACATCGAGGGGGACACATTAGAACTGTAAATTAAGACTTCCAACTCAGCTCAGGTGGGTTCTGCTCCTAAATGAGCTCATTGCTTGGTGGGGGGGCTTTTTGAATTTTGGAATTGTGGATAAAAGATTACACCCTTGTTGGAAAAAATTCCCAAAGGAAAAGTCATACCAGTTCCTACTTTGTGGCATTTTGCTCTCTGCCCAGCTGATCTAGCACAAGCATCACATGGGTTACATGGCCCTGCCCTCTATAATAGGACTTTCTCCTTTTCAGGACAGGCTGAGACTCTGATCATGTGCTCCCATGTCTCCTGGGGCTTCCTCTGCTTCCCACACAGAACATTTCTCTTTAAAGAGCTTTTCCTTAAAAATAAAATGGGAGGCACACCAATCAGCCCATGTCCGCAGATTACCTAATGTCAGTGTGACCAAGGTTCTCGTGAAGTCTCCGGCAAACCCAGATGAAAAGCTGGAGTCCAGTGTGCGATTCAGGAGGCTGGGCATGACCAAGCACAGACTTGCATCCATGGCTTTTTCAATGGCACTGAATGTCTACATCGGTTCAGTGGGAGACCTGCTGGCCCGGGGAGAGCTGGAAGGATGGCATTAAGTGTGTGTGTGTGGGAGCGTTGGCTCTAGGAAGGTTGACAGATGTTCCATATGGAGCTAATATATCCGAGCTCCTCAGATGCCATTAGAGACCATCACGGCCATACTTAAATCGGAACTCTAGTCAACAAGAACATGGAACCAAGGTGTGTGATCAAGACGGCTCACTGCCTGGCATGGAAAAAAGGCAGTGATGTAAATCTGAACATCAGAGACCTTCAGTTGAGTTTTCTTACTCAGGAAGAGGAAAGAAAAAGAGAAAGAAAGAAATGGGAACCTTTAGTTCTCATTGCTGGTTTCAAGTTTGACTCGCTGGGGGATGGATGAGGAAAGAGTCATGGCGGCAGGTGTGGGGAAGGTGAGACCACGCCCTCCCCCAGCAGCCTACCATGACAGAATTCGCACTTGAAGCAACACTCTTAGGCCCTCTGCATATACAGCCAAGCTCACAGACCACTCACTCAGTCCACTTCCATGAGACAGTGAGGAATCAGCTTTCCGTGTCGATGTGCAACCTTTAGTAAATGCCGTTTCCAAATACACATCCCGACACACACATCCAAAGGCAGCAGGGGCAGTTCTACTCTCATCCAAGAGAATTGCATGGAAAAAAAATTAACAAAAGACATGGACATGAAAGATCTTTACAGCTCAATTGTAAACTGCCCAGATGTCCATTGACAAATGGATCTTGAACAGATGAGTAAATTGCAGTAGTCACACAATAAAATCCTAAACAACCTGCAACTACATGCAACGGCGTGGCTGGGTGTCCAGACACAAAAGAACACACTGTGTGGTCCCACTGACAGGAAGCTTAAAGGAGCCCGAATGAGCCTGTGGGGTTAGAAGTCAGGATAGCAGAACCCTTGTCAGGGAAGAGACTGGGAAGCAGGTTTCAAGGGGACCAACCCTGACTGGGGTGTTGGCTGCAAATGTTCACTTTGTAAAAGTTTATGAAGCTGGTTCTGACATGTGTGCTTTCCAGACCATCCATCAGACTTTATTCTAAAAGTTCAGAATAAGTACTTATGTACTTTTTTTGGTTAATGGCAGAAGTATATGAATTAAAAAGTCAACATTCTGCCCTGGTATCCAGATTTCTCCGCCTAACCTGTCTCTTGAGCCCGTCTCTTGAGACTGGCCTGAATTCTTTTATCCCCAATGCCCTCAGTCTCAGGTCTCCTCTCCCTACCCCCCTCCACCCCGCAGAGAAGGCTCAGTCCATGGTGATCTAGCTTGCTGACAGATTCGGGGGGGCTTTCTGTCGCAGAGTGGGGCTGTATAACGCATTGGCTGCCTCGGGCAAAGAGAGAATGAAAAAGCATTCTACAGAGAGCAAGATGCACAAACTCATCCCAAGATGAGAACACCCTGTGCACGCTGGCCCAGGCAAGACAAGGGTGTTCACCCACCAACACGCCTAACTTACCTGCATCCCTCCCTCCCCACGGTTCCTCCTCCTTCCCCAGGGCACTGCCTTCTCCCCCCCTCCTCAAAAGCCCTCCCAGCTGCAGGATTCCTGTTGGACAGAGGTGAGCTGAGGACACCACCAAAGGACTCTGCATCCCCTGCCTTTCCTCTTAGAAAACTCCAAACCCAGGCTCCAGAAGGCGATCTAAAGCCACTTCAACATGAAAACCCATCAGCCCTGCGAAGAATGTCTCCCCCAGGGACACCCCTGGTGCCATCTGGGTGTGCACACACAGACACCTCACTGATGTTGCAGGAGAGGGGTTGGTAGCAGTTAAAGGTATTTCCTTTTAAAAGTCAAGCAGCAAACTCTAAACACCCGCCAGGCGTCAGGCTGGTTTTATTTGAAAAGGCCAAATGGCCAGAGACTGATGGCTCTCATGGAAATGCAAAAGAGTAACTAATTCACAGACTTATCCAAAACCCCTCTTCTGAAGTTGAGGGTTTGTAAGCCTGCAGTTCCTGGAGACCATTTGTTCTTTGAAGAATCTAATTTTGCTGAGTACAACCTTATAAGATTCCAAAGGAAATATGTAATCACTCAACATGACCCCCTCCCTTACCTAAACAAGGGTATAAGACCCCACTTCTCCCGTTCTGCGGGGCTCAATTTGGATGCATTAGCCCCTCGAGGCCACTTCCTATAATAGTCTCAGTGTCATGATCTCTCTGTCTTCCCTCTACATCACCATCCCCCGTCCCCCAAACCCCCCACCACTCACTCTGTGGATGAGCAGAGTACTGGTAAAACCCCTGAGCAACTTCACTGGAGTGGGCAAGAATTTCGAACCTTAAGAGTCAGCCTAGGAAAGACAGAGGCCAGAACTTAGGGGGCAAAGGCCTGGCGCCTGCCTCCACACCCATGGAAATGACATCATAATTAGGGGGACGTCCCCCAAAAAACACCTCTGCTGAATCTCTTAATTTTCACTCCCCTCAAAGTACACCGTTCACACATGCCAATCCAATGACCATTTCAGCACCCAGAAGCCAAGAACCTGGCCCAGTTTTGAGCACCCCAAACACCGAGCTCCACAAATGGCAACCCCCGGACCACACAAGGCCCACCCCTGTTGATTCTGTGACAGTGAACCCCATACATGCAAAAGGGACGGGGGGGGGGGGGGGGGGGGCTCATCGCTGCAGGCAGCTTTTAGCTAGAACCCGACTGGGAAGTGACACATATTGGCGCAGCACAGTGGCCAGCCACCATGGGGAGTAGGGTGCCCCCCCTAGAATCTGGGTCATGCTTAGGTAACTGCTAGAAAGCCGGGTTAATCACCCACCCCGCCTGCCCATGGCCCCATGGATGTGAAGGTCCCCTCAATGTTTATTTCAAGCGGGTGTGGGATCTGCATTTTGATCGCATCTCAGCAGAGGAAAATGTGGTCTTCACCTCTTTCATCTAGATCTAAGATTAAGAAAAGAAAAGAAAAAGCATTTACCTGCCCGAGATCTCCACATGGATGCCGGTCCTTCTGGCGTCCCTCCTGGCTCCCTTGGGTGGGAGACGCTGAACCCGGGCCCAAGGGCTCCACAGGGTCCCCGAGAAAGAACCCACCTCCTCCTTTTCTGCCGTCGTCTTACTGGAACAGCACAGGTTGGGTCTTCCCAGGTCAGGGGCCCAGATACGCCAAATGGGATCTGTCTCCCTACATCCCAAAGTTGAAGACATCCCTAACGAGTGGTTAAAGGAAGCAGGACGTATAGACATGGGGGAGAGCGGGGCCTCCCAACCCTCATTCCCCTCTCTAGAGGGGACCAGTGCTGGCTTCCTTGGTGAAGACCACCACACTCCCTCTGGCTCTGGGCCCGAGAGCCCCGGGTGCTCAATCCTAAAAGTGCGGACCCCAGTCCTGGGAGGGCAGAGGTGGAGAGACAGCCAGCTCCCCCTCTGCGGAGGCCAACGAGGGGCGCCCAGGGCCCCTCGCCTCTCCCCTGCCCTGGCCCGAGGCGCCCAGGACCCGGTCCGGTCCAAGCTCACTCGGGAGAACTCTGACCCCTCCCCGCCACCTGCTCTGAGTCCCCTCCGAGGCCCCTGGCGATCCAGAGGCCCAGACCTTCTTCTGGACGGGTGTTTGGGGGAGCTGGGGGAGCCCACTGCCCCCCGCCCCGACCCACTCCCGCGCCCCCCGGGCCGCTCAGCCCCGCCTGGCGGCGGTGGAGAGACGCCCCGCGCGCCTCCCGGCTCCCCCTCTCCCAGCCCCGGGAAGAGCCCTCCTCCCGTCAGCCCCGGAAGAGGGGAGGCGGCGGGGCGGTGGGGAGGCGCCGCCGCCTGGCTCGGGCAAAAGGATATGGCCATTCGGTGGTCCTTTTGGCGTACTTCCTCACCACATTGTCCCGACTGAAGAGGAACAGGGAGCGGTTCACCGTGAAGCAGTTCTGGCGGACGGGGATGGGGTTGTAGAGCGCCATGGTCCGCGCCCTCTGCGCCATCGACTGCTTGGACATCCGCGGCGCCCCGGGCGGCCCGCCCTGCCGGCTGCCCCCGGCTCCGCGCCCGCCCGCGGCGCCCACGACCACCCCGGCGGCGGCCCCGGCGCCTCCTCCGCCCCCGTAGCGGGCCGGCATCTCGCCTCCGAAGCGGGCCATTCTGCAGGTCACACTGCGGCGGGCGATGCAGACGACGCCGACGCCGCCGTCGCGGGAATTGGAGCGCAGTGCCCGAGTTGCAACTGCGGACTCGCGCCCCGGCCCAGCCCCTCGGGCGGGCGGCCCGGAGCCTGGGGTCGGGGCTCACGAGGCGGCGGTCAGGTCCGAGCCGGGGGTGGCAGCTCGGGACATCTTTCTGACTGATCCTGGAGGAGGAGGAGGAGGAGGAACGGGAGGGAGGAGGGGCGGAGGAGGGCGCGGGGGCGGGGGGGGAGAGGACGGGGGAGGAGGGAGACCGGAGCGGGGGAAGGGGAGAGGGAAGCGAGGCAAAAAATAACCTAGGAAGGAATCCAGGTAATTCCCAGTCCACCCACTCCGGAAAAAAACAAAACAAAACAACGCACACCCCCTCCAAGACCCGAACGGACGCCCCCCCGGGACGCCGTGGAAGCTTCAAATTCCTCCGAGGCCCCAGTCCCCGGCTGGCATCTTGCAAAAAGAAAGAGAAGAAAAAAGAAAAAAAACCCTCTTCTGTTTTGTTGGTGTTCCTAGACCTTAAAAATGCGAACAACTCTGCAGCCCCCAAAATAAAATAAAATAAAATAAAGGATATTAAAGGGGAAGGAAAGAGGGGGAAGGGGGGAAGCTCTCCGGAGGGCTCTTAAGGAGTCTTCACACGCAAGGTCCGGATTTGGGGGTTTTTTGTTTTGGGTTTTTAAATTTTTTTTCTCTTCCTGAATCGCCAGCTCTTAGGCCCGTGAAGGGGAGCGTGTGCGCGCAGCAGCGCTCGGGCGTGCTTCGACTCGGGTGATACTGGAGCAATGAAATCCTGAAAATTCCCAGCACGGGAGGGGGAGGAGCGAGGGAGGGAGGGGTCTGCGCCCTCCTCAGATGCTCTGCAGCGGATCCGGTGGCCGCAGTGCCCGGCCTCTCTCCTCCCCACCCCCAAAACACCGCCCTCCTCTTCCTCCTCCCCTCCCCCCTACTCCTCCTCCCCTTCTGGGCTTTGCTAAAATAAGACTGGGGGAAGGGATGCTGCGACGGGAGGCGGAGCGGGGAGAACGTGTGCAAAGGTCTGAGGTCTATTCCCTAGGGCTCGAGGGAGGAGCGGGCGGTGAGCTCGGCAGCCGCGGGACCCGCCCGGAGGAACCGCACGGGATGGCCTCCGACCAATCGCGGAGGCGCGCGGGGTCCGGGGCGGGGGAAAGGGGAGTGACCGCGGGCTTGGGAAGGCGAGAGGGGAGCAGGGGGATGCAGGAGCCGGAGGGTCGGGAGCAGGGGGCACGCGAGGGCTGAATCCTCCTCCTCGGGAGGTCGCCCTGTTCTCCACCCGTTGCGTTTAGGTTGGAGACACCCGGGCGCTCCCGGCTTCTTAGAGGGGAGGGGATGGGCGGGAAGGGGAGCAGGAGAGTCCGAGGCCGAGAGAGAAGGGGAGTCGGGTCTAGAGAGCAGCGAGCCCGTCTCTAAACGGAGCCAGAGGCCGTTTCTGGAAACTGGGAGAGTGGTCCGGGTTACTCCTGTGTGCGTCTCCAACCCCAGGGGCCTGCCAGTTGGGATATAGGGACGCATCCCTTCTTGGACGCCCCGGAGCTGTCGAGTCTGGGCTCCCAGGAGCGAATGACAAGCCAGGCCCTCGCTGGCAGGATAGGGCTCCTGGGCG
This sequence comes from Cephalopachus bancanus, assembly GCA_027257055.1. NCBI lineage: Eukaryota > Metazoa > Chordata > Mammalia > Primates > Tarsiidae > Cephalopachus > Cephalopachus bancanus. Next base: position 283,094 of record JAPVLO010000947.1, read on the forward strand.
GTGCCTGGGGCTCGGTGCTTACTTGCCTCCACAGCCACCAGGTCCCAGTTGGCTTTTTTCTTGTCTTGTGAGATTCTGTAGACACACAACGATGCATAAAACATCAATGCACAGACTATTAAATTGCTGTGAAATGAGCACTCGTGAAACCAAGTCCCAGGCTAGAAACCGAACCTCAACAGCTTCTCAGAGCCGCCCCAACACACATGCACACACCCATTCTCAGTAATCACCCCGGCCTGACTTTATGGTCCGTCCTGAGAGCCACCTACCATCACCCCTTTTAGCTGACTGATTTTATTAAACATCTAATTATTATGAATTCATAATAGTTATACATATTGATGGGGTCCATGTGACATTTTGATGCCAGTGTACAATGCGTAATGATCACATGAGGGTAATCAGAGTATCCATCGCCCCTGGCATGTATCACTGCTGTGTGTTGGGAATGTTCCAGTTCCACTCTTCCGGTGACTTTGAAAATACACCATCCACCCTTGCTAACCACAACTGCTCTGTGGTGCTGCCAAACACCAGCTCTCATTCCTTCCATCTAACTATATTTTCTACCCATTAACTGTCACCCCTTTATCCCTCCCTCCCCACTAACCTTCCTAGCCTCTGGTGACCATCATTCAACACCTCACCCCCATGAGTTTTCATTGTTGTTGTTCCCATATATGAGTGAGAACACAAAGTATTTGACTTTCTGTACTCTGGTTCATTTATTTATTTACTTACTTGTTTACTTATTTGAGTTGGGGATCTCACTCTGCCACCCAGGCTGGAAGGCAGTGGCACAATCATGGCTCACTGAAGCCTCCACTTCCTGGGCTAAGGCAATCCTCCTGCCTCAGCCTCCTGAGCAGCTGAGACTACAGGCATGCACCGCCACACCCAGCTAATTTTTTTAAAATTTTTTTGTGGAGACAGGATCTCATTATGTTGCCCAGGCTGGTCTTGAACTCATTTTAGTAGTATTAAGAAATGCCCAAGCCTAGGCCTGTAATCCCAACACTTTGGAAGGCCAAGGCAGGAGAATCACTTGAGCCCAGGAGTTCAAGTCCAGTTTATAGTATTGTGTTCAAATAAAAGCTGCAAAGCCGGGCTCGGTGGCTCAGCCTGTAATCTCGCACCTTTGGGAGGCTGAGGTGAGTGGATTGCCTGAACCCACGGGTTCGAGACCTGCCTGGGCGGCGAGACCTCATCTCTACTATAAATCAAAAAATCAGCCGGGCGTGGTAGCGTGCGCCTGTAATTCCGGCTACTCAGAAGGCTGAGGCAGAAGGATCGCCGGAGCCCAGCAGGTCGAGGCTGCGGTGGCCGGGAGCAGCCACTGCACTCCAGCCTGGGCGACAGAGTGAGACTCCAACTCAAAAAAAAAAAAGCTGCTTACAGTTAGCCATGAATAAAAACTATGACCACTTTCTATTTCCTTTACAACATTTTGTTTCCCTTGGGGTTAATCATTGTCTTAATTTTTGAAATTTCTTTGTGTACTTGGGATTTATGCTAATTTGACCCCAAAGTCTTTAACACATATTCTGTCAACTTCAGCACCCTGAAACAGACTTTTCTACAGCCTTGTCACATTATCTAATCAGCATGGATGCATTCTCTGGCACCAGCCCAAACTTAGTGGCATATACCAGCAATATTCTTTTTTTTAATGTCTTATGGTTTGAGGGAGCCACTCTTCTGCAAGTGTAGTCTGACGGTGGCAGGGACTGGAGTCATCTCAGAGGCTTCCCCAATCAGAGGGCTGGCATCCAGGCTGGAAAGACTCAAACAATTGCGGCTTTTCAGGCACCTGTCTCCTCTATGTGGTCTCTCTCCATATAGCATCCCCAGCAACTTCAGAGTCTCTGGACTTCTGCAGAACTTAGAACTCCAAAGGCAGATGTCTGAGGAAGAAAGTCAGGCAAAAACTGCATCTCATTTTATTACCTAACCTTGGAAGTCACATAGCATCAACTCTGCCTTCTATATTAGTTGAAACAGCCACAAAGGCACACCTAGATTCAAGGAGAGAATGCATATGGTACTTATTTATGAGGAAGTGACAAAGTTCTAAAAGAGAATGTGAATTTAGAACTATTAACCATTTTTGAAAAAAATACTCCATTTCAGGAAGTAAATATTTTGAGATTTGAGTGTTTGAAAATGCCACTGTTATAGCCTCATACCTCATTGATAGTTTGGCTGGGTATAGAATTCTGGTTTTTAAATCATTTTACTTCAAAGCTATGACAGTATTGCTCTACTGTTTGGAAGTTTGAAGCATTCTTATTCCTGATCTCTTGTATATGACCTAACTTTTTTCTTCTAGTAGTTTTTAGAAACTTTTTTACACTGTGTTTTGAAATTGTATTATGATGTAAGCTAGTTTGGATCTATTTTCAGTCATTGTGCCAGGCATGTAGTAAGCCTTTCAACATGGAAATGTATGCCTTTCAGTTTTGGGAAATTTTCTTGAATTATTTATTTGATGATTACCACTCTTTTGTTTTCTCAAGTCTCTGTTAAACTTCTTTTATTCAGACGTTGGGCTTTCTCTTTCTATACTGGTCCTCTTATTTTCTTATCTGTTCCTTTCCATTTGATGTTTCTTTGTGACTTATTCTTCCTTTTGAGAGATTCCTACAATTTTATCTTTCAACCCTTCTATGGAGTGTTTTGGTTATTTTTTTTCTTTTAATTCAAGAGGCTATTGGTGTTATTGTTAGTGTCTGAGTGTCTTTTTCTATAGTATTGTATTCTTGCTTTATGGTCGTGATTTCTTTTCTTACATCTTTAACAACAATAATTTTTTTAAAGTTCTCTTCTCCCTCCATAGTTTCTGGTGCCTCCAAGTTTCTTCTTGCCTTTTAGTTGTGGTATGTGTCACATTGGAGGCTGTCTTTAGATGCATGGAAGCCCTTGGTTGTCCACTCAGGATTTACTCCCATTTCACATTCTCTTTTAAAATGTTGCCACTTCCCATAAAGAGGTAGAATCTATATTCTCTCCCCTTGAACCTGATTGAGTCTTTGTGACTGATTCAACTCATAAAGTAGAGCAGAGGTGATGGCTTGTGACTTTAAGGTGAGGTCATAAAAGAGGATACAGCTTCTGCCTGGCTCTCTTCCTTGAGGTGTGTGCCTTTAGAGTCCTGAGTTGACATAAGAGAAGTCCAACTACCTCGAATTTGCCACTTGGAAACTCCATAGGTAAAGACCACATAAAGAAGGAGATAAATGACCAAAATCCCCAGTTGTTTGAGTCTTTCCAGCCTGGGTGCCAGCCTTGTGACTGGGGAAATTATGCAATAAAAAGCTAAGGGGAGCTCTGAAGACAGTATGTTGTGTCAACAGTGGATTCCACCAAACGATCTGGTTGAGCCATTTGGTTGGGAGATTTCTGATGTCAGTACCTACTTGGGTTTTCTCTGAAACTTGTTTCCCCAGGAAAAGGTAAGCATCTTGGATACATCTTTTGTGCGTATTTCTGGTCTGTCTTGTGGTATAGACAATATGCACTATTTGCTTTCAAGAAAAATGCATGAGCTAATCACTTAAATTCTGGTCTCTAAATGTGGAAGGCAGCTTTTGACATGGTCCTTGAATACCGTCTCCTGGTAATCACACCCTTGTGTCATCTCCCCTTGATGGGATTGGGACCTAGTGACTCACCTCTATCGAATAAAAGACAGTAAGAGTAATGGGATGGTTCTTAAACTGGATTATAAAAATATTAAGGTTTCCCTATTGTATGCTCTATCTTGCTCACTCTGAAGAAAGCCAGCCACCAAGCTATAGTCTGCTCTGTGTTGAGACTCACGTGGCAAGGAACCAAGGGAGGTCTCCAGCTGACATCCAGTGAGGAACCAAGACCCCCAGTTCTACAACCCACATGGAACTGAATTCTGCCAACACTACCTGTTTAAGCTAGGAAACAAATCTTCCCCCAGTCAAGTCTTTGGATGAGAATGAAGACCCCATCACCTCTTGATTACAGCTTCATGAGAGGCCTTGAAAGAGCTGCACCCTGGTTTCTGACCCATTTAAACTGTGAGATAAATAATTGCTGTTTAAAACTGCTAAGTTTTTGGTAGTTGGTTATACTAATAGATAATGAATATGTTATGGTTTCTTATTTATCTTCTCTTCCTCAAATAAAACAGCCAAGTTTTCTCCTTTCTGGGTCTCAAAAAGACTTGTTCTCTGAGATAGGCATTAGAATTGTTCACCAAATATTGCCAGTTCTCCAAATGCACTCACAGTGAGATGGCATTTCCTTGCCCCTTCGGGTTCTGCTGGGGCTGTGTGACTAGCCCTGGCTGACGAACTCTCAGTGGACATGAAGCCTGTCTTCCTGGTTGAAGCATCTCAGTGTCAGTGCAAATCTCTCTGATACTGTCCTGTCCAGGACCATAACCACATGTGGCTGTTACAAGTAAACAAAATTTAGAATTCTGCACCCCAGTCATATCATACAATCCACATTTCTAGTACTCAAAACCTACATGCATCTAGTAGCTACCATATAGGGCAGTGTAGATAGAGAATGTTTCCAGAAAGTTCTATGGGACAGTGCACTACCTTCTACACAGGGGCCACTAAAGTCCTAGGTGGTGAGATCTTCTCAAGACTGGCTCCCAGAGTGGGGATAACATGGGGCACAAGTGAGTCCTTGGCTTTTTATTTCATTGTGGTAAAATATACATCACATAGGCCAGGCGCAGTGGCATGTGCCTGAAATCCCAGCACTTTGGGAGCCCAAAGTGGAAGGATTGCCGGAGCCCAGGGGTTCGAGACCAGCCTGGGCAACATAGTGAGATCTCATCTCCACAAAAAATTTTTAAAAGTAGTAGGCATGGTGGCATACGCCTGTGGTCCCAACTACTCAGGAGGCTGAGGTGGAAGGAACTCCCAAGTCCAGGAGGTAGAGACCGCAGTGAGCCATGGTCATGCCACTGCACTCCAGTCTGGGTGACAGAGTAAGACTCCAACTTCAAAAATATATATCATGAAATTAACCATTTTAACTGTCTTGTAGGTGTCCAGTTCAGCAGCATTAAGCACACTCACATGGCTGTGCAATCATCACCACCATCATCTCCAGAACTTTCTCCTCTTCTCTAACTGAAACTCTGTCCTCATGAAACATTCACTCCTGGTCCCTGGCACCAACCCCTCTACTTCTTGTCTCTATGGATGTGATGACTCTAGGGACCTTCTATAAGTGGACTCACTTGGCGTTTATCCTTTTGTGACTGACCTATTTCACTGAGAATGATGTTCTTCAGGGTTCATCTACGTAGTAGCCTGTGTGAGAATTTCATTCTTTTTTATTTTCTGAGTCTGAGTCTCATTCTGTTACCCAGGCTGGAGGGCACTGGCATGCTCACAGCGACTGCAGCCATGACCTGCTGGGCCCAGGTGATCCTTCTGCCTCAGCCTTCCAAGTAGCTGGAACTACAAGTGCACATCACCATGCTCAGCTGTTTTTTTTTGGTTTTTTGTAGAGATGAGGTCTCGCCAAACTGCTCTGGTTGGTCTTGAACCCAAGGACTCAGGCAATCCTCTCGCCTCTGCCTCACAAAGTGCTGGGATTACAGGCAAGAGCCACCATACCTGGCCTGGAGACGTTCATTCTTTTTTAAGGCTGAATAATATTCCATTGTATGGGTACACAACACTGTGTTTATCCATTCATCTGTTGACAGACACTGGGGTTGCTTCTATCTTTGGTTATTGTGAATATTGCTCTTATGGAATGGGTATACAAATGGATGTCTGTTTGAGTGCTTGTTCTCATGTCTTTGGGGTTTATGCCCGGAAGTGAAATTGCTGGGCCATATGTTAACTTTATGTTTAATTTTTGAAGGAATATACCATTTTCCACAGTAGCTGCAGGGTCATTAGCTTTGAAACATAAATATTAACTTTTTTTTGAGTCGGAGTCTGTTGCCCAGGCTTAGTGCAGTGGTGCAGTCAGGACTATCACAGCCTCTACCTGCTGGGCTCAGACAATCCCTCTGCCTCAGCCTCCCAAGTAACTGGGAATACAGGCACTGACCACCATGCATGGCTAATTTATTTTTAATTTATTGTAGATACAGGGTCTCACCAAGTTGCTCAGGCTGGTCTCAAACCCCTGGGCTCAAGCACTCCTCTCGCCTCCACCTGCCAAGGTGTTGGAATGACAGATGTGAGGCACTGAGCCTAGTCCTATTAAAATATTTACAGCCGGGCTCGGTGGCTCAGCCTGTAATCCCACACCTTTGGGAGGCTGAGGTGAGTGGATTGCCTGAGCCCGCAGGTTCGAGACCCCCCTGGGCAGCGAGACCTCATCTCTACAATAAATCAAAAAATCAGCCAGGCGTGATAGCGCATGCCTGTAATTCCGGCTACTAGGAAGGCTGAGATGGAAGGATCACCGGAGCCCAGCAGGTCGAGGCTGCGGTGGCCGGGAGCAGTCACTGCACTCCAGTCTGGGTGACAGAATGACACTCCAACTCAAAAAAATAAATAAATAAAATAAAATAAAATATTTACAGACAAAAGCTTACCATATCTGAGATTTGCTTTAACATAACCTAGGGTTATGATAAAGTAAACTAAAGGTTTGCTTTAATTTGCAAACTAAGGCTAAGTTTAAGTTTGAGATAGAGAAGTACAAGGAGGGCTGTGAGTTGATAATTACTGAAGATGGATGATAGGAACAGGGTGGGTTATCATTCTACTGTCTTTTCTTTCGTATACATTTGAGCTTCTCCAAAATAAAATGTATTTCCTTTTCATAGAAGTGCTTGAAATAGTCTTGACTCACATTGAGGCAGCAGACCCACACTTAATTATGGAAACAAAAGTACCTGATCTTACTATAGACTCAGGCAATTACAAATTACATACAGCACCTAACCCCGCTGATAAGTCAGAACCATGATCAAATGCTTAGTTAAACATTCATATGCATCCTAAGAAGTCAGCAAGGGAAATTTCATTAAATGAACCACACCTGCTTATGGAAATGCAGCTCTTGGCGTGTCTTGAGTCAGAACTGAGCAAGGTCTCCCCCACTTGCAAAATAACAAGTTTGACCACACCCAGAGATAAAGTTATGGCTGATAGAATCGAGTGCATGACGTCAGCTGGACCACTTGAGGAAAACACTTCATTTGTTCATGCACTCATTCATTCAGTAGGTATTGACTGAACATCTATGACATGCTAGGTCCTACCCCAGGCACAACTATTGGCAGGTGCTTAAGAAAATCACTGTTGGTGAGACCTTGTCTCTACAATAAATAAAAAAAATTAGCTGGACATGATAGTGTGCAGCTGTAATTCTGGTTACTTGGAAGGCTGAGGTAGAAAGATCGCCAGAGCCCAGCAGGTCGATGCTGGGGTGGCCATGAGTGTGCCACTGCCCTCCAGGCTGGGTGACATAGTGAGACTCCATCTCAAAAGAAAGAAAGAAACTCACCATTCAGGGCAGAGAAACCAGATAAATATAAACACAGACTCAGGCAGATTTGTCATATGTCAGGTAGAGATAGTTTTCAGAAGAAAAATGGTGCAGGGATGGGTCAGATAGCAGAGGAGGAGAGAGTATTTTGGAAAAGAACTCTCTCGGAAGTTATCATTTGGGCAAAGGTATAAAGGAAGGTGGGAGCAGACATGCAGATTTCTTGGGGAATCATGTCACAGGCAGAGGACCAGCAAAACAGAGGCCTGCGTGGATGGTGTCCGGTGTGTTTGAAGAACAGAGAGGAGACTCATGTGACTGGAGTGAAGAGACAAAAAGAAGGTGAGGGCTGGGAGGTGACAAGGATGACAGGGCTGTCATCCCACATTGGGCTTTACTGTTTTGAGATGTAGTTGTTAGTATTATTATTATTATTAATATTTTGAGCTGAGGTTTCAAAACAGACATGCAGGTTTCTGGGGGAAAACGCTGAGGGATGTGCTCTCTGCTGCCCCCAGAGATCCCCACTGGTACTGAGTCCCAGCTGCTCAAAGAGGTAGCTTGAGGAATGGCTCACTTGCTGCTGGGTGATCCCTGGTCTTCTGTCACTATGTCCTCATCTACCCCAGAAGCATTCAGATCCTTGCTTCCAGATCTGCTTCTGGGGGGGTTCAAGCTAAGACAATGAAGCTGGGCGGATTCTGTTAGCTACTTCAACGTCTTCAGGCAGGAGAAATGGCTTCCCACCCTCCCTCTCTCCCTCCCTCCCTTCCTCCCTCCCTCCTTCCCATCCTTCCTTCCTACCTTCCTTCCTTCCTTCCTTCCTTCCTTCCTTCCTTCCTTCCTTCCTCTCTCCCTTCCTTCCTCCTTGCCTCTCTTCCTTCCTTCTCCCCTTCCTTCTTCCTCTTTCTTCCTTCCTTCCTTTCTCCCTCCCTCCCTTCCTTCCTTCTCTTCCTTCTTTCCCTCCTCCTTCCCCCTTTCTTCCTTCCTTCCTTGCTTCTTTCCTCCTCCCTCTTCCTCCTTCCCTCCCTCCCTTCCCGCTTTCTCTTCCTTCCTTTCTCTCTTTATTCCTCTTTTCTCTCTTACTTTTTTTTTCTTCAAAAAAAGTTCAAAGGAGCTTGTAGGACAAAACTTAAGTATAAACCAGGTATGTCCAATATATGTACTACCAGAGCCTTACTGTATAATCAAAAAATACCAGGACCAGCAAAACAGAGGCCTGGCTGAGTGTGGTAGCACATGCCTGTAGCCCCAGCTACTTGGGAAGCTGAGGTGGGAGGATCACTGGAGCCCAAGAGTTTGAGGTTAGAGTGAGCAGTGAGCTACAATCATGCCATTGCATTCTATCCTGGGGGACAGTAAGACTTTGTCTCTAAAAAAAATAAAAATAAAAGAATACAAATAAATACAAAACATTTTTAAAATTTCAAGGATGCTTGTCAAAAGATTTGGACCTGCAGAATCCAAAATGTGGTTACAAGCCACATGTGGCCACTGGGCACTTGAAATGTGATCAATTCAAATTGAAACCAGTAATATATGTATAAAATGCACACCAGATATTGAAGGCTGAATATTTTTAAACCAAATGTGAAATATCTCAATAATTTTTACATTCATTCCATGTGGAAATGATAACATTTTCAATATATTGGACTAAGTGAAATGTATTAAAACTAAGTTCACTTGTTTCTTATTAACATTTCTAATGTGGTTGCTTGAAAATTTCAAGTTACACATGTGGCTCTTGTATTTCTTTTCTTTGCTTTGCTTTGCTTTCTTTCTTTCTTTCTTTCTTTTGAGACGGGGTCTCACTCTATCATTTAGGCTAGAGTGCAGTGGTACAATTATAGCTCACCATAGCCTCAAATTTCTAGGCTCAGGTGATCCTCCTGCCTCAGGTTCCCAATTAGCTGAGACTACAGGCACACATCATCATGCCCAGCTAATCTTTTTTATTTTCTTTGTTTGAGTTGAAGTCTCACTCTGTTGCCCAGACTGGAGTGCTGCAGCACACTCATGGTCACCTCGGTGTTGACCTGCTGGGTGCCGGTCATCCTTCTGCCTCAGCCTTCCAAGTAGCTGGAACTACAGACGTGCTATCACACCTGGCTTTTTTTTTTAATTGTAGAGACAAGGTCTCACCAAGGTGCCTGGGCTGGTCTCAAACCCATGGGCTCAGGCAATCCACTCATCTTGGCCTCTCAAAATGCTAGGATTACAGGCTGAGCCACTGAGCCTGGCCTCAGCTAGTCTTTTTGTAGAAAGGAGGTATCACTATGTTACCCAAGCTGGTCCTGAACTCCTGGCCTCAAGTGATCCTCCCGCCTCGGCCTCCCAAAGTGCTGGGATTATAGACATGAGCACCATGCCCAGCCCCCTTGTATTTCTACTGGGCAGTGCTTGTCTGGATGATAACCCAGCTCTGTCCTTTTGAGCTCCGTGAACCTCAATCCCCCTACCCAGTGGGTTTCCTCTCTTAAGAACAACAGTCTGAGCATGGTGGTTATACATCAGTAGTCTCAGGTACTGGGGAGGCTGAGGTGGGAGGATTGACTGAGCCCAGCAGGTCCAGTCCAGTCTGGGCAACATAGTGAGACCTCATCTCCACAAAAAAATTAAAAAAAATAAGCAGTGTGTGTTGGTGTGCACCTGTAGTCCCAGTTACTTTGGAAGCTGAGGCAGAAGGATCAGAAGGTCAAGCCTGTGGTGAGCTGTGATTATGCCACTGTCTTCCAGCCTGGGTGACAGAGTGAGACCCTGACTCTCAATAAACAAACAAACATATTAAATGAGAAGGAACTTTATGAAGAGAACTTTAAAACTCTACTGAAAATGCATCAAAATCCTCCAATACGTGGACATCAATGCATTGTCTTTTTTGTTTTGTTTTTTTTTTTTAGTTGGAGTCTCACTCTGTCATCCATGCTAGAGTGCAGTGGCACACTCACAGTAGCCCCTGCATCACCCTACTGGGCTCAGGTGATCCTTCTGTTTCAGCCTTCCAAGTAGCCGGAACTACAGGCACGCGCTACCATGTCCAGCTAATTTTTTGATTTATTGTAGAGATGAGGACTCACCAAGTTGCCCAGGCTGTTCTCAAACCCATGGGCTCAGACAATCCCCTCACCTCAGCCTCCCAAAGTGCTGGGATTACAGGCTCGAGGCACTGCACTCGGCCAATGCATTGTTATTAACAGGAAAACAATATTGTGCAAAAATTAATTTGGTTAAAAATTAAAGAGTCATTAAATCACTCTTTTAAAAAGTTTTATGGGTTCCCAAGTCAAGAAAAAAACCCAAGTCATCCTTAGGGAACCAGCATCAAGTGAAAGAGGTTTAGTTGGGCTCAGAGAGGCATTACAAGGCTGTGTGGTGTGTGGCTGCACTGTGTAGCCTTAACCAAGCTGCTCAGCCTCTCTGGTTTCCAGCTGTGAGGGTGACATGGATCACCCACATGCCCTTTTAGACAGGCTCAGAGCCTGGGTGTTGCCTAGGGTAGTTTTCACTGCCTCCAACTCAGAGTCACTTTTCATCACCAGAGAGACTCTCCTCCTCCTGGGAATTTCTAAGTATTTTCTTTAAATATATCATTTGTTTTTAAATGTTTTTCAAATGTAGTTTTTATTTTTAAAAGTTTTAAAAGCCCATAACTCCTCTAATACACACACTGAGTATATTACAGATTTCTGTCTGGTTTTTCTTTCCCCTGGGTCTTTATTTTTCATAAAGATGTGATTACAGTGTAAATATATTTTATAGTCAATAGCTTTTCCTTATCCGAGAATTTGCGATGTGGTTCATAACCCAGATACCTGCACAGCTATGAGTTTAGGGAACTTGAAGTCGTCCTGGCATAAAAATATGCCTGAAAGAAATGACAACATCACAGCCACCCCTTCAAGAGTCAGGAGGGGGGCAGCAGCAAACACAAACACTGCTTCAGAGCCCACCAGATCAGTGTGTTTATGTCCATGGTCACCCCTGGGGGCTGATGGTCGTTTGAAACTCAGTGACACAGTTTAAAATAATGCAGAGCAAATACAAAGTGAAAATTGGAAATCTTTGCAGGAGATAGCAGGATTTCATGAACTCAGTGAGAGTGACATCGGGCAGCCCACGTGCAACGTGGGGGATACCTCTGCCAAGTAAGCAGCTTGCAAAGTCAGGCCAGTAGACCCCAGAAAGAAAGGGGGGAAGGAGCGGAGGGAGGAGACATTACCTATCAGGTACCATGTGCAGGGGTGGGGCAGTGGGTACACTTAACACTCAGACTTCCCTGCCACTAGATAAGGCAACCACATAACCAAAAGCCATTGGTACCCCCTAGAGTTATTGAAATAAATAAATAATAAAATAGAATAAAACAATGAGAAAGAGACAAGTGATGACAGTGATGAATGTCCTGGAAGAGACTGAGCTGACAGTCAAACAATATAAGAAAATGCAGACTGGCCAGGCTCGGTAGTTCAGCCTATAATCCCAGCACTTTGGGAGGCCAGGCTCGGTAGTTCAGCCTGTAATCCCAGCACTTTGCCTGAGTCTGTGGGTTCGAGATCAGCCCAGGCAACTTGGCAAGACCTCATCTCTATGATAAATCAAAAGTTAGCCAGGCATGGTAGCACATGTCTGTAGTTCTGGCTACTTGGAAGGCTGAGGTGGAAGGATTGCTGGAGCTCAGCAGGTTGACACTGGGGTGGTTGTGAGTGTGCCACTGCACACCAGACTGGGTGACAGAGTGAGACTCCAAATCAAAAAACAAAGCAAAACAAAACAAAACAAAAAATAAAATGCAGATCTTATACAAGCTCACGAAAATGGCTCCCACCAAACTCAAAGATCACACCACCAAGCTGAGAGATGAACAAATAGATGGCCTGTTGTGCCATCAGATACCATTGCTGGGGGTTGATGCTCACGGGGAACACAGCCAATCCTTGTTGTATCTGTGTGGCATGGGTTCTAGGACCCCCCCATGAACTCAAAGACCCATGGATGTGCAAGTCCCTGGCATACTGTGACCCGCTTTTTGCATATCCCCATGCACTTCCTCCCCATACCTTCAATCATGTCTCAATCACTCAGAATACCTGAGATGGTTGGGCACAGCGGCACATGCCTGTCATCATAGCACTTTGGGAGACAGAGACCAGAGGATTGCCTGAGCCCATGGGTTCAAGACCAGCCTAGGCAACTTGGCAAGACTTTGTCTCTACAATAAATTTTTTAAAATGAGCCAGGTGTGGTGGTAAGCACCTGTAGTTCCCACTACTTGGAAGGCTGAAGTGGAAGGATCACCTGAGCCCAGCAGGTCAAGGCTGCAGTGGCCATGAGCATGCCACTGCACTCCAACCTGGGCAATGGAGTGAGACTCCAACTCAAAAACAAAAACAAAAACCTAAGATGATGCAAATGCCATGTAAGCAGTTGTCATGCTCTGTTGTTTATGGAATAATGACAAGAGGAAAATTGTGCATGTTCAGTATAGGTGCAATCACTGCAGGCCTAAGTGCATTTTTTCCCTATCCTTTTATTTTATTTTTTTGAAGTCATTCTGTTGCCCAGACTGGAGTACAGCGACACAGTTACGGCTCACCGCCGTCTCAACCTCCTGGGCTCAAGCAATCCTCCTGCCTCCGTCTCCTGAGTAACTGGTACTATAGGCACCCGTCACCACACCTGGCTCATTTTTTTATATGTTGTAGAGACAAGGTCTCGCTATGTTGCCCAGGCTGGTCTTGAACTCCTGGGCTCAAGTAATTCTCCTGCCTTGGCCTCCCAAAGTGCTGGGAATACAAGGATGAGCCACCGTGCCCAGCCATTCTAACTACTTTTCTCACCTGCAAATGGCGGGACCCGGGGATGGCATGCACATGGTCTGCTGTATCTGCTTTTGATTTATTCTATGTCAATTCTAAGAATGTGAGCACATTTGCAATTACTACTTAAATTTTGCTAAACACAACTTAAAAATAAATTACAAAGTATGGCTTCATTTTCCCCAAGAAAGTCTCAACTGAATCTCTTCCCTCACCCCTACACCCAGTGCTCTCTGTGAAAGTTGAATTCAGTGGATTCATTCTAAGCAGCTTTTTCAAATACGAAATAATTCTGGAGTGAATAGGGTTCCTCCATCCCTCTCTCATTTAATATCATATTCTAGCCATCCCATCTTTGATGGCTATCATTTATTTACTTTTTCCCTTTTTATGAATTTTAAGAAAATGTTTCTGACTAGATGTTTTTTAAAGACATAAGGCAATAAATAGCGATGTGTCTTTGTGTCTTGAACTACTAGGATATTGTTTCATGTAAAAAATGACTGGATTAGATGAGAAAATGCAACATTTGTATAAATATTTCTAAATGTCTTTCCAAACTGGCTACATGAATGCACCCTGCCCTCAGAGACACTGGAGATGTTCCAGCTCCTCACATAGAAACCGCCTGGGCAACTTAGCGAGACCTCATCTCTACAATAAAATCAAAATGAGCCGGGCGTGGTAGCGCGTGCCTGTAGTTCCAGCTACTTGGAAGGCTGAGGCGGAAGGATTGCCGGAGCCCAGCGGGTCGAGGCTGCGGTGGCTGGGAGCGGCCACTGCACTCCAGTCTGGGCGACAGAGTGAGACTCCAACTCAAAAAAAAAAAAAGAAAATATGTTTGTTGAGCATGTTTGTGGACCGGGAACTGTCTAATTGCCCCATAGAGTTGACAGTCTAAGTCAGAAAAAAATAAGCAACAAACAGGCTGGGCACGGTGGCTGAGGTATGTAATCCAAGCACTTTGGGAGGTTGAGACAGGGGGACTGCTTGAGCTCAGGAGCTGGAACATGGCAAGACCTCTTCTCTAAAAAAATTAAAAATATGTCAGGTGTGGTGGTGCCGGCCTGTAATTACAGTACTTTGGGAGGACGAGATGAGAGGATTGCCTGAGCCCAGGGGTTTGAGACCAACCTGGGCAGGTTGGTGGGACCTCGTCTCTACAATATATTAAAAAATTAGCCAGGTGTGGTAGTGCATAACTGTAGTTCTGGCTACTTGGAAAGTTGAGGCAGAAGAATTGTCTGAGCCCAGGGGGTCAATGCTGGGGTGGCTGTGAGCATGCCACTGCACTCCAGCCTGGGCAACAGGGTGAGATTTTGACTCAAAAAAGAAAAAAATTTTTTTAAATTAGACAGATGTGGTGGTGCCTACCTGTAGTTCAGATACTCAGGAGACTGAGGTGGAAATGAGCTGCTGTCGTGGCACCATACTCAGCCTGGGTGACAGAGTGAAACTCTGACTCAAATAAAAAAGAAAGAAAGAAAAATAGGCAACAAACACATAAAGATGTTATCTGATAGGCATGATGTAGAAATGTGGGATGGCGTCCACAGAGGATGACCAGGGACGCCTCTGTGGGAAGATGCCATTCAAGCAGAAATTCAACAGCAATGGGGAAGAAAGTCATAAAACATCTGTAGGAAGATCTTTCCAGACTAAGAGAATGGAGAGTGCAACGGTCCTGAGGCAGAATTTTGCTTGGTGTGTCCAGGGAAGCAGGTAGGGGCAGATTGCATGGGGTCTTGTGGGCCACCATGAGGATGCTGGCTTTTTTTTTTTTTTTTTTTGAGTCAGTGTCTCACTCTGTCACCCAGACTGCACTGCAGTGACACAATCATGACTCAACTGCAGCCTTGACTTTCTGGGCTTAGGCAATCCTTCCACCTCAGCCTCCCAACTAGCTGGGACTACAGGCACATGCCACCATGACCAGCTAATTTTTTAAGTTTTTGTAGAGATGGGGTCTCACGATGCTGCTCAGGCTAGTCTTGAACTCCTGGTCTCAAGTAATTCTCCTGCCCTGGCCTCCCAAAGTGCTTGGATGACAGGTGTGAACCATCATGTCCAACAAGGACCTTGGCTTTTAATCCCAAGTGAGATGGGGGCTGAGAGAGGAGAGGCGTGAGCTGGCCCGGGTGTTCACAGGGGCCCTCTGGCCATGAGAGAGATGGCAGTCGAACTGGGTCAGGCAGGAGGTGATGGGCGGTGACCAGGTGCGTACCATGGGGGACTATTTTCAGATGCATTGAGAGAGCAGAGCAGACAGGTGGAGGAGCGGAGCATCCAGGATGCTGCAGGGACTTGGCAGCTAGTATCCTCAGGACACAGGAGATGACAGGAGAGGGGAGAGCGGGGCGGGGTGGATGACAGTACTGGAAGTGACACAACAATCCACTCACTACTTTCCCTCGAATTATAAAATCACCCCACAGCCGCCTTCATAAAGAATGGAAATGCAAACATCTATTAATAATGATTTGCAAATGCCGCATATTAGCTAGTTTAGATAAACCCTGCTCTCTGGGAACTGTGCCAGAAAAAAATTCCCAACGAAGCTTCTTCAGCTATCAAAGCCAAAAAATGCCATCAGGGAGTGTGTGGAGGATGGCGCAGCCTCTGCCCAGTGTGTGCCTCTGTTTGAGCTGGCATCTGCATCCTCTGGACGACTGGGAGTGTCTGAACGTCAAGACCAGCTGGAAGGAGCCGAGGAAGGAGGCAGGACAAGGAAACGAGATACCTGAGGGGCACGGGATGGTTGGCAAGGCCAGAGGAGGACTCCACAGGCCACAGGGAGGAGACCTCGCTGCCTCCCCATTCCCCTCTCCCTCAGTGAGTCTCACCTGCGCCAATGCCGGATCGATTAAAGTCTGCATCTCTGATTTCACTGTTCACAGTAACCTTTTTTTTCCTTCACTGTCGCCCAGGTTGGAGTTCAGTGGCACAATCATGGCTCACTGCAGCCTCCACCTCCTGGGTTCAGGTGATCCTTCTGCCTCAGCCTCCCAAGTAGCTGGAACTAGAGATGTACGCCACCACAACCAGCTAATTTTTTTATTTTTGTTGTTGTTGTTGCTGTTGAGACAGGGTCTTGCCTGCTATGGTGCCCAGGCTGGTCTCAAACTCGTGGGCTCAAGCAATCCTCCCACTTCGGCCTCCCAAAGTACTGGGATTACAGGCATGAGCCATCATGCCCGGTCTCATAGTAGCCTTTATCCTGCATACTGTCTCACTTGTGATTCTAACTTATGTATTTATTCATGTAACAAACACTAATCAAGCTTCCACCATATTCCAGACACTGTCTTAGACTCCGAGAAAGAATGTTTCAGAGACAGTTACTCACCTATCCATTATCCATTGAGGGCCTCTCTAGCTTCCAGAACCCAGCAATAAAGCAGAACTACAGTTCCCAGTCACTTTTCAGGAAGATAAGGTCATGTGACTAATTCTAGCCAGTGAAACATGAGGGTGCTGGTCTCAAATGATCCGTGTCCTTTGACCTTTCTCCCTCTTTCCGTCTGAAATGCTGATGAGATGTCTGGGGCTGTGGCAGCCATCTTGAGACTGACCATAGAGGCAAGACCTAGCAGATCTTGGCCAGAACATCCTTGGGTCATTGAAGCATTTTTATTTTATATACATACAACCAAAAACAAGTTTCTAAAAATTTGGAAACAGAATCTCACTCTGCTGCCCAGGCTGGAGAGCAGTGGTGCAGTCGTGGCTCACCACAGCCTTGAACTCCTGGGCTCAAGTGAGCCTTCTGCCTCAACCTCTCAAGTAGCTGGGACTACAGGTGTGAGGCACCATAGCCAGCTGATTTTTTTAAGTTTTTTTTTTGTACAGACAAGGTCTCTCAATGTTGCCTAGGCTGATCTTGAACTCCTGGGCTCAAGCGATCCTCCCACCTCAGCCTCCCAGAGTGCTGGGATTACAAGTGTGAGACGTAAGAACTTTGACTGATACATATGAAAGTTCTGAGCAAATTGTTTTTTCACCTGTCTGTCTCTCCACATAAGACTTCTTGAGTGCAGAAAGTGATTTCATCTAGCTTAACAAGCCCTCAAGAAATGTCAAATGAATTAATGAATGAGTCAGGAAGCTCTACTTTTACCACCTAAAAGACAGCAGGCCAGGATGGGGCGTTTCTCCCCCCACTCCTCTCTGAGCCGTGCCACTCTCAATCTCCCACCCCGATCCCAATAGCCAACAGTTCCTCCCTGATAATCCCAGCTCCCCTTGGCTCAAGTGTTGCAATTTCTCCAACCCAAAGATGGTAACAGCTCTCCACTCTTGCTGACCTTGAAGCCCCTCTATACCTCGTGGGTGACACAGCCCATACCTCTTTAGAGAAGCACCTCCTGACAGCTTCCTCATCTGAACACCCTGGGGGCTTCAGTGAGTTCCATTTCTTCTCTGGACCCCAAGAGACACTCCCCACCAGGTGGTGAGTGCAAGGGCACAGAACATACATCAGTAGCCCCAACCCTGCACAAGTCCTGGCATGGGCAAGTCACTTAATACATACGTGGAGGCCAGACATGGTGGCTCACACCTGTAATCCCGCACTTTGGGAGGCTGAGGCAGGAAGATTATTTGAACCCAGGGGTTCGAGACCAGCCTAGGCAACATAGCAAGACCTTGTCTCTACAAAAAAAAAAAATCAAAATATTTGCCAGGCATGATGGCACACACCCATAGTCCCAGCTACCCACGAGGCTGAGGCAATAGGATCACCTGAGTCCAGGAGGTAGAGGCTGTGGTGGCCATGAGCATGCCACTGCACTTCAGCCTGGGCAACAGAGTGAGACCCCAATTTTTTTTTTTTGAGCTGGGCTCCAGCAATCCTTTCGCCTCAGCCTTCCAAGTAGCTGGAACTACAGGCATGCGCTACCACGCCCAGCTAGTTTTTTTCTTTTTTATTTATTGTAGCGATGAGGTCTCGCCAAGTTGCCCAGGAGGGTCTCAAACCCTCAGGCTCAGGCAATCCACTCACCTCAGCCTCCCAAAGGCACGGGATTACAGGCTGAGCCACCGAGCCCGGCAAGACCCCAATTTTTTTTTAAAAAGTGATGCTGTACCAAATATGGGTGATTTTTATTTCTATTTTCTGTGCTTTCACAGAAAAAAATTAATTTCCAATAAATAAAAAATGGTGTTATCAGGAAAAAAATTAAATCATTCATTTCAAAAACTGATGACTCCTAGAGTCCTTTTCCTCGTTCTCAGATTTTCTTTGCACCCACAGGCGAGTAGCCCACAGCATGGAGAATGTTTCCTCTCCAAGTGTAATCTCACCTGTTTCACCAAAACTTCCTCTGCTAGTTTGCTCTTTTGACTAGAACCGACTGCTACATGTTGAGAATATGGCAACAGACAAGACTGACCAGGGTCCTGCCCTGGAGAACGGACATGCTAGAAGGAAGACAGGCATACACAACATCAATAAAATGTAGGGTACAGTAGATGGTGCGGCTGCTTAGGACAAAGACGACACATTTATGTGATGTTCCGAGCAAGCACAACTGCTCATGGCTGGGAATAAGCTACAGAGTGTCAGGCAGAGAACACCACAGGGTACCCAGAACAACACAGGATGCCTCCACTGGTGAAAAGAGCCAGGCACCAGAGCCAGCACACAGGATGACTCTGCGGAAGTGGAGTCCAAAGCCAGGTCCAACCACCCACCCGGTGGGGCAGAATCAGAGCTGCAGTTGCCTCAGGGGTGGGTGGCAGCCTGGGACTGTGGGCGCTGAACCTCTGATATCAGGGTAACTGGAATGTTCATGGTCTTGAACTAAGGCAGTTATGCAGGTGTCTGTGTGTGGGAAGGTGTCCTGGATGTGTACTGAGGCTGTGTGATAGTCTAACGTGAAACATAAAACAAAGAAAGGACAGGAAGAGAGGAAGGAATGTGGGATGGAGGGAGGGCAGGAGGGAGGGCAGGAGGGAGAAAATGAAAGAAGGAAACAAAGAGTGAAGAAAGGAAAGAAGGAAGTGGGGAAGAAAGAAGGAAGGAGGGCGAGAAGGAGGGAGGGACCAAAGAAGGAAGAAGACAAGGAGAGAAGGAAGGAAGGCGTGAAAGAGGAAGGAAAGGAGAGAAGGAAGGGGGGAGGGAGGGAGGAGCATTGACAATGTTAGGCAGGTGGGGTCAGGGAAGGTGACTATGAACAGAGACCTGAAGGAGATGAAAGAGCCCAGCAGATGGCAGGGATGGGTCACAAGAACAAAAGTGTTACAAAGGCATGCTTCTAGTCAGGCTTGAATCGCTGTGTGGATTCATGAAGAAACGTCCCGGGGTGTCTGCTCTGTCCCAGAGATGCGTTAGGAGCAGAACTAGGTGTTGTCCTCATTCTCTCAGCACTTTGGGAGGCCAAGGTGAGAGGATTGCCTGAGCCCAGGGATTTGAGAACAGCCTGGGCAACTTGGCAAGACCTTGTCTCTACAACAAATCAAAAGTTAGCTGGGCATGGTAGAGCACGCCTGTAGTTCTGGCTACTTGGAAGGCTGAGGTGAAAGAATTGCCGGAGCCCAGCAGGTAGATGCTGGGGTGGCTGTGAGTGTGTGTCTCGCTCCAGCCTAGGCAAGGGAGTGAGACTCCAACTAAAACAAAAAACAAACAAATTAAAGGAGTGCATCAATAAAGTTACAATACAATGTGGACAAGGGTAATGAAGGAAGGCACAGGATAAAATGAAAGTTTATACTCAGAGATGTAGGAGAGTGAGAGACAGAGACATGGAGACAGAGAGAGAATAGGGGAGGGAGAGAGACATAGAAAGTTAGAGACAGAGGGAGGCTCTGAGAGACACAGAGAGAGAACAGGGAAAGAGAGAGACAGAGAGAGGCAGAGACAGGGAGGTGTCATGGGGGGAGCATTCTTGGGGCCTCCTGGATTCTCTTTTCTGCAGCCAAATAATAACAGTAATAGCCTTGTCATTAGTACACAACTGCTAACTTCTCCCTTGCCTGGGGCAGGCAGGGAAAGGAAGCAATCTACTGGAGAAAGGACCAAGGAGACATTTGCAGGAAAAGTCAACCCAGAAACGACACAATGGAGAAGAACAGAGGCTGAAGGTTGTGGCAAAGTAAACAGCAACAACAACAAAACAAGCAACAAATAGAAACGCTCTGGGTTGGGAGGGCAGTGGGGGAGAGAGAGAGAGAGAGAGAAGAGAGAGAGAGAGAGAGAGAGAGAGAGATGTATGTCTAAAGTCGGTTCTGATCATCAATAGAATCCTAGCAGAATGAATTAACAAGGCTTTTAACTCTAAAGTAGGGTCCCCAAACTTCAGGCTGTGTACTGGTACCAGTCTGTGGTCTGTTAGGAATTGGAAAGGAAGGAAGGAAGGAGGGAGGGAGGGAGGGAGACAAGGAAGGAAGGAAAGAAGGAAGGAAGGAAATAGCAGGGAGGGAAGGAAAGAAGGAGGGAGGTTTAGGAGGAAGGAAGGAGGAAAGGATGGTGGGAAGGAAAGAAGGAGACAAGGAGGGAAGGAAGGATGGAGAGAGGGAGGAAGGGAGGGAAGGAAGGAAGGAAGGAAGGAAGAAGGAAGGAAGGAAAGAAAGAAAATAATAAAATAAATGAAAAAAGAACAGAATAGAAAAATCCAGCACAATTCCCTGTATTCCCTTTCTTCCCTCACCTGCCAGCCAAATTCAGAAGCAACAGGTTGGCGGGAAGCAGAGGCCCTTCCCAGAAGGTGGCAAAGCCATTAGATGAAAAGATCTTTGATCCCTGAGTCACCACCTGGAGAAAAGCCTCCAAAGGGAATCATCCATTTGGGACAGTTGAGTGAGCAGGGAGGACACCTGTTTATTTATTTTTATTTCATTTATTTATTTATTTTTCAGAGATAGAATCTCACTCTGTCACCTAGGCTGGAGTGCAGTGTCACAATCATAGCACACTGCATCCTCAAACTCCTGGGCTCAAGGGATACTCCTACCTCAGTCTCTTAAGTAACTGGGACTATAGGCACATGTTACCATGCCTGGCTAATTTTTAATTTTTATTTTTGTAAAGATGGAGTCTCACTATGTTGCCCAGACTGGTCCCAAACTCTTGCCCTCAAGTGATCCTCCCACCTTAGGATTACAGGCATGAGTCACCATGTCTGCCCCCCTCCCAAAAAAACCCCCTTTTACCATGTGCACCATCTGAGAATCCAGGGTTTATTTGTTATAGCAGCTTGTGTTACTTATACTGTCTAACATCCTTTCAGTAACCCAGTGTGTGTGAGCTCAGGTTTTGCGAAGAGTTGATATTTTCTCCTATTCTGCTTCTAAACCTTTATCTTTTCACCTTTGAGAAGAACCTGTCCTCCTTCAAGACTCAGACCATCCACCCAGCATCTCCACCACCTCCTAGGCATATCCATCTCTGTCACTATATCCTCCAAGCTATTTCTTGCCTTTGTGCCTTTGCCCTTTCCCTGTCTCCACCTAGAACACCAAGGGGTCCAGGCGGCAATGTGTGTGTTTCAAGCAAAATGGACCAAGACACTGTCTGTGACAGTAGAAAAGATTGAAAGCCCATTGACAACCTCTTTCCCGTGACTTTGGCCTTGGCCAAACTCCTCTCTAAACATTAGGTTGCTGGGGCAGAGAGCTGGGAGTTATTTTTTGACTTCTCTCTCTCCCTCAACCCACGATTCTATCAGTCACCACGATGTATCCAGTCTATATCCAGATTCCTCTTAAATCCGTTTTCATCACCATTGCTTCCATCACATTCCAGGCCACCATCATCTCTTAGGATAAATTCCAATTCTGTTCATGTGACTCAGAGGCCCTGTGTGATCTGGCCCCACCCCAACCCCAGCCTCCTCCTTCTCGTGCTCCACATTCTGACTGACCTGGATACCTACCAATTCTTTAATTGCACCATGTTCTTTCTTGTCTCTAGACCTTTGCAATACTATTCCCATAGCCAGAAGCACTCCTCCTCCTCTTCCTCTTTCCGGATAACTTCTACTAATGCTCCACAGCTTGGCTTAAAAAATGTTCCTTCCTACGAGAAGCCTTCTGAGAGTAATTATAAGCCATGTCCTCCACTCCGAGCACTACATTTCCCTGCTAGACTGGTAAGCTGGCTCACAGGGATAATGTCTGCATGACTCACTATTTTGACTGCAGGGTCAAGCATGGGGCATGACATATTGCAGGTGCTTGACGAGATATCAGTGAATAAATAACCTCTTGGATGGATGAGCATATCATTGGATGGATGGATGCTTGGATGGATAGATGAATGGATGGATAGGTGGATGAATGGATGGATGAATAGATGGACGGATGGACACTTGGGTGGATGGATGGGTTGGTGGATGATTTAATGAATGAATGATTTGATGGATGGATAAACAGATGACTGAACAGATGAATGGATATATGGATGGATGGATGGTTTGATGGGTGGATAAGTGAATAAGTGACTGGATAATATGATAGATGAATGGATGATTTGATGGATGATTTGATGGATGGATGATTTGATGGATGGATGGATGAATAATTTGATAAGTGACTGAATGGATGGATGAATGATTTGATGGATGAATCAATGGAAGGATGATTTGATGGATGGGTGGATGATTGAATGGATTAATAGATGGATAGATAATTTGATGAAGGGATGGATGGGTGATCTTGTGGATGAATGATGATTTGGTGGATGGATGATTTGATGGATGAGTGGATAGATGGATGAATGAATGGATAATTTGATGAATGACTGAATAGATGGATAGATGATTTGATGGATGAATGGATGGACAGGTGATTTGATAGATGGATGAATGGATAAATAGATGGATGAATGATTTTATGGGTGAACAAATGAAGAATAGATAATTTGATGGACAGATGGATGGAGGATTTGATGGATGGATGGATGGATGACGATTTGATGAATGGATGATTTGATGGACGGATGGATGGATGATTTGATGGATAAATGGATGGATGATGAATGAATGATGAATAGATAAATGGACAGGTGGGTGATTTGATGGATGGAAGGATAGATAGATGGCTAGGTGGATAATTTGATGAATAGATGAATAGACAGGTGAATGATTTGATGGATAATGGATGAATGAATGAATGGAGGTATGATTTGATGGATGGATGTATAGATGGATAGATGAATAAATGAAGAATAAGTGGATGAGCAAATGGTTGATTTGATAGATGGGTAGATGAGTAGATGAATGAATGGATGACTGATGGAAGAATGGATGGGAGGAAAGAAGAGTTAATGGAGGGATGAATGGGTGGATGAACCACTTCATTAAAATGCTGAGTTTGAGTCTGTGATTCCAATGGAATGTGGAGAGAGCTGTCATTTTGAGAACCCTAAAACCAGAGTTCCTTGAGACCATATCCTCATCCATCTTTTTTCACAGACTTTGAATTCCCCTTGGGGGTGGGCCAATGATGGTGAGGATGCAGACAATCGAAACCCACAGGTAGGCCAGGTGTTACCAGAAGATGACAGACAATGCACTCTCCAAAGAGGTGATGTTTGATCGGAGATCTCAGACACTTATTAAAACTAAACAGGAAGCTGAGTACAGTGGTTCACACCTATAATCCCAGCACTTAGGGAGGCAGATGTGAGAGGATTGCCTGAGACCAGAGGTTCAAGACCAGCCTGGACAACTTGGTAAGACTTTGTCTCTACAAAATAATCCAAAAATTAGCTGGGTGTGGTGGCGCACACCTGTGGTTCCAGTTACTTGGGGGCTGAGGAGGAAGGATCGCCTGAGCCCAGCAGGTCAAGACTGAGGTGGCTGTGAGCATGCCACTGCAATCCAGCCTAAGTGGCAAAGTGAGACTCTTGGCTCGAAAAAACCCCAAACAAACAAGCAAAAAACAGGTGAGAATGCTAACTCCGTGGTAAAAATCAAGCCATATGATTATCAGACTATGTGGACCCGCAGCTGTAGTAGCTGGGGGTTAAAAATAGACTGCCAACCTGTGATGCAGGTCCTGCCCTTTGTTTTGGTAATCACGTCCCCCAGGTGCCTAGGAAACACAGGTGGCCCTTAAACAGATAACAAGGGACCTATCTTCCCTCACAATGAGAGAAAGCAATTAAAATTCCACCAAGATGTTCTTTTCCACCTGCCTTATGGGCAAAAGCATGACCTCCCACTCTGCCAGCAGTCCTGAGGGGCACTGTGCCGTTATCCCCATTGCTGGTAGGGTTGGAAGCCAGTGCCGTCTCCATGGAGGGTCATGAGGAAAAGCTCACCAAGATTACCTATGGCCTTATCTGTGGACCCAGCAGTCCTGTGTCTCCAAGCATATCCTGTTGTCTGTGTTATGTGGTCATGTTCTTATTTTTTTATTTATTTTATTCATTTATTTATTTGTGTAGAGACAGGATCTCACTCTGTTGCCCAGGCAGGAGTGCAGTGGCATGATCACAGCCCACCGCAGCCTCGACTTTCTGGGTTCAGGTGATCCTATGCCTCATCCTCTCAGGTAGCTGGGACTACAGGCCTGAGCCACCACACCCAGCCTAACTTTTTTTATTTTTTGTAGAGACAGAGTCTCACTATATGGCCCAGGTTAGTCTCAGAGTCCTGGCTTCAGGCGATCCTTGTGCCTCGGCCTCTTGAGTAGCTGGAATTACAGGCATGAGCCAACACTCCCTGGCAGCTGACACATGTTTACAAATGACATCTGTAACTCACTGCAACATAGTATGTCATGACAGAATATTGGAAACAACCAATGTATTCACCAATAGGGACTGTTTTAATAAATTATGGCCCATCTCATCCTTGAACAACTATTGCAATACTATAAGAAAAGTATTGACAGTGGCAGGAAACTATGGGGGGGGACAGGGAGGGGAAGGGAGGTGGGATTAACGGTAGTCAATATCTGTCTGGGGACGGGGCGGGTGCACACCTCATCAACAAGTGTACCTGCATAATGCGTATTTGTATACCTAACCCTTAATTGTACCCCCACAATTTTAAAATAAAAAAAAATAAGAATCATAGTTTATACACATTACTCACTTCATGCCCGGCTCTCTTCTAAATGTGTTATATGTAATAACCCATAATAATCATAACAGGCCGGGCTCGGTGGCTCAGCCTGTAATCCCGCGCTTTGGGAGGCCAAGGCGAGTGAATTGCCTGAGCCTGCGGGTTCGAGACCTGCCTGGGCAACTTGGCGAAACCTCATCTCTACAACAAATCAAAAAATCAGCCAGGCATGGTAGCGTGTGCCTGTAATTCCGGCTACTCGGAAGGCTAAGGCGGAAGGATCGCGGGAGCCCTCAGCCACAGTGTGAGACTCCGATTCAAAAATAATAATAATAACCATAACAAGTGCCTCCTAACCATGGTCCCATGTTAAAGGTGAAGAAACTGAGGCCCAGAGAGGGTCAGTACTTTGTTCAAGATCACACAACTGGGAGGAGGCAGCAAATCAGGTCAGGGAGCTGAGGCGAGGGCTTGGGGACCCAGCAGCAGACACAGAGACATGGCTGTAAGAGCAAGAAGCCCGGCAGAGCTACTGGATGCCCAGGGATGACAGAGGGCAGCAGGCAGGGGGCCAAGAGGCTGCAGGGTCCCCCTTGGCCCGCACCCAGCCCCTGGGAAATCCCTGTGGGCGGGATGGAAGGGGGAGCCTCAGTCTCTCTGCCTTCCTCAGTCATATCATGGTGACACTGCCTTTCTGAGAAAAAGGGAACTTCTGCCAAACAAATCTGGAAAGATCTCCAGGAACATGCTGTTAGGTGGAAAAAAGCAGGATGCCGAGCTACGTGGCAGGCAGGTGCTCCCTTATTTAAGAAGACGGGGGGAAAGGAAAATAAAATACCTCCCATGTGCACACACTTTGTGTGTTTGCCTGGAGGAACACTGGGAAGGTGTATAAGAAGCCATGAGTGTTTCAGGGTGGGGGACAGAGGCAGGGAGGGGACAGTTTGGGGAAGGAGGAGCCGGTGGTAGATTAAACAGTGGCACACAGTATTTATTATTATTTATGTTTGTTTGGGTTTTTTTGAGTCAGAGTCTCACTCTGTCACCTAGGCTGGAGTGCGATGGCACCACTATCATGGTCACTGCAGCCTCCACTTACTGGGCTCAGGCAATCCTCCCACCTCAGCCTTCCAAGTAGCTGGAACCACAGGCATGCACCACCACACCCAGCTAATTATTTGATTTATTGTAGAGATGATGCCTCACCAAGTTGCCCCAGGTGGTCTCGAACCCCTGGACACAGGCCATCCTCTCATCTCGGCCTCCCGAAGTGCTGGGATGACAGGTGGGAGCCATGGTGCCCCATGGAACATCAGCATTTAATTTTGAGATGGCCAGGGCAGCTCATGGATCTCTCGCCTGGCATCAGACATTCCCCAGTCCTCACCACTCCCTATTGCCTGCCTGACACCTTCTCCTCAAAAGGTAGCAGTTACTCTTAGCTCCGGCTCAGTCTTGCCACGTAGGGGCCCAAAGTGGCCTTATTTTTCAAGAGGAGAGGAAGGCCAGATTTTTATATGAAACCCTGCAGATTTTCAATGTTGCCAAGGAATTAATATTTTTGGCAAGTGAAAACTGCTGCGGCCTGGACACCACCTCAGAGGCACCCAGGATCTGTGTGTCCTCAGGACATCCCCTGGGGACTGTCTTTCTTGACTGAGTGGCAGGGTTGGTGGCACTCTGAGGCCCGACGGGGCAACTGTTCCACCCCCAGACCGAAACAGAGAAGCCGCAAATCAATGAGACTAAGGAGGCACCTCCAAGCACAGTTGCTGATGCACTTTGAATGGTTGAAACCCCAAATTTCATGTTGGAATATGACCCTCCAATTCCCCCACCCTCCCTTACCCTCCCCCTCCCCCACCCAGCTGGGGGGGGCCTGGAGGGAGGTGTCCGGATGGTGGGTGCATGACCCCCATGAATGTCTTGGTGCCTACGCATGGCCATGACTGAGTTCTCACAAGAACTGCCTGTGGACGCAGGCCTGACACCACCTCCTCCTTCTGGTTCCCACCTTCTGTGGAAGGTGCCAGCTCTCCTGGGTTCCCGTCCCGAGTAGTAACTCCCTGAGACCTCATCAGGAACTGTGCAGGTGCCTGCACCATGCAGAACAGTGAGCCAAATAAACCACTTTTCTTTATGAATTGCCCGGCCTCGGGGATTTCGTCACAATGATGCGAAATGGACGAATATGGTTGCTCAGAGCGTGCACTGCACCACTGCTCCCAGCCACAGCAGAAGCAGGCATGCTGAAGTACAGCCTGCGGAGGGAGAGCTTTATGGCAGAGGGATCAGGCTGGTGGCCTCTAAATCCCCATCCAATTCAGCATAATGAAGGGAGAGGCAGCCGCCATAACAGCCACACCACAAGGCAGCAGGATGCACTGGACATCTCATCACATTATTCTTGCAGAGACAATCCAAGACAGAAGGAAGGCAGACACTAAAGTCGGATTTGATTCATCCTCTAGATCAGAGGTCATGACACTGTGACCACCCCCCCACTGAATCCAGCCTTATGGCTCCATCTTGTAAAAAAGTGTCCCGGGGAAATGGCCATACCTGTGACCTTCGTGGCCTGCGTTTGTGTCCACATAGCTGAACCATTTCCATAGCTGGAAATGCCCTGACTGCTCATGCCCGTCATCCCAGCACTTTGAGAGACTGAGGTGAGAGGATTATCTGAGCCCAGGGGTTCGAGACCAACCTGGGCAACTTGGCAAGATCTCGTCTCTACAGTAAATCAACAAATTAGCTGAGTGTGGTGGCTCACTCCTGTGGTTCCAGCTACTTGGAAGGATGAGGTGGAAGGATCGGCTGAGCCCAGCAGGTCAAGGCTGTGGTGACTGTGAGCGGGGTGACACTGCACTCCAGCCTGGGTGACAGAGTGAAACTCTGACTCAAAAAAATAAAAAGGTCCCCAACCCTGCTCTAGGCCAAGGCACTGGCCCACTGGAAGTGCAGGGCCAGGGGTGCCTGCTAAGCAGATACCAGGAGGGATGCAATCTGCAATGTCCAAGGTTTGGAACAGTCTCCAGGACACACGGGTCAGGGTCCTCCCTAAGTAAGTGGCCACCACACCAAAGAAGAAGGCAGAACAGTCCCAGAATGCAACAGACCTACAGGTGATATCAGTTAACTGGAGAAATGGTGACTGCAACTGGATAGTTGATGGTATTAAGGACGTATATTGACCAGGCACGGTGTCTCATGCCTGCCATCTTGACACTGTGGGAGGCCGAGGTGGGAGAATCGATGGCTTGAGGCCAGGAGATTGAGACCAGCCTGGGCAACATAGCCAGACCCCATCTCTACTCCCCAAAAAAGAATAAAATAAAATTAAATTTGTTTTGATTGTTGTTGAGTCAGGGTCTCGCTGTGTGGCCCAGGCTGGAGGGCAGTGGCACAATCACAGCTCCCCATGGCTTCAACCTCCTGCGCTCAGGTGAACCTCCCGCTTCAGCCTCCCAAGTAGCTGGGACTCCAGGGGCATGCCAGCACACCAGGATAATTATTTGATTTTTTGGGTAGAGAGATGAAGTCTCACTATGCTGCCCAGGCTGGTCTTGGACTCTTGGGCTCAAGTGATCCTCCTTCCTCAACCTCCCTAAGTGCAGGGATTACTGGGTGGACCGCCATGCCCAGCCATGTGATTATAGTTTTTCATAGACTCTGTCTCCTAGAGATATGTGTTGTAGGATGAACAGCTGCAATGACGCAGTGGCTGGAATGTGATTTAAAATAATCCAGCAAGGTGCAGAGAGTCGATGTGTTTGTAGAGAAACCAGATTTGCTGAATGTCAATACTGATTAAAGTTGGAAAACAGGTACCTGAAGGTGGTCTTTAGGGTTTTCCCCATGTTGGTGTAAACTTGAGATTTTTCATAATAAACACCTGTTTTGAAAACTTAAAAAAATTAAGCCTACATGCACCTCTATCCTAGCCCTGGACACAGTCATTCCTGAAGCCTGAGGACCTTATCTCAGCCGTGGACACAGACATTCCTAAAACCCGACCTTATCCCATCTCCTAGATACAGCCATTCCTGAAGCTGACATTTAAATAGCTTGAGTCAGTACATCCCCTCCTCTCCCTTTGTTTAACCTAAGTAAGTCTGCACTGTATTTCTGTCTCTTACAACTGCAAGAATTTTGATGGACGCCCCGATTGTCCCCTCCATCTGGAATGGCCTCCCCAGCCCACCACACTCATCAGCCTGCCCACTCTGGCTCATCTCTCCTCCACTGGGAAGGCCTCTGTGATTTCTCAGAGCAAACCTAGCAGATGCCATTTCACTCTGAGTGTTTTCCCCTGCAACTTTCCTCTGGCACCGTGGAGGTGACTGACTCGTCCCCGCAGGGTGAGCCCTGTGGCCTCTCCGTGTTGCCCCCCCAGCCCTGACACAGCAGCTCCCCATAAACTGCTGTGCTGAATGAATTGGTAAGGGAATGATTAAACAGTAGAGTGCTGCCTGCCCAAGATAATGGACTTATTTTTTAAGAGTAAAACCGGAGGCCGTGCCCCTGGTGGTGGCTGCCGGGCTCCTGCGAGATTCTCTCCTCTGATTAAACAGCGGGCAGGTGTGTAGGCCGGGAATGGCAGATAAATGTGTGGGTGGCTCCTGCCAGCCGCCAGCCCTCCCCTCCTTGACTGTGTGGCTGGCCTCTGCCCCAGGTGCCCACCTGCCAGGCTAGATCACCCCTGGATCCCCAAAAGCAATGAGAAATAATTTGTCTGGGGGGCAGCAGGAAATAGGGCAGAAATGAGAGGAAGATGTGTCCCTTCCGTTCTGGCAGGCGCCAGCTCACCCCCATGCTCCCACGCTAGCCAAATACCTCTTCTGAGTCATTCACGCTCTTCCCAGTCACTGGCAGTAGCCCCACGCAGAACACTCCAAACTCAACCACTCTTCCTCCCTGTGGAAGAGAGGAGAGACAGGGCCCGGCATGGGGGCGCAGGCCTGGAATCCCAGCACGTGAGAGGCTCAGGCAGGAAGATCACTTGAGCCCTGGAGTTCAAAACCAGCCTGGGCAACAAAGCGAGACCTTGTCTCCACAAAAATAAAAAATAAAAAAAAGAAGAGGTGTGGTGGCACGTGTCTGTCATCCCAGCTTCTACAGAGGCTAAGGGGGGAGGATCACCTGAGCCCAGAGGTGGAGGCTATGGTGAACTATGACTGTGTCACTGCACTCCAGCCTTGGTGACAGAGTGAGACCCTGACTCAGAGAGATAGAGACAGAGACAGACAGATAGAGACAGAGAGAGAAGTAACAGAAGAGAGAGGAGAAACAGTCACAGTACTGGCTACAAAACATCACTCCTAATGTGCGTCAGACACTCCATTGACAACTTGACATATATCCATCCCATCCATGCTCTGCAAAATGGTAAGGGGTAGGTTCTGGCATTATCTCCATTTTATAGATGAGAAAAGGGAGCAAAAATGACGCAGAAGACAAGACAGGGATACTTTTAAATCTTTCTAAATGAAGGCACTGATAAATCCCATGCTCTGCGCAGACCATGTGGTAGATGCTCACTAAACAAGGTTGAAGGAGGTCTGATCCTTCTACATCCTAGCCCATGCCATAAAGACACCACTGCCACCACCACCACCACCACCACCACCATCATCATCTATTATTATTTTAACATTAAACTTTTTTTGGTAGAGTCAGGGGTCTCACTATGTCACCCAGGCTGGCCTCAAATTCCTGGTCTCAAACGATCCTTGCACCTTGGCCTCCCAAAATGCTAGGATTATAAGCACGAGCCACTGTGCCTGGCCAATTGTCTATTATTAAAGAAAAGAACATATTGCAAAACAATAGTACACTAATTGTGTTTGTCTTAGTACATGAAAGGGAGAATTCTGCAGGGCCATCCACCATCATTCTTGGGGATTATTTCAGGGGAAAATAAGAAGTCAACTCAGACACTTCTAAAACACTGATTTTTAAAGAAAATAATTAACTGTTGTCACAGTAAAACATGTGTTGGGGTGGGAGAGACAGTCACCTTTGGCTCAAGACCATCCCAGCCAGACTTTTAACAATTTTTGACCAAGAAGTTGGAGCTGGAAATGAGTCAGGCTTTTGTATTAAACTGGGCCTTTATGCTGGTGGGAAACTATGGGGGTGGGGCCAGGGAGGGGAAGGGAGGTGGGATTAACAGCAGTCAATATCTGTCTGGGGATGGCGGGGGGCACACCTCATCAGCAAGAGTACCTGCGCAATGCGTATTTGTATACTAACCCTTAACTGTACCCCACAATTTTAAAATAAAAAATGTGTATTAAAAAATAAAGAAGCTCTGAGGTTTTTGCAAAGGCTTAGATACTTTGATCAGATTGGCATTCGGGACTGGGTGTGTTGCCTTTTTTTTTCTTTCGCTTTGTTTTTTGAATCAGGGTCTCTCTCTGTCGTCCAGGCTGGAGCGCGGTGGCACGATCACGGCTCACTACAGCCTCAAACTCCCCGGCTCAGGTAGTCTTTTCCGCCGCAGCCTCCTGAGTAGCTGGGGACTACAGGTGCGCACCACTTTGCCCAGCTCATTTTGTTTATTGGTTTGTAGAGTCAAGGTCTCTCTATGTTGCCCAGGTTGGTCTTGAAATCCTGGGCTCAAGCAATCCTCCTACCTAGGCCTCCCAAAGTGCGGGGATTACAGCCACGATGCCCATCCAGTGTTGCCTTGACACAGTGTTTGTGTAAGAAGCCCTGTGCTTTTACTTGGTTTATTAGTTATCAGATGCTGTGTAATAAATCACCCCAAAACTTCAGCAGCCTAAAACAACAAATGCTCTTGACCTCCTAGTGTCTGGCATTGCTTAGCTGGGTGCCTCTGTCTCAAGGTCTCTCATGAGACTGCCAGCAAGAGTCAGGCCTGGGCTGCAGTCTCATCTGAGAACTCAACAGAGGAAGGATCTGGTCTCAAGCTCACTCGTGTGTAGTCGGAAGGATTTGGCTTCTCACAGACTGTTGAATGGAGTCTACCTTGGTCCCTTGACATGGAGGACAGCTCTCCTGGGACCACTCACAATGCGGCAGCTGACTTGCCAGGGCCAGCCAAGACAGAAGCCACAGTCTCTTTGTGAGCTCATCAGAAAGGGTCAACCTGTCCCTTCACTGTGTTCTAGTGGTTATCAGGGAACTACCTGGTCCAGCACACACTCAAAGGGACGGGGTTGCTTGAGGACATGAAGACCAGGAAGGTGGGGTATGTGGGACCCCACTCAGAGGCTGCCAGCATGTTGGATGGAAAAAAGCTGAAAAGCTTGTTAATATCATTGTCAGACTGCCTGAGTTTGAAACCCAGCTCTGTCAGCTGGGACTCTGTGACCTTGGGTGAGTCACATAACTTCTCTGGGCCTCAGTCCTCATCTGGAAAGTAGGCAATCTATCAGTACCTCACTCACAAAGTGGCATGAAGATTATGAGAGCTGAGATGTGCAAAGCTCCCAGAACACACTAAGCATCTATGCAAATACTTGCTATTGTTATCATGTTACCCATCGGTAAAAACAGCAAGGTGTCCTACAGATGTTTTTATTCACACTTAAAACTGGGAAAATGACAGCCAGGTGCTGTGATTCATATCTCTAATCCAAGCACTTTGGGAGGCTGAAGCAAGAGAATTGCTTGAGCCCAGGAGTTTAAGACCAACCTGGGCAACATAGGGAGACCTCATCTCTACAAAAAATTTTCAAAAGTTCGCCAGGTGTGGTGTGGTGGCATGTGCTTGTGTTCCCAGCTACTAGGGAGGCTGAGGCAGGAGGATTTCCTGAGTCCAGCAGGTCAAGGCTGTGGTGAGTTGTGAGCATGCCACTGCACTCCAGCCTGGACAACAGAGTGAGATTCCAACTTAAAAAAAAAAGTCAAATAAGAAAACAATGGGAAGGTCCATTAATTAGAAGTTCAAGTAGAGGTTAACCCAATCAATAGTGATAGGCATAAAAATAATGAGGTGTCAACTGCGAGGAGGCACCAGGTGAGAGGGAGCACTGAGGAGCCTTGTTGGGGGTGAGTTTTCCCATCCAGATGTGGGTGATGTTCACACAGCCATACACACCTGTGAAAATGCACGGTGCTCTGAACCTACAATAAATAGATTTTTGGTGTCCTGGACTTACACATCTCTTCAAACGTATCTTTTAACACCTCCATCTCTAAAATCTTCTAAGATGCAAAAATGGTTGAATTATTACAGAGCATAATGGCTTAGCTGGCGGGAGCCTGGAGCCTGTATGGATGGGGCTGATGCCTCAGGTTGTCCCATGGCCCCCGGTTGCTGGTCACTCCGAGTAGGAAGGAGGCAGCGTGTCTGCCAGCTCCCTTCCTGGGGACCACAGGAGAGCACCGCCCTTAGAGACACTGGGCTCAGCACTTTTGCATCTGAGAGCTTTTGGAAAAGGCTCCAAGTCAGGGGAGGAAGAGGAGATAGCTTGGAAAAACTGGCTGGCAAGATGCTGGAGTGTTGGGAAAAAAATGCTTCTAAGACAAAAAAATAAAGATTAAGAGCAAGCTCTTATGGGCCCTGGATACACAGCCTAGGAGGTTGGAAACATTCCCACCCATTCCTGTCTCCTTCAGAGGTGCAATGTTTAAACTTCATGGACAACCCCTCTCCCAAATGAAAATGGAACTCACATTTTTTAAAAAAAATTAACTCTTTAAGGAATATTTAGCTTGAAAGTGTTCCCCTTCAAAAAATGGTTATAATTGCTAGGGATGGTGGCTCGTGTGTGTCATCCCAGCACTTTGGGAGGCCAAGGTGGAAGGATCCCTTGAGCCCAGGAGTTTGAGACCAGCCAGGGCAACATAGCAAGACCTCCATCTCTACAAAATAATTTTTTAAAAATTAGCAGGATGTGGTGGTGTGGGATTGTAGTCCCAGCTACTCAGGAGGCTGAGGTAGGAGGATCGCCAAGAGGTTGAGCCTGCAGTGAGTCATGAGCATGCCTACACTCCAGCCTGGGTGACAGAGTGAGACCTGACGCAAAAAAAAAAAAAAAAAAAAAAAAATGCCAGGGCCACCTATCTGAAAAAAACTGCAACATCTTTTTGTGTTCTGTGACTGGTCAGCAAGCTTGGGTACAGGCTGGTGCCTCAGGGCCCAGACAACCCCTAGAAGTGTCATCTGAACCGATAAAAAGGTGGATTTCTCTGTGCTTCTGTGCTCACAAGCTACACCCCAAGATGTCAGGGCTGGGGACTGGTTTGCTCCCTGCAGTGAAAAGAATGGGAACTTTTAAGTCAGCCCACAAGGAAAGAGAGACATGACTGTGAACATATTGTTGTCAGCGAGTGAACTGTGTGCTTCAGGGATGAACCATTCAAGCATTTGTGCTCAGTCAGTCACCTTTGCTAGCCCTGGATGTGGAAGAGACGGCCAGTCCACCAGCATCCTAGGCAGGGACAGACTGCCTTTCCCAGGTGCCCTGGCCCCACCATGTGACCATGTGACCCGTGAACTGAATGCAGGCAGATGGGTGCCTCTTCCAGGTCTGAACTGTGAGGACCGGGATGTGTCTCTGTGACTGAACGTCCTCCCGGGTGAACCAGCAAAGGATAATTTTTGGAGGGTGGTATCTTGGTTGGGGCCCTTCAGAAGAAGACCTCAAGACAAAGCTTTGAGGGTACGGGGTCCAGACACTACTGTGTCCCCTGCCCCTTCCCTCAGGAGTGGCCTCTGGCCAAGGCTGGTCTCTGAAGGGTATGCATATCCCCAGGAGTGAATTCTGGGTTGCAGGTGACCAAGCAAGACTGAAAGCCATGGGTTCATCTCGTGCAAGCAGCATCACTGTGAACATGGAAGAAGATCTGATGAACTGACTCACTTGCCTATAACACGGCTTACTCTCCTGCCCCAAGGTGTGGTTGCCTTCTTCCTCACCAACCGGCCACCATCAGTATCTCCTGCAAGTTCTTTCTTTTTTTTTTCTTTTTTTTTTTGAATTGGAGTCCTACATCGTCGTCCAGGCTGGAGTGCAGTGGCACACTCACGGCCACCCCAGTCTCGACCTGCTGGGCTCTGGCGACCCTTCCGCCTCAGCCTTTCAAGTAGCTGGAACTACAGGCATGCGCTACCATGCCCAACTAATTTTTTATTTTATTTTGTTGGAGAATTGCCCAGGCTGGCTCAGGCAATCTGCTTGCCTTGGCCTCCCAAAGTCCTGGGATTATAGGCTGAGCCACAGAGCCCAGCCACCTGCAAGTTCTAATGAGCCAACGTCCTTCCCTGCTGGACCTCCGGGTGACTTCTTTGGAACAAAGAACCCTATGTGCAAGCCCTCTTGGCACTGGAGTGGCTGTGTTACAAGTGGAAAGCATCGCCATGCATTGCTTCACAAAGGGACCATGTTCTGAGAAATCCATGGCCAGACAAACTTGTCATTGGGTGAGCATCGCAGAGTTGACTTGCACAAATCTGGAGGGTAGAGCCTTCTGCATACCTAGGCTAGGGGGTGCATGCAGCCTACAGTCCCCAGGTCACAAATGCATGCAGCTCACTGCTGTTCTAAATCCCATAGACACTTGTCACACAGCAGGAAAGACTTGTGTATCTAAGCAATAAGAAGGTACAGAAAACATAAAGCATCCAAGATAGACAGTCTAGGGCACTTGCGCCCATCTAGGGCACTTCTCCTGCATGAAGCTTGCAGGTGACTTGGTGAGTGGGGAATGGGTGAATGTGAAGGCCTGGGATGTGATCATTCCCTACTGTAGACGTTATAAACACTGTAAATTTAGGCAATGGTATATGTATAAAAATATTTTTTCTTCAAGAATAAAATAATCTTAGCTTAGTGTAAGTTTTTAAATGTATGGACTTTTGAATGTTTTAAAACTTTTTTGACTCTTTAGTAATAACACATAACATGGAACCAACCTAAATTCCCACTAAACGTTGATGGGATAAAGAAAATGCGGTATGCATACACCATGGAATACTATGCAGCCATGAAAAAGAATGAAATCAAGTCCTTTGCCGCAAGAAGGATGGAACTGGAGATCACCCTCCTACAGGAAATGACTCAGAAACACAAAACCAAACTGCATGTTCTCACTCATGCGTGGGAGCTAACCAGTCACAAAGATGGAAATAATAGACACTGGGGACAACAATAAGGTGGAAGAGGGGATAGGGGTTATCAGAAATTACCTATTAGGGAACAACACTCACCATTTCGGAAATGGGCCACCTGAAACCCAATCCCCACCACTACACAACATGACCATGTCACAAACATGCAAAATAAAAACGGAAAAACAAAACACAGCTTAAACTAAAACACATTCTACAGTTGTACAAAAATATTTTCTTTATATTCTTATTCTGTAAGTTTTTTTCTATTTAAAAATGTTTGTCTTTTACTTTGTAAATTTTTGTTGTTGTTATTAAAAATGAAGACACAGGCCAGGTGTAGTGGCTCAAGCCTGTAATCTCAGCACTTTGGGGGCTGAAGTGAGAGGATTGCCTGAGCCCAGGGGCTCAAGACCAACCTGGGCAGCTTGACGAGACCTCAACTCTACAATAAATTTTTTAAAAATTAATCAGGCATGGTAGTGTGCACCTGTAGTTCCAACTACTTGATGGGCTGAGGTGGAAGGATTGTCTGAACCCAGTAGATCAAGGCTGTGGTGGCCATGAATGTGCCATTGCACTTCAGCCTGGGCAACAGAGTGAGACTCCAACTCAAAAAAAAAAATGAAGACACAAACACAAACATTACATTAACCTAGTCATTAAAAACATATTGGCTGGCTCAGTGGCTCATGCCTGTAATCCTAGCACTTTGGAAGGCCAAGGTGAGAGAATTATTTGAGGCCAGGAGTTCAAGACCAACCTGGGCAACATAGCAAGACCTTGTCTCTACAAAAAATAAAAATATCAGTTAGGTATGGTGGCATGCACCTGTAGTTCCGGCTACTTGGGAGGCCGAAGCAGAAGGATCATGTGAGGCCAGGAGGTCAAGGCTGTGGTGAGCCACAATTGTGCCACTGCACTCCTGTCTGGGTGACAGAGTAAAACTCCAACTAAATAATGTTTTAAAAAAGGAGCTTGTAGAAGCCTGCTTGCCCCTTCTATTAGGAAAAGGACCTTACCAGACACTGAATCTGCTGGTGCCTTGCTCTTGGACTGCCCAGTCTCCAGACCTGTGAGTAATACATTCCTGTTGTCCACAAATCACCCAGTTTGGGGCATTTTATCACAGCCCATGCAGACTAAAACAGAGGGTTAGGACGTCAACACATGGGCTTGTGGGCTCAGGGTGGTGGGAGGATCACCTGAGTCCAGCAGGTTGAGGCTGTGGTGGTCATGAGTGTGCCACTGCACTACAGCCTGGGCAACAGACTGACACATGGACTCTAAAAGAGAGAGAGAGGGAGAAGAAGGAGGAGGAGGAAGAGGGAGAAGGAGGGGGAGAAGGCAGGAGGGGAAGGAGAGGGAGAGAGGGACAACAGGACAGATCCAACCCATAACACATGCAAGCCGTAATGGACCCTGAGCAAGAGGAAAAAAATCAGAAACACTGACCTGGTCTCTATGTAAAAGGTCGGTATCACTGTGGATTTTTGCCTTAATTTTTAATTTTAAAAAAAAGGTTGCTTTAAAATATTATTTATCTTGATCACATAATTTTTGGTGCCTTTAAAAGTTGTGCCTGAAGGGTGTACCTCACCTGCTCCACCCTAGTCTCGGCCCTGTGAAGTGTGCTGCATGGTTTTCAAAGTCTGCAGGCAGTGTCTTCCAAGCCACATGCACAAATTCCCTCTCCACCCTTGGATGGGATGTTTCCAGACCTAGGATGATCAAAGGATCTGGGGTCTTTGGTCTGCCTCTGCTGCCATCACTGGCTTCCCTGGTACGACTTCTTTCTCTTCTCCTCCTTCTTCCTCTTCCTCCGCCTCCTTCTTCCTCTTCTTTCTCTTCCTCTCCTTCCTCTCCTGCCTTCTCCTCCTCCTTCTCCCTCTACCTCTTCCTCCTCTTCCTCCTCCTCCTCCTTCTTCTCCCTCTCTCTCCCTCTCTTTGAGTCCAAATGTCACTCTGTTGCCCAGGCTGGAGTGCAGTGGAACACTAACGGCCATCACAGCCTCAAACTGCTGGGCTCAGGTGATCCTCCCACCTCAGCCTCATGAATAGCTGGAACTACAGACGTGCACCACTATGCTCAGCTAATTTTTTCATTTATTGTAGAGATGAGGTCTTGTCAAGTTTCCCAGGCTGGTCTTGAACCCCTCGGCTTGGACAATCCTCTCACTTCCACCTCCAAAGTGCTGGAATGACAGACGTGAGCCACTGTGTCCAGCTTTCTTCTGTTCTCTTTGAAGTTTATCTGTTTCATTCTTCCCCAGCTTTATCAAGGTATAATTGAAAAATAAAATGGTATATATTTCCTGTCATTTGTCTCCCCAACTCCCAATGTTGGAGGCAGCGCCTGGTGGGCAGTGTCTGGGTCATGAGGAAGGCTCCCTCATGAGTGGCCACCCTCTCAGAAGTGAATAAGTTCTTGCTGTTTTTCTTCCAGCAAGAGCTGATTGTTAGAAAGATCCTGGCACCTCCAACCCATCTTGTTCCCTTTCCCACCATGTGATTCCCTACACACCAGCTCCCCTTCCCCTCCCACTATGAGTGGAAGCTTCCCGTAGCCTCATCATAGGCAGATGCTTGTACCAGGCTTCCTGCACAGCCTGCAGAATTGTGAGCCAAATCAGCCTCGTTTCTGTATAAATTACCCAGCCTAGGGAATCCCTTTCCAGCAACACAAATGGACCAAGATGATGTTTCAGGTGCACAACGTGGTCTTTGATAATTCGCACACCCATCACCTCCCCAGCAACCTTGTGTGTGTGTGTCATGAGAACATTTAAGGTTTACTCTTTCAGCAAATCTCAAGTATACAGTAGAGTAGTATTAACTGTCCTCAGTATGCTGCAATTTTGAGCCCCAGGATACAGAACTGAAAGCTGGGACCCCTTGGCCAATATCTCCCCATTACTCCTCACCCCTGACTCCCTGGTAAGCACCATTCTGCTTTCTGCTTCTGTGAGTTTGACTTTTCTAGATTCCCCCACGTAAGTGAGGTCATGCAGTATTTTTCTTTCTGTGTCCTTGTTGTCACAAATGGCATGATTTCCTTCCTTCTTTTCTTTTCTTTTCTTTTTTAAGAAAGACTGGAGTGCAGTGGTGCAGTCCTAGTTCTCTGCGGCCTTAACCTCCTGGGCTCAGGTGATCTTCCTACCTCAGCTTCCCAAGTAGCAAGGATGGCACACACAAGCCACCACGTCCAGCTAATTTTTAAATTTTCTTTTGTAGCGATGGGGTCTTGTTATGTTGCCAAGGCTGGTTTCGAACTCCTGGCCTCAGTGATCCTTCCATCTCAGTCTCCCAAAGTGCTAGGATTACAGGCATGAGCTGCCATACCCATACCCCTTCTTTTTTTAAAGGCTGAATAATATTTCACTGCACATATCACATTTTAGAGACACTTCTTGTTGAGAGAGAAGATGGAAGCAGAGAAGAACATAATGACCATGGTGTTTTCTGTGTCCTCTCTCAAGCTGGTACCTTTGACACACCCAGTCTGCCTTGTTTATCTACTTCCTGGGTCCTTCCATTTTCTCAGAAGTTATGCTGAAGAGTCTTCATCTTTGGTCAACAACGTGTGAGAGTCATGACAGTGGGTATCCTGAGATACAAAGCTTTGGTGGCATGTACTTGGACTATTTCAGAATACAAAAATCCCCCTGGCACCACTCATGGGAACTCATGAGAACACAAACCTATGGAAGGCTTTGACATTCTGTGTGTGTGTGGGGGGAAGGGGTCTCATTCTGCCACCCAGGCTGGAGTGCAGTGGCACGATCATAGCTCGCTGCAGCCTCAACCTCCTGGACTCAAGCGGAGTCTTCTGCCCCAACCTCCTGAGTAGTCAGGACTACAGGCAGGAACCACAGCCTCTGTCCGTTCTAAGATTTTATGAGAACAATTCAGCCCCACTTGGGTCTACTCAGTTCACCTTCCACAGGCCCTCCTACCCTTCGTATACAGGTACCATCTTGCTAAGAACTAAGGATGGTGGAGGGAGAAGAGGGGATGCAGAATTGCAGGAGCAATCCAACAAGGTTATTTTTGGAAAGAGCTATTTTAAGTTATTACCTGTTTTGATGCACATGAAAAATGTCCCAAACTACTGGGAGGGTTTAAACTCAACAGATCTCATAATAGCAACAGGAATAAATAGAAAATGCTTTCATAGCACTACTCATACCCGGTACACTCCACGTGTTAACTCACCTCACGAGGTAGATGTCATGGCTATCCCCTTTTACAGATGAGAAAATGGAGTCCCAGAGAGGGGAAGTGACTGTCCCAAGGTCACACAGCTCATAAGTGTGGCAGAGCCAGGATTCGAACCCGGACCACTTGGATCCACTGTCTGCTCTCTGGCCCACTCTGTTACACCTGTCCCAAGTACTGTTACTGCTATAATAATATGATTGATTATCCTAATGACAGTAATAACATCATGGATCCTGAATACTAAGCGCAACTCTTCTGATGGTGAGAGCTATCCCACAGTCCATCACTCAGAGAGAGTTTATTCGTTGTGCCTCAGACACTGGTCTGGTCTCCTTTTGGGGTGATGAGAATGTTCTGGAACTAGAGGTGGTGGTTGGCTGCACAACATCATATGTGCACCAAGTGCCACTGAATTGTTTGCTTTAACATGGCTAACTGCAGGTGATGTGTGTTGAGTATATGTGTTTTACATCTTTTTAAAACATTCAAAGTCAAATTGTGCTACCCTCTGCCTCCAACCTTCAGTGGCTCCCCACTGCCTTTTGGAAAAAAACAAAACCCGGCCTCGCCCTGCCAGTCTTCAGGAATACACATGACCTGAATCTTGCCAACCTCTATTTCTTGTTCCACCCTCACTAGAATACCTTCTGCTCCCAAGAAACACCAGGCTCATTGCTGCCTTGGGGCCTTTGCACTGGCTGTTCCCCAACCCAGCATGTGACTGCTGGATCCCCAGAGTTTGCCTCCATCTCCCTCTTTGGGGGGTCTCAGTGCCACCTCCTCTGAGGGGTCATCCCTGCCCACCCCTCCTCAGTGCCTCCCATGATCATGTCTGAAAACATCTCTCTTCAAAGCCCTGCTCTGAAAGGACATGCTGACCCTGGGGCTTATTGTTGATGTGTGAGTTCCATGTTGACATCCTTGCAGGTGCAAGGGGCTTGGCATGTCCCAGGAACTCAATAAATGAATCAACCCTACCCTACTGGCACCTTCAGTTTTCTTTGTTCAATGGCCAGTGGTTCCCAGGAGTCAAGTCAGGGACTCCAAATAGAAACATAAATAAGGTCGGGTGTGATGACTTCTGCCTGCAATCCCAGCACTTTGGGAGGCTGAAGTAGGAGAATTGCTTGAGCCCAGAAGTTCGAGACCAGCCTAGGCAACATAGTGAGAATTTGTCACTACAAAAAAATCAGTAACTTAGCCAGGCATGGTGACATGCACCTGTAGTTCCAGCTACTTGAAAGGCTGAGGTGGAAGGATCCCCTGAGCCCAGGAGGTTGAGGCTGTGGTGACTGTGATTGTGCCCCTGCACTCCAGTCTGGGCAGCAGAGTGGGACCTTGACAATAAATAAAATAAATAAACAAATAAATAAATAAGGGAGGGAGGGAGGGAGGGAGATAGTATTGTGGGCCCCATATGACCCACCTTCTGACTGAGGATGGGGTTAGGCGCCCAGAACCCCATCCCTGGGGGATCCATGAGCTCCTCCAACCCCCAGCCCCCACCAGGACCAGGCGAGGCTGACCTTGGGCCGGCCCGCATCCCGGGTGCACTTCTTCCCCTGCCCCATCCTGCCCTTCTCGTTCCCCCGGTCCCCTGGTTCTCAAGCAGGAGACGGCCCCAGAGTCTCGGCTGCACAGGCAAGGTGTGAGGACTGGCCATGGGCTTTTACAGCTCCCAGGAAATCACCGTGTGCAGCCAACTTGGGGGGCTCATGTCAAAGCCCCCAGGAGGGCACCCTTCGGCAGATCCCCTGCCGGGAAGCCCAGCTGAACTCTAATTCCTGGAACCTGG
This sequence comes from Cephalopachus bancanus, assembly GCA_027257055.1. Taxonomy (NCBI): domain Eukaryota; kingdom Metazoa; phylum Chordata; class Mammalia; order Primates; family Tarsiidae; genus Cephalopachus; species Cephalopachus bancanus. Next base: position 325,475 of record JAPVLO010000947.1, read on the forward strand.
CCTGATGCACTCGCCCTCCACCCCACAAGCCCCCTGGGCAGCTGAGACCCCACGCTGGTGTGGGAGCTCCTCATCCCACCCAGAGTCCAGCCCACGACCAAGGTGGCCTCCTGGGGCTGCCAATGGAGCCGCAAGAATGGGGGTGAATGAGGGGATGAGAGGGAATGGGGGCTGAGGGGAAAGAGGGAGAGACAGTCAGAGAGAGGGACAGAGACCTAGAGAGAGACACACATGCACATAGACCCAGAGAGAAAGAGGAACAAAGAGACAGAGAGAGAGAAAGAGACCGAGATCCAGAGAGGGACAGACAGAGACTGAGAGAGAGAGAGAGGAGAGAAGAGAGAGAGAGAGAGACCAAGACACACAGAGAGAAACAGATACCCAGAGAGAGAGAGAAGGAGAGACAGAGACCCAGGGAGAGGAACAGACAGAGACCCAGAGGGAGACACAGATGAGAGAGATGAGAGACACAGATGAGAGAGATAGAGGCACAGGGAGAGACCCAGAGAGAGGGACACAGACCAGAGAGAGAGACAGAGAGAGGGACAGACTGAGGCCAAGAGAGAGAAACAGACGGAGATGCACAGAGAGACAGAGAGAGGGACAGACACACACAGAGAGAGAGAGAGAGAGAGAGAGATACCCAGAGAGAAATCCCATCTTGTGGATTTCTGGAAAAGATTATAGGAAACTCTCAAGCCTCAACGATCATGGCTGTAAAATACGAGAGACCCGGTCTTCCGCTCTCCTTCGCAGAAGTCAGTGGGCTCTTCGTAGTTTCGCACGTCGAGAAGCAGAGCCGCCGGGTACTTAAGATGCGCGTGGAAGCCGAAGCCGCACCTCCCGCATGGCCCCTCCGGCCAGCCGGGCCCCTCAGATGAGAACTGCACCCAGGCCAGCACCGGCAGCTCAGCCACCAGCAGCGGCCCCACCATCTACAGTTGGCTCACCGGCTGCTGCTCCCCGGCAGCCAGGTCTGATGGCCCAGATGGCAACCACTGCAGCTGGTGTGGCCGTGGGCTCTGCTGTTGGGCACACACTGGGTCATGCCATCACTGGGGGCTTCAGTGGAGGAAGTAATGCTGAACCCGCCAGGCCTGACATCACTTACCAGGAACCTCAGGGAGCCCAGCCCACACAGCAGCAGCAGCCTTGCTTTTATGAGATAAAACAGTTTTTGGAGTGTGCCCAGAATCAGGGCGACTTAAAGCTCTGTGAGGGTTTCAGTGAGGTGCTGAAACAGTGCAGACTTGCAAACGGATTGGCCTAATTGAGAAGGTCAGACTGAAAAAATGGAAAATCGGCTCTCATGACCAAGTTGATTTAGCATAAAAATATAATTGATAATGAAGGTATAAAGTGCAAAAGCACCAGTTAAACCTCCCCTCTGTCATTCATAGCTTCCTTCAGAATTGCAATGGAAGAGACGGTTCTTACTGTGTAGAATTTCATTAAGATGGTGTAGTATTTGGGACTAGGCAAATGTTTGTGGCCTCCTTAAGCCAGCTGTTGTGATTTTGGTTTTTTGTGAGTTAATTAGAATAAAGTGGCTTTCTTCCCAAAAAAAAAAAAAAAAAAAAATATGAGAGACCCGCAGCTTGGTGGTGACCAGGCACAAGGCCCGGAGTCAGGCTGCCTGGGTTCAATTCCCACTTGCACCCCATGCAACCTAGGACAAGTTATTGTCACTCTGTGCCTCAGTTTCCTCATCTGCAAACGAGGTTCATGATAACACCTAATTCGTGGGATTGCTACAGGTGACTTAAATCAATCCTTGGAAAGCACTTTGCTAATCTCCCATGCAGGACAGTTCTGCAAGGCCCCATGGCACTCAGTCTAGGTAAGTCCTGCCCCTAGAGCCATGTAAAGTAGCAGCCAGTGTCTGAGGCTGTTACGAATGCCTTTGTCTTCTGGGCTGTTTGTTGTGGGAAGAGGTGTCAGGCACAGGGCTGGGTGCTTTACCACCATCACTCATTGCACCCTCCTTGGAACTCTGAACAGGCATCATTAGGATTCCAGTTTCACAGATGACGAAACTGAGGCTCAGAGAGGTTGAGTTATGACAGAGTGAGCTGCAAACTCAGCTTCATCTTAGGTGTTTGGCCCAAGCCCAGGCACACAGCAGGCTAGTCCAAGTGAATCATGGGCAATCCTCCCCCAGAGTTAGCAATTAGAAATTAGCCAAGCATGGTTGCACATGCCTGGAGTCCCAGCTCCTTGGGAAGCTGAGACGGGAGGATTGCCTTAGCATAGGTGGAAGCTATAGTAAGTTATGATCATGCCATGGTACTACAGCCTGGGTGGCAGAGTGAGACCCTGACTCAAAAAAATGCAATCAGTTTACAGATGGGAAGCACGGTGGCCCATGTGAATTCATGCTACCCAAGGAAGCTTCTTGCTCCAAAAGCAGCACTGAGGAAGTTGCTCTTTCCCTTGACCCAGACGTGAATGAGAATGTTTGTCAACTGGGCTGTTGCTCATGTCCACCTCTCAACCACAAGGAAAGCCAGCCTGGGAGCAACACCAGCCCCCAGAACAGGAGAAGGGCAGATAAATGGAGTGGGACCCTTGATCAAACTGTACCTAAAGCCCACCTCCCTCCAGACTTGCAGTTATGGGACCCAACAAAATCTACTAGTGAGTGCAGGCTTTCCTCCTGGAGTGAAGGAAATGTCTTGAGACCGGCTAGAGACAATGACAGCACTGCACTGGGAGTGTACGATGTGCCCATAAACTGTATGCTTCCAAAATGGTGAATGATCAGCTTTGTTACGTGAATTGCACCTCCTTTTTTGTTTTTTTGTTTTTGAATTGGAGTCTCACTCTATTGCCCAGGCAGGAGTGCAGTGGCACACTCTCTGCCACCCCAGTGTCGAAGTACTGGGCTCAGGTAATCCTTCTGCCTCAGCCTTCCAGGTAACTGGAAATACAGGTGCTCACCACCACTCCCAGCTGATTTTTTGATTTATCATAGAGATGAGGTCTCACCAAGTTGCCCAGGCTGTTCTTGAACCTGTAGGCTCAGGCAATCCCCTCACCTCAGCCTCCCAAAATTCCAGGATTATAGACTTGAGTCCCCGCACCTGGTCACACCTCCATTTTTTAAAAAGTGTGAACTGAATTTTATTTCACTCACGGCCAAAAGCTTCACAACCAGTACCCCTGATGCCAAAGGTGTGGGTCTCCACCCCCCACTCTGACTCCTACAGACACTATTTTCTGTGTAGTTCTCAGAGTCATCTGCACGGCCAACTTGCAGCCCCTCCTCCCTGAGCCATCCTGCATCCCCTCATCTTTCATTAGCAAGTCTCTGCCTAAAATTCCAAACAGAACTCTTTGTTCCCCAAAAATCCACATTCCTGGTGAGAACTTGTGACAGCAGTCATTCTATCACACTGTTTTTGTTTTGTTTGTTTTTTCTTTATTATGATGTTGTGGGGTACCGTTAAGGGTTAGGTATACAATTACGTTTCATTCAGGCACCCTGTTGATATGAGGTGTTTCCCTGTCCCCAGACAGATATTTGCTACTGTTAATCCCATCTCCCTCCACCCCCTCATGGTATCCCAGTACCGTCAGTCATTTTCTTACACTATTGCATTGGATGTTCAAGGTCCACTATATGAGTGAGAACATGTGATACTTGGATCTTTCTTTTTGTGAGAGGTCACTCAGTATTATAGACTCTAGTTCCATCCAAGTTGCTGCGAAATTCATGATTTTGGTTTTTTTTATGGCTGCATAGTATTCCATCGTGTATATGTACCACATTTTTTTAATCGAGTCCTCTTTTGATGGGCAGCATGGTTATTTCCAGGTTCTTGCTATTGTGAACAAAGCTGCAATAAACATATGTGTGCGGGTATCTTTTTTATAGGGTGATTTGAGTTCTTCAGGGTATATTCCCAGTACGGGGACTGCGGGGTCATATGGAGGTTGGTATTTAGAGCTTTTAGGAATTGCCACACTGCTTTCCACAGAGGTTGCACTAGTTTACACTCCCACCAACAGTGTAGAAGTGTTCCCTTTTTGCCACACCCTCTCCAGCAGCTGTTATTTTTTGCGTTGTTGATAATTGCCATTCTGACTGGACTTAGGTGGTATCTCAGTGTGGTTTTGATTTGCATCTCCCTGATGATTAGTGAGGTTGAACATTTCTTCATGTGTCTGTTGGCTGCTCGGATGTCTTCCTTTGTGAAGTGTGTGTTCATATCTTTTGCCCATTTTATAATGGGGTTGTTTGTTTTTTTTCTTTTCAACACGTTTGAGTTCCTTGTAGATCCAGGATGTTAAGCCTTTGTCAGACCTGGTGTTGGCAAATACTTTTTCCCAGTCTGTAGGTTGTCTCCCTGCTTGCTTGATGGTTTCTTTGGCTTTGTAGAAGCTTGTCAGTTTAATAAGGTCCCACTTGTCTATCTTTTCTCTTATGACCTGTGGGTTTCGGGTTTTGTTCAGGAATTGGAGGCCAGTTCCAATTTCCATTAGGGTATTTCCCTCATTTTCTAAGGTTCTTGTGGTTTGAGGTTTTACATTTAGGTCTCTAATCCATTTGGAGTTAACCTTTGTGCATGGGGATAGATAGGGGTCCTGTTTCAATCTTCTGCATGTGGTCAGCCAGTTTTCCCAGCACCATTTACTGAATAGGTTCTCCTCTCCCCAGTGGTAGGTGGTGGAGGCCTTGTCGAAGATGAGTTGGTTGAGAAATTGAGGTTTTGCTTCTGGAATCTCAATTCGATTCCATTGAGCTATATGCCTGTTCCTATACCAATACCAAGCTGTTTTGATGATTGTAGCTTTATAGTAAAGTTTGAAGTCTGGTAATGTGATACCACCTACTTTTTTTTTTTTTTTTGCTGAGGATTGTTCTGGCTATTCTTGGATGTTTGTGTTTCCATATAAATTCCTATGTTGTTTTTTCCAGGTCTGAGAAGAATGTTGCTGGTAATTTGATGGGTATTGCATTGAATTTGTAGATTGCCTTAGGTAAGATGGACATCTTCACAATGTTGATTCTTCCAATTCATGAGCATGGGATATTTTTCCACTTTTGTGTGTCATCTTTGATTTCTTTGAGCAGTGTTTTGTAATTTTCATTGTAAAGGTCCTTCACGTCTCTGGTTAGGAAGATGCCAAGGTACTTCATTATTTTTGTGACTATTGTGAATGGAATTGTGTTTTTTATTTGGGTTTTTGTTTGTTTATTATTGGTGTAGAAAATTCTATTGTCTTTTGTACATTTATTTTGTATTCTGAGGCTTTGCCAAAGCCCTTTATCAGTGTAAGGAGGTTTTTGACAGATTCTCTTGGGTTTTCAAGGTACACAATCATATCATCTGCAAAGAGAGATAACTTGAATTCCTCTTTTCCTATTTGAATACCACTGACTGCCTCCTCTTCTCTGGTTGCTCGAGCCAGGACTTCCAATACTATGTTGAACAGGAGGGGTGAGAGTGGGCATCCTTATCGTATTCCAGTTTTCAGGGGAAACGGTTCCAATTTTTGTCCATTTAGGAGTATGCTGGCAGTGGGTTTCACGTACATGGCTTTTACTATTTTGAGGTATGTTCCCCGTATGCCTAGATGTTCGAGGGTTTTTATCAAGTAAGGGTGTTGGATTTTATCAAAAGCTATTTCTGCATCTAATGATATAATCATGTGGTTTTTGTTTTGACATCTGTTGATGTATTTAATTACATTTACGGCTTTAGGAATGTTGAACCAGCCTTGCATCCCAGGAATGAACCCTACTTGGTCATGATGGATGATTTTTGAGATGTATTGCTGAATCTGGTTTGCTAGGATCTTGTTGAGAATTTTAACATCTATGTTCATTAAAGATATTGGCCTGTAGTTCTCTTTCTTTGTTGGATCTTTACCTGGCTTGGGTATCAATGTGATGTTGATTCGTAAAATGATTTGGGGAGAGTTCCATCTTTTTCAATCACCTGGAATACCTTCAGTAGGATTGGCATCAGCTCCTCCTTAAATGTCTTGTAGAATCCTGCTGGAAAGCCATCTGGACCAGGACATTTTTGTAGGAAGTTTTCTTATTACATAGTCGATTTCCTTGATTGTTATTGATCTATTTAGGGTCTCAATTTCTTCTTGTTCCAACCTAGGTAGGTTGTGTAATGTCAGAAGGTCCTCCATTTCCTTAAGGTTTTCAAGTTTGTTTCCATACAAGTGTACGTAGTAGTCTCTAATGATCTTTTGTATTTCTTCAGGGTCAGATGTGACTTCATCTTTTGTGTTTCTGATTGTGCTTATTTGGTTTTTTCTCATTTTTTCTTGGTCAGTCTAGCTAGGGGACCATCGATCTTGTTTATTCTTTCGAATAACCAGCTTTTTGTTTCATTGATTTTTTTGTATTATCTTTTTGTCTTCTATGTCCTGGATTTGAGCTTTTATTTTGGTGATCTGGATTCTTCTGCTGAAATTAGGGTATTTGTGGTCTTGTTTTTCCGGCTTCTTTAGGTGGCTTGTTAGGTTGTTAATTTGTGTTCCTTCCATTTTCTTCATGTGTGTTTGTAGGGATATAAATTCCCCTCTTACTACAGCTTTTAAGGCATCCCAGAGATTTTGGTAAGATGTTCTTCATTTTCATTTGTTTCCAGGTATCTTTTGATCTCTGTTTTGATTTCATCATTGACCCAGGAGTTGTTTACCATCATGCTGTTTAGTGTCCATGTCTTTGTGGGTTTTGGGGGGACCTTGTTGGTGTCAATGTTTATTTTTATTCCACTGTGGTCCAAGAAGGTGCATGGTAGAATTTCAGTCCTTTTAAATTTGCTTATGTTTGATTTGTGTCCAATTATGTGGTCTATCTTAGAATATGATCCATGCGGTGATGAGTAGAATGTGTATTCTGTGGTCTTTGAATGGAGTGTTCTGTAGGTATCAATTAAATCCATTTGGTCCAGAGTCTCATTGAGGCTCCGGATCTCCTTGCTGATTTTTTGTTCTGATGATCTGTCTAGGGTTGTGCGTGGGGTATTAAAGTCCCCAGATATGATGGTGTTAGAGTCAATATCGTTCTTTAGTTTTCCTAGAAGTTGCTTTATGAAAGTTGACGCACCTATGTTGGGTGCATGTATGTTTAGATAGATATTTCTTGATGATGGAGTGAACCTTGTATCATTATGTAGTGGCCCTCTGTATCTTTTTTAATTTCTGATAGCTTAAATGCTATTTTGTCTGAAATTAGGATCGCAACTCCTCCTTTCTTTGTGTTCCATTCGCCTGAAAATTTGTTTCCCATCCTCTTACTTTGAGTCTGTGTATTCTTTCTAGTGAGATGGGTCTCTTGAAGGCAGTATATGGTTGCCTGGTGATATTTTATCCATTTTGCCATTCCATGTCTTTTCAGTGGTGCGTTTAGTCCATTCACATTCAGGCTAATTATTGAAATTTGAGAGTTCATCCCTATCATAGAGTTCTTATTGAGTTGTTGTTCTTCCACTTGTTTTTTGTGTGTTTTTTTTTTGTTGTTGTTTATTTTTTTTTTGTCTTTCTTTTGGTTTGGGGGTTGGTTCATGTATATTTTATTCTTTTCCCTGTACTCTTGTGAAGAACGTTGTTCTTTTTTCCTTTTCTTCTGTGTTTAGTACTTTCTTAAGTGTTTCATGTAGAGATGGTTTGGTGGCAGTATAAGTTCTTAGGGATTGGATATCTGGGAAAGATTTTAATTCTCCCTCACTGATGAAGCTTAGCTTGACTGGGTAGGTTATTCTTGGTTGAAATTGTTTATCTTTTAGGACTTTGAAGATAGGGTTCCAAGCTCTCCTAGCCTGCAGGGTTTCTGTAGATAAATCTGCTGCTATTCTGATTGGTCTTCCATGGTAGGTGATCTGGCCTTTTCTCTTGCTGTCTTTAGGATTTTTTCTTTTATGCCTACTTTGTTTAGGTGAATTTTTATGTGTCTGGGAGTTGGTCTTCTCATTTGTTGTCTTGCAGGGGTTCTCTGAATCTCTTGTGTTTGAATTTTTGCATCACTGATTAGATAAGGGAAGTTTTCTTGAATGATCTCATGGAAAGTTTGTTCCAGTGTGGTCTCTGTCTCTCTTTCTGCCTCAGGGAGTCCGATTACTCTTAGGTTAGGCCTCTTGAGATAATCGCTCATCTCTTGAAGGTTTGTTTTGTCTTTTTGAGCTTATTTTCTGTGTTTTTAAGAGTTTGGGTTATTTCTATATTTTAGTCCTCAAGCTCTGAGATTCTTTCTTCTGCTTGGGTAATTCTGCTTTCCATGCTTATCAGTTTGTTATTTATTTCATTCACAGTATTCTTTATTACTGTTATCTCAGATATCAGCTCCTTCCTAGTTTCTTCTTGTCTCTCCTCAATTCTTTTTAATCTCTCCATTATTGTGTTGATATCTAAGTTTGTAGTTTGAGACCCTTCATTCTGGGGGCTTTTCATTGTTTGCATTCCAAAGTCAGTTTTCTCAGTGCCTGCCCTCCCAGGGGTCTGGGAGAGACCCATACTCTTCTTTTGGTTTTTCTTAATTTCTGTAGATTTTTCTTTCTCTCCCCCTTTCCCTCCATTTCTTTAATTCTGTTTTTGAGGGAAGGTGGGATTGCTTTTATTTCTCTTCTGCAATGTCCTGTTCTTCCTTATGAGGGTCTTCTGGCTTTGTTCATGTTCCAAGTTGGAGCGTAGGCTGCAATCTGTACTTTTGCAATTTTGAGGTTTAATTGAGAGGGAAGCTGTGGTTCAGAATGCTGATTCTAGCATCCATGAACAGGTGTATGAGCACACTAGAACCTATTTCCCTCTGCCTTGCAATCTGTCTATTCAGCAGTATGTAGACTTGGTCCCTAGATTTAAAAAGGAGGGGTATAAAAGAGGAAAATAATGGAGGAGGGGGGTCAATAGGGAGTTAGAAAGAGAGAAGAGCAAGAGGGAAAACAGATATATATACCAAGTATCAAGTGAGAAAGAGACACAAGGCCAGGAAGAAGTGAAGAAAGACACATAAGAAAGATTCCCTAAAGAGTACCGATAGCTACACAGAGAAAGGCCAATAAAATTGAGAAACAGTGTAAGTCAGAAGGTAAACAACAAACGTGATCAAAACCAACAGTTACAATGATAAAATCATAAGTCAAAATAAGCGATCAGACTAAAGTCACTTTTCTGATCTCCAATTCCAGCCTCTCCCCTTTGTTTTTCATTGCAGCGTAGGGGTGGGGCTTTGTCTCCTGTTTCGTGCCATTGCCTTAGGAACTGAGGTAAAGTTTGTTGCTAGGTGAGCGGGGCAATGGGAGTCTCTGCCTGGAGAACGGCGAGGCAGTTTAAGCAGATCTGTTTTTCTCTGCTTGTCTGGGTCCCCCAGCTTGGGGTCTCGTGCTGAGTGCCTCAGCCAGGGTGGGCCCGGATTTCCAGAGCTCCAAAGCTCCAAAGGGCAAGCAGTGAGAGGCGAGAGTGGCCCTGGGCCCCCCACAGGGTACTTCAGCCAGGAATGGGACTGGTGTCTCTGAGGGGCGGGCGCCCAGAGCCTCCCTGTGTGACCGGTGGCTTGGTGCCAGGTGTCGGGCTGGAAACGATGCAGCCGGGGAGGGAGCTGGAGGGGGCTGGGACCCGAGACTCCCACGCACACAGTGGAACAGCAGCAGCAGGGGGCCACAATATCTGGCCCTGCGAGAGCCAAAGTTCCCGGGGCCAAAGGTGGTGAGCTGGGGGATGGGGGAAGAGAAGTAATAGCCTTTTTGGGAACTCACGTTCAGAGAATCTCACCAGTTCACCTATGCCGTTGCCATCTTGTTCCCATCTCAATCACACTGATTTCATGAAGCAACTCCTATACACTTTGCCCTGAACAAAGTCAAGGAAGAGTCAAGCAAAGTTCAATAAAAGTTCATTTTCATTCATTTAGTTATTGATTTACTCCTTCCTTCAACAATATGAGCTGAGGCTGGGTGTGGTGCCATGTGCCTATAATTCTAGCACTTTAAGGGGCTGAGGTGAGAGGATTGCTTGAGGCCAGGGGTTCGAGACCAGCCTGGGCAATCTAGCAAGACCACATCTCTACAAAAATAAAACATTAGCCAGATGTGGTGTCTCATACCTGTCATCCCAGCTACTTGGGAGGCTGAAGCTGGAGGATTGTTTGAACCCAGGAGGTTGAGGCTGTGGTGACCCATGATCATGCCTCCAGCCTGGGTGACAGAGTGAGACTGTCTCAAACAAAAACAAAACCAAGATATATGCTGAATGGCTACTGGCTACTGGTACTATTCCAAAGTTTAGGATACAACTAATAAAAATCCTGTCTACACAGGGCTGAAGTGCAGCTGTGTAGGTGGAGAAAGACAGAAATAAGTAGGATAAATAAGTAGCATGTATAATACCTTTGACTGTGCTAAGCGTTAAAAAATAAAAAATAGGTCGGTTGCAGTGGCTCACACCTGTAATCCCAGCACTTTGTGAGACTGAGGTGGGAGGATTGCTTGAGCCCAAGAGTTCATGACCCACCTGGGGGCAACATGGCAAGACCTCATCTGTACAAGAAATTTTTAAAATTAGCCAGGTGTGGTGGTATACACCTGTAGTCCCAGCTACTCAGGAGGCTGAAGCAGGAGGATTGCCTGAACCCAGGAGATCAAGATTGTGTTGAGCTGTGATCATGTATTCCAGCCTGGGAGACAGAGTGAGACCGTGGCTCAAAAATGGGGGAGGCGGGCACAGTGGCTCAAGCCTGTAATCTTAGCACTTTGGGAGGCCGAGGTAAGAGGATTGCCTGAGTCCACAAGTTCTAGAACAGCCTGGGCCACTTGGCGAGTCCTCATCTCTACAATAAATCAAAAAAAATAACCAGGTGTGGTAGTATGTGCCTGTAGTTCTAGCTACTTGGAAAACTGAAGTGGAAGGATCACCTGAGCCCAGCAGGTCGACACTGAGGTGGCTGAGTGTGTCACTGTACTCCAGCCTGGGTGATGGAGTGAAACTCCAACTCAAAAAAAAAAAAAAAAAAAAAAAGGTCGGGGGGCAGGAGGGAGTATGGGAGACGTGTGTAGGATCTAGTTATAGACAGGGTGGTCAGAAAGACTTTTCTCAGAAGTGACATTTGAGCAAAGAAGGTGAGGGAGTCATGGGGATATGTGGGGGAAAGGCATTTCAGGAAGAGGGAACAGAAAGGGCAAAGCCCTACATCCAGGAACTCATAGTCTGCCTAGTAACCGTCTTGATTTGCTAGGGCCACCATAACAGAGCCCCATGGACTAGGTGGCTTAAACAAGAGAGGTTTATCTTCTCAGGATTCTGGAGGTTAGATATCTGAAGTCTGAGCCCTCTCTCCCAGGTGCAGACAGCCACGTTCACCCTTCACCTTCACATGGTCTTCCCTTCAGATGTGCTTGTGTTCAAATCTCCTCTTCTTGCAAGGACACTAGTCCCACTAGATGACTTCATTTTACCTTAATTACCTCTTTACAGGGCCTGTTTCCAAGGCTAGTCTAATTCTAAAGGACTAGGTCTTAAGATCTCAATATATAATTGGATGTGGGCATAATTCAGCTCACAAGAGTGAAACAAGACTATGAAATCATGACCAAGTATCCCCTACAGCAAACAAATAGGTGTTAAATAGTGAGACAGAGACTAAATGTTATAAAGTTTTAAAGAAGGTGTTCACTGAAGCTCTCTCTCTCTCTCTCTCTCTTTCTCTCTCTATACATATATATATAATTTTATTTATTTGTTTGTTTATTATAAAGATGTGGGGTGCAATTCAGGGTTCGGTATACAAACATTGATCATGCAGGTACCCTTGTTGATGAGGTATGCCCCTTCCTCTTTATATTTTTTACTCTGGGTCTCACTCTGTCACTCAGGCTGGAGTGCGGTGGCATGATTATGTCTCACCTAAGTGATTATTCATAAACATACCAATGGATAAATACTTTTATAAAGCATATATTGCTAAAACATCACTTAAAAATCTAAAGAATGAAACTCATGGGAAGAGCAGAAAAAGTAAAGTTATAGACTTACTTTTTAAGAAAGATGTACTTGGAAAAGCCACAGAAATTGGAAAATACACTGTGTTGTAGTCAGAAGTACCTTGTTACAAGCACATTATATGTATTCATGCAATCTATCATGGTAGGTTGTTATCTTGAACCAGGTGGGTATGTTTAAAGAGATCTCCCAAAAGATATCTTGACAATATAGAAAGTGCATATAAGAAGAAATGAAATGAGAAAACTCAATTTCATCTTTAATACTTAAGAAAAACTACAGAATGCACTGAGCGCTCAGATTTTTCTATTTGTAATAGAAGACAATCTAATTTCAATGAATGTAACTGATGAGGGTGAAAAAAATCGGGTCATAATTTTTGGTGACTTGAGAGTCCCATAGATGCTTCTTAAATAACACTGATCAAATAACAATGGTTTGTAATTCAAATAAGTAAATAAACCTCAATACTCCAACATTACAGAAATTCATGAATTTTGCTTGTTACAAGGTTATCAAAAATTTGAAAGTGGTCAGGAAGCATTTATTCTTTCAAGGTATCCAATGTAAACTCTTTCAAGGAACATTTTATGTGACTGTAAGTGTTTTGTTTTGGTGTGCTTTGTTTTGATCATTTAAGACCATCACAGGCTCATGAAAAAACTGCAACCAGGACAAAACCCATTTTGGAAAATAAGATAAGCTAAGTATAAGCCTGGAATACTGTTAAGTAGGCTTCCTTTGAACCCAGGAAACAAGAGTACTATGCATTCTGATTTCAATGTCAATATTTGGGCTTAAAATAATATTTGAAGTTTAATATACTTCATTAAGCATCTATCAGTTAATGTAAAATAGCAGGAAACTGCACAGTTTAAATTCATGAAAAGACGTCCTTGGTAAAAGTAGGAATGCTTCCTGGCATCTCGGGTGCAATCTGAGGCAGTCAAACCTTGGCCTGGATCACCTCCTCCTCCCCCACCCAGTTTTATGTTCATTTTCTATTTTACATTTGTGTTCATTTACATTTGACATTGGGTGTGTGTTGCCCTCAATCTCTATTGGGTATTTTCCTCAAAAGAGTCCTCAAATCGTGAAAACACTGCAGCTGGCTGCACTTTCAACCCATGAAAACACTCAGGGAATGAGCATCCTAAATTCAACATTGCTCAAATACTACATGGCACAGCAAAGAATAACAGTGGGTGAGAAAAATGAAGAGCACCTAAACTCACTGTGTAGGATCAGTGTCCAAGAGGGACTTCATTTAAGGTCCCTCTTCTGCCCTCAGGGTACTGACACTGCAGGGCCTGGCTCCCTGGCTCGCAGGGCCCGGCTCCTTTCAAAAAAATTCTCAACGCAATACTAGAAATAGAGTTTAGCAGTGTATTAAAATGAATTAAATTAAACACCATGCCAAGTGGAATTTATTCCTGGAATCCAAGTATAGCACAACTTACAAAAATAAGCATAATATCCAACAAAGATCAATCAAAGTAACATACCACACATTAACAGTATAAAAGTAAAAATACATGCTCTTCATAACTGATGTACAAAAGGGATCGAACAGAAGTTCACACTTTTTCATGATCAAAACAGTAAAAAATAACTAAGAATTGAAGAACACTCACTTCACTTAATAAAGGTCATATATGAAAACACAAAGCTAGCACGACACTCAATGATGAAGCTTCAAGCTTTTCCCAAAAGATCAAGAACAAGACAAGGATGTATTCTTTCTCCATTTCTATTCAAGATAGTGTTAACAGTTCTGGACAGAGCAATCAAGCAAAAAATAAATTTTAAAGTTATCCTACCATGAAAGAATGAAGTAAAGGTAACTCTCTTCACAGAGACATAACATTATACATAGATAACTCTAAAAAGTTCAAACACACACACGCACACACACCCCTACACCCTTTCAGAATTATTAAGTTCAGCAATATTGTAGGATACAAATTCAACCTACAAAAGCCAAAGCACTTCTGTACTTTCTTTTTTTTTTTTGAGTTGGAGTCTCACTCTGTCGCCCAGAATGGAGTGCAGTGGCCGCTCCCGGCCACCGCAGCCTCGACCTGCTATGCTCCTGCGATCCTTCCGCCTCAGTCTTCCAAGTAGCCGGAATTACAGGCAGGCGCTACCACAGCCCGGCTGATTTTTTGATTTGTTGTACAGATGAGGTCTCGCTGCCCAGGCGGGTCTCGAACCCACGGGCTCAGGCAATCCACTGACCTCAGCCTCCCAAAGGCACGGGATTACGGGCTGAGCCACCGAGCCTGACCACACTTCTGTACTTTCAAAGGGCAACCTGAAGAAACCATTAAGAACACAAATCATTTATAATAGCACCCAAAATAATAAAATAGTCATAAACTTAACCAGATAGAAGAATAGTATACTAAAATCTACTAAATATTGCTGACAGAAATTAAAGAGGACATAAGTAAGTGAAAAAGAAATATTATGTTAGCTAGTTGAAAACCATAATTATCTTAAGATGCCAATACTACCCAAAGCATTTCAAAATCTCCTTAGCACCGTCAACAATACATAACCCAAGTGAGAATAAAATGCACACACAAAACCATGGTTATAAGATGAAAATGTCTTCTAAATATGACTGGTCAGACATAGACCCTTTTCTTCCTTCTCAAGTGTCCCATAACCCACTGAAAAAAAGTGCATGCTGTCGCCCCTGGTGTCACATCTAGAGGTGGTCTCCCCACTCCGTTTGCTTTCTTTTCCTGTTTTTTTTTGTTGTTGTTGTTGTTATTGTTTCGGGTTTTTTTTGGGAGTTGGGGGTCTCACTCTGTCACCCAGACTGGAGTGCAGTGGCATGAAAACGGCTACTGCAGCCTTGACCCGCTGGGATCAGGCAATCTTTCCACCTCAACCCTCTGAGTAGCTAGAGCTACAGGCCCCTGCTACCATGCCCAGCTAATTTTTTGATTTATTGTTGACAAGAGGTCTCCCCAAGTTGCTCAGGCTCATTTGAACCCCTGGGCTGAGGCAATCCTCTCATCTCTGCCTCCCAAAGTGCTAGAATGTCAGTCATGAGCCACCATACCTGGCCAAAATTCCATTTCCAAGTCATTTTCAGAAGACATTTATTTTCTATGATTTTTACAAAATAAATGGACATTTGCAGGATGTTTGATTTCCTAACTCTGCTTTATTCTACCTCAACAATCTCTTTCCATCCTGAAAGGTTGTATGCATCAAATGTTTTAAAAGGTTGGGTGGCATGTGGAGGGCAGCTTTTTCTTTTTTCTTTCTTTCTTTTTTTTTTTTTTTTTTTGAGTTGGAGTCTCACTTTGTCGCCCAGGCTGGAGTGCAGTGGCACCCTCCGGGCCACCGCAGCCTCGACCAGTTGGGCTCCAGCAATCCTTCCGCTTCAGTCTTCCAAGTAGCTGGAACTATAGGCGCGCGCTACCAGGCCTGGCTAATTTTTTTTTTCTTTTGATTTATTGTAGAGATGAGGTCTCGCCAAGTTGCCCGGGCGGGTCTCGAACCCGCAGGCTCAGGCAATCCACTCACCTCAGCCTCCCAAAGCACGGGATTACAGGCTGAGCCACTGAGCCCAGCTGGGAGCAGCTTTTTCTATGCAGTATACAGGCCTTCCATCAAGGGACAGTCAATCTTTTCAAAGGGTGGAGGGCGTTTCCAGTTGGCCTTGACGTTGACCTCCAGGGCCAGTAGAACGTAGAAGCCTGCCCTTGGCCCAACTGTCCTACCGGTTGTGGGCGGGACTGCACTCCCCTTGTGGGCCGGCAAGGCCTTTGTCCATCATGGTTGGGCCTAGGCGGGTCTTCTGGCGTGGGAATGGGACAGTCACTAAGGAACCGGATCTGTGCGGGCCCACGGCCTGAAGAGGTGGCGGAGCTCCTGTCCTCACCCACTCTCTGGGCCCCCTGAAACCCTAGCCCCCCTCTGCGCTTGGGGTCTCAGTTCTTCCCACCCAGCCACACCCACCGTCACCTGGAGGCTCCGTGGCGGGGGGTCATCCAGGCGCCACAAGGTTGGGCCACAAGACCCACTGGCCAGCGCGGTCCAGGCTCCAGGAGGCCACGGCGGCCACAGGTCACCAGGGTGAGCCAAGGATAGAGGGTCACTGCTGCCACCTGACCCGGGTGGGAGGCGGTGGCAGCGAAGGGCGTGGTGCTGCCAGGCAGAGGCGAGGCCTAGCTGGGCCCAGCTCACCCGAGGCCTGGGCAGCGGCACAAGATGCCCCGGGATCTGCGCCTCCTCTTCTCCCGCCTTCTCTGCAGGAACTCCGCCTGGCTTTCAGGTCAGTGTCTGGGGTTTTCTTTTCTTTCTCTTTTTTTCTTAAACTGCTGTTTTCATTTTTAGTAGTACATACGGGAAGTCGTTATAAAGATATTCAAACACAGTACGCTTTTATGTCAAACTGAGTTTGTCTTTTTTAAAAATTTTTTTGAACAAACACCAGAAAACTTTATTCAAATCATGTAGTTTTCTTATTCTTTTGTTGTTTCCAAAAATGCACTTTAAATGGCTCTAAATCCTAAGAACCAAAATATAAGACAGTTGAAAATAAAAGAAAAGACTGGTGAGTATATAAAAATATATGAAAACACACTTTTTTGTCTCTTTTAATTTTTATTTTAAAATTGTGGAGTACAATTCAGGGTTAAGTATACAAATACTAATTGTGCAGTTACCCTTACTGATAAGGTACAAACACTTTTGTAATAAAAACTTGAGTAATAGCTAACATTTATTACACACTTAATGGTAAACACAGGGCTAAGAATTTTGTATGTGCTGTCTGGCTCGTTTTTCACAAAATGATGTTAGTTTCATTGTTATTATTATTATTATTATTATTATTTTTGAGTTGGAGTCTCACTCTGTCACCCAGACTGGAGTGCAGTGGCACTCCCGGCCACTGCAGCCTCGACCTGCTGGGCTCTGGTGATCCTTCTGCCTCAGCCTTCCAAGTAGCTGGAACTACAGGTGCACGCTACCATGCCCGGCTAATTTTTTTTTTTATTGTAGAGATGAGGTCTCACCAAGTTGCCCAGGCAAATCTCGAACCCGCAGGCTCAGGCAATCCATTCACCTCAGCCTCCCAAGGCACAGGATTACAGGCTGAGCCACCGAGCCCGGCTCATTATTATTTTATAGATGCAGAAACTGAATCTGGAAAAGGCTATGTAACTTGTACAAGGCTAAATACCAAATAGTAGAGTCAGAGTTTGGACGCCAGGAAGTCTGAATGTCTATTCCTTTAGTAATTATACAATGAATAAAGTTAAATAATACCATGAAGTTCAACACATCTGGGAATGAGTGGATAATAGTTTATCCCTTATGCCTTCTGGCAGCAAATGGATAAATAAAGCATTTGGTTAGTTACGTATTTCACAAAATTTATCAGTAAAATAAGATGGTTTTTTTAAAAGGAGAAATACATTTGTTTTGGATCCTATTACTAGAAAGGAATGTCACATTAGAATTATGAATTAGTTAACTCACTGTCAATGTGTTGAATTTTACAAATGTATTTATAATTAAATATATTTTTCCAAGTAGTTTGAAATATCACTATAATCACTATGCAAAAAAAAGATTACTATTCAGTAATCAAGACATATTTATTTGCCCAAATCATACTGTAACAATGTTTTCTAATTTAAGCTTTGTAGAATAAAATAATACTGGTTTCAACATAATATATAGATGAATAAAGTGTAACCCTAAAATTGAAGAAGGATCACCCAGCTGGTGGCCAAGTTAACCTTTTATATCTGGGGTTTTATTTTCTCCCCTCTATAGTGTTTTGTGTGTGTGTGTGTGTGTGTGTGTGTGTGTGTGTGTGTGTGTGTGTTTTCATGCCTTGTAAATTTTTGTCGTTGTTGAGACATGAGTATTTGGTGAAAAAAAAAATTTTTTTCTGGTCTTTATTGGCTGGTTTTGTGCAGAGGAAGTTCTCCCATCAGCCCAGCTGGAGTTTCTGGGAGCTTTCAAGCCTTTTCTGAGCACGTGTCTTCTCCGGGCTTGTGTGTGAACTGCTTAGTTTTCTCAATCCCCTCAGCACCTTTGTCCTGCTTCTGCTCAGATGCCATCATCTGCTGCCCTGGCATCTGCCCATGGGTCTGCAGCTTTAACGAGCCATGGTTGCTGTCTCTTTTTTCCATGGCTCCCAAACAAGCCCACCAGCCTTAATCTCACTGATTCAAAGTGCTGTGTTTATCACATGGCTAATTCTCCAGTTTGGATCCTTTTTGGTGTTTCTACTCTTTTACATTTATCTCTTGGATCTTCATGTGATTGTGAAAAGGTATTTGAATTTTCATGGACGTAGCACAAGTTTTGATATTTGGTCCCCTTTCTTTTGAGCATTTCCCTGACTGTTTTCTCATTCTTACCTTTTTCTGTATGAATGTTACAATTCACTTATCTAGTTTCCAATACCTTCTTAATATTCTCCTTTAGATCACATTCATGGTCCTTAAGCTGTCCGGGACAGGTGTGGAAGGCACAAGGACCCAGCAAATCCACTTCAGTTTGTAATGAGGAAACCAACTCTTCCCAACATTCAGGTTTGTGGGGGAGCTTGAACAGAGATTTCCAACACAGGATCCAGCAAATTACCTGGGGTCACTTCTGGGTCCCTGGAACCCCCAGAGAGCAGCCTGTTGCCCCGGGAACTGTAAAAGTCATATTGTTTTACTGGGCCTCGCCATCAAGGATGGCCAGGCAGGTGAGGAAGCCAGAGGACCAGGCTCTCGTTCTTGGGAAGGTGACCTTCTTGGGCTGCAGGGGCTGGGTTGGTTGGTCAGGGAGGGCCAGCCTGTATTTTGTGGGAACTGTCCTGTTGGGGGCGGTCTGCAGAAGCCTGAGTTCTGTGGGTCTGTCCTCAAGTGTGGCTGAAAGGAAAATGGGAAGGTCAGCATGTTCACTGAGCTTGACAAACTCCCACTGGGCCAAATCCTAGAGATCCGTGGCTCTGGAGTTTTCAGGGTCACTGCGCTGGTGTGACACAAAGGGCACTCCTGCTGACACCTGATCCCAAAGCAAGGAGTGGGACAGGGACATTGTGGGGCACCACTGACTGCTGCTTGGCCTGGCTTCAGCCTTGGCTCAGAACTCAGGCAGGGGAGGCCTGCCTTGTCCTCAGCCTCCTCTACACCTGCCATGTGGTCTCTCTGCATGTGGGCGAAATGCCCCTGGGCACTGGATCCCTCTCTCTGAGATCGTCCTTCCATTCCGAAACTGGAATACTTCTCACTCAGCTGGTCTCTGCCTTGTGGCTCTGGGTTGGGATCCCACCTGGGACCTCTCCCCAAGACCTCTGGGGGTGTGAGACATAGATGGTCTCCACTCCCAGACCTCCTTTGAAGGGTTCTCAGGGGTGAGGTAGACTGCTCTCAGGTAAGCAGGACTGGGGGCTTCTGGACACCCCTCTCTGGGGTGTGGGTGCTCCGTGGCAGGGGTGTGGTCCACTCAGAGGGTCCCCCTGTGCAGTTTCCTTAAGCCACCTCTGAATTGAGAGCAGGAAGGATCATGAGGGACCAGGATTGGCTTGCCCACATCCAGTCCAAGTTTTGAAGCTCACCCAGCAACCCTAGGATGGCACCTGCACTGGGAGCCAGCTCACCTGTTTCCAGAAGCCTGTTTCTTCTTTCTTAGAATAAAGAAGGAGGAGAAGGAAGAGGAACAGGATGAAGGCCCTGAGAGCAGGCCTGGGGGTTTCTGGGCACCCCTCTGTTTAAATGCCCCAGAAAGTGACTTGCGAGGACCTGTGCTGGAGCCCACCTGGGGGCAGCTGGTTCCAGTGCTTCTTCTCCAGTTCTCTCATAGATGCCTGGCACTGCCACAGCACTGTGTCATCCTCCAGAACCCAGACCTGGAGCAGCTTTTCTTCGACTAACACCCCCAGGCCCATGAGGAACAATTTCGGTGGTGTTCTGTGGACAGGATAGCAACAGACTGAGAAAGCCCACGGGGAGAGTCATTGACTGAGTCTCATTTCTCTTTGGGCTTCTTTCACTTGACAGTGCTGTGTCCTTCTCTGGGCCTCCTTACCTCCAGCAGTGCATGGAGGCCACAGCCAGAGGACCCAAGAAAGGAAGTGTCACCACACTCCTCCTTTCATTGGGGCCCAGTCAGTTTGGGCTCCATGTCTGATAGGACTCACAGGTACCTGCCCAGCATGTTCACTGAGCTTAACTAGTCCCTGCTGGGCCAAGTCCTAGAGATCTGTGGCTCTGAACTTTTCTGGGTCACTATGCTGGTGTGACACAAAGGGCACCCCTACGGACACCTGATCCCAAAGCAAGGATTTGGTGTACCTTGGGACAGGGACACTGTAGGGCACCACTGAGACCTCAACTGGCCTCTCTCCAGGCCGAAGCACAGGGTCCTGTGAATAGTTTGAACTGCGCTGGAGGAGTTGGGGTCTGTTCTGCATGCCTTCCCAAAGCACCCAAGGTCTACTTCTATGGACCTTGAATGTCCTGTTTGCCATTGCGATCAGTGCCCACTGTTCTTCCAAAATGTAGATGTCTCAGATACTCAGGATGAGACTGACATGGGTTTATGGGGACAGTAGCTGTGGGAGAACCTGGCTCTTCCAGGTGCAGGACCAGTGGCTGGAGCAGGGACCTCAAGGGCCTCCATCTGGAAGGTCAGGTGCTCTTACACATGGGATGAGACACTCGTGAGACTCGTCAGACAATATCCTACATCTCCTCATGGATGGCCTCCTCTCAACAGGAATGGGGATGAGTTTTTCGAGGGCCTAGAGCTTCTCTGGGCTCTCCTGAGGTGAATCTGCTGGGCCTGAGCCTAGATGGTGTCTTGGGTTTCCCCCTTGGTACAGGGCTTGGCTAGTGTGTGATGTAGGGACCTTCCTGAGGTGGCGTGAGCTCTTCAGGACATCTGAGGCCAGAACAAATTTTGGTAACATCTACAGATAGTGAAATGCAAATATCCCAGGTGTAATTTAGATGACTAATTCTTTTCATTCTTTTTAATTTTCTTATTTGTTTGCACATGTGAAAGTCCAAAAATATGTTTCACATATTGTTTCACATATGCAAACTAAAAAAAGAAAGAAAAAGCTCTCAAGCCCCAGGGTGTCCCCTTTGCCGTTAATGTCTCCCCACTCTGTCAGCCCCTGGCAGTCCTGATGTCACCTCAGTACCTGTGGGTCAGCCTTTTCTAGAATGCTTTGGGATTTGAAATTTTATAGAGGAAGTTTTGGGGTCTGACTTTTTTACCTTAGCAAACACATCTCAGTTGCTTTCTTGCTCCTGTGGGAACAATGACTTGGTCCCTTTTCTCATGGAGGTGGCTTCTGCACTGAAGGGCACTGCCATTTCATTAGCATGTCCCACGTGGACAGGAACCTCAGTGACCTCAAGGTTTTCATGCTCATGAATCAAGCAGTGAGTGTGGCATGTGGGCTGTATGTGGACGTGTGTTCCGATCAATGGGTGGATATCGAGGGCACTGTAGTGTCCAGTGGCTAGTGTGCCTTTAGCACCATGAGCTGTCTCTCCCCTGTCCTCCAGGGCAGTTGCTGGTTTGCATTTCCACTAGCCACAGAGGAGATCTCCCACGGTTCCACTTTCTCCTCAGATTGGGCTGCTGTCAAGTTTCCAAGGAAGGGTCTGAGCCACTGCAGGCCCCTGTTTCAGGTCTGGACAGTACTCAGTGGGGCCTTTGCACCATGAAGCATGGTGTTGTGGGTTTCTGTGTGTCCTCTCAGGAGCCCTCTGGGTTCTCACCTACAAGCCCCAGCCTGGTCCTGGGCTTGGAGCCCAGAGGTGGTCAGTTCATGGTGGGTCAATATTCTGGTCCAGGAGAGCCCCTGTTGGCCATGTCCTCTCTCCTGTAGAACTCTTGCCTGTGGCCTGGGACCTCTCTATCGCCCTGGGAAGCTCCATCCCTTTGGATTTTCCCGTTTGTCCTGGACTCTGTGGCTCCCACAGGCCTTACTTAATACTGTAATGTTTGTACCTGATGTTCTTGGTGAGAGTAAGGTTCACATCGATGTCAATTTGGCATATGTGCCGGGAGGTCCTTCTACCCCTTTCCTTCATGCTCTGTGGGGCAGGACCAAGAGACGGAAGCAGCGTCAGAACCCAGGAGACTCGCTGCACACACAGCAGTCATCACACACTCATAACTTCTCCATGGGGAGGGGTTTCTTCTGCACAAATCTCTGATTTATGTTCCAAGTCAGGGAGGGTCACCTAAACCCAGCTTTCCTGGAGGGTTCACATCACCATCTGCACAGGATGTAGGGTGGACCACCCCTCTGGATGAGGTTCCTTCCAGCTGGAGACCTGAACACCCCACATGTTCTGGCCTGTGTGTCCTGTTCTGCCCAGGGGAGAATGGGCCATACCCAGTAGAGTCCTGGGTTTTGTATCTTCACCTACTCCACAACCAAAAGGAGAGACCGTTCACAGCCTCACACTGGACGGGGAATACCTTTGTACACATGGCACGACATCTGTAGAGAGAGCACTCCGGTGACACAGGGCAATGCGGGGTGGGTTGGAGATTTTGTCTCCAATCACAGACTTTGTCTCTGTGATTCCTTGCAAGAGATTGGTCCTTTCCCTAGGACTGAACTTCCCACACACCATGGTCTTTTTGAGGCATGCCGGTTACAGGAGGGTGCCACCTGTCCTGGTGCCCACCTGGCCTGTTTCCAGAAGCTATTAAAGGTGGAGAAGCAGTAGGATGGAGGCCCAGGGAAGAGGAAGGGGGTGTCCGGGCACCCCTCCACTTTACTGCCCTGAGGGTAACTGGGGAGGGACCTGGTGTTGGAGCCCACCTGGTTGCGACAGTTCTCAGTGCTTCCTTTTCATTTCTCTCATGGAGGCATGGATGGGTTGCCTCAGTACTGAGTCATCATCCTGGGCCCAGGCTTGGGTTAGCTTGTCCTCAAAAAACTCCCTCAGATCGATCCTGGACAGCTTCAGGAAGTGCCCTAGGGATGGGGTAGCATCAAGCCTGGGGGTCTGTGAGGGTCAGCGCCTGCACCCTGTTACTTTCTGGGCATCTCCCACTGTACTTCTGTGGCCATCCCTGGATCCAGTTGTGCAGGGAAGCCATGGCACCAGGGGCCCAGGCAGGGGAGTGTCACCACACTCCTCCTGTTGTTGGGGTTGTGTGTAGGTTGGCTCAGACTGGTCAGGGAGAAACTGAGGACTCTGCTCAGCCCCGCAGGCCTGGCCTGGCCTAGCCTGCCCTCCTTCCAGCTAGAGCACAGGGTACTGTAGAGAGTACAAGTTTCCCTCAGGAAGTTGGTGTCTGTCCTGCATGCTTTCCTGGGCACCCTCAGGCATACAGGGACTTACTTTTGTGTATTTTGAAGGCTACATGTGATATTGCTGCCACTACGTTTTGGCTTTCTAAGATGAACACATCCCAGAGTCTCAGAGTGAACTAGAAAGGGGTCTGTGGGAACAGCAGGTATGGGAGGACCTGGCCCTTTCAGGCTGGGGGCCAATGGCCTGGGCAGGGCCCCCTCTTTATGAGAAGAGACCCCCCACAAGCCTGAGTCACCCAAGTCATTGCCACCTCACATGGGGTCTGTCTTCATGTAGGTGAGACGTCCCCAGGCACAGGGCCCCTCTCCCTCTGGGGCCATCACTCCATGCCAGGACTGGACTGTCCCTTGCTCAGCTCAACTCTGGGTCTAGCTGTGGTTCAGATCTCACAGGTTGGTCTCCTCTCAGCGGAGATGTAGTTCCCAGAGAAAGAAGCTTCCCAAGGACTCGGGGCTTCCCTCAGTTACCCTTGAAAATGTCTTGCTTCATGTACCCTGCCTAGTGGACTAAGTCTTGGTCTTTGCTATGGGACACCTTTCATTGGCAGGACCTGTCTTATGTTCCCTGCAGGGCAGTGCATGTTCCTCCTGTGGGTGGGGAAAACTGGGGAGCCACCTGGGGTGGGAAAAGCGAGGGGAGCTGGGCCTAGTTGGTCAGAATGTTTCCCAGTCAGGTGTCTCCCTGGGCCTCCTTGCCCCATCCACCAAGCATTTAAGGAACGAGGACATGGTGGTTATCCAGAGGCAAAAGCCTGTTTTGTCCTGATGGAGAGACCAGATGTGCTCAGTGCCTTTGGGTTGTATTGAAAACCTCCTTATTCCTGGCCCCTCTACAGACTCTTTCCCAAAGGGCAGAACTGAGCAGTGTCCAGGGCACGCCAAACCTGCCCATGCAGGCACAATCATGGAAACACTTCCCTCAGCCCTCCCCACAGGAGCTCATCCCAGTTGCAGGCCCCTGTACCCTGCAACGACACGGAAACCAAAGTGTGAACACCTGGAGAACTTCACGTGGTCCCTGGCCAGGCCCTAGCTGTATCTTGTCTTCTCCTCAGCTCCATGAGGGGCTTTGGCAACCCCTCTCCCTGACCCATGGGACCCAAGGTTACTGGGGAAGAGATGGGGGGACCATTCACTCACCAAATGCTTGATGACATGCAGGAAACACTTTCTCAAAACTTCCTCTTGGTGGTCAAGGAGACTCTGGACCCTGGGGCAGCCTTTTATGTAGAAACCTGAGAAATCCCCATTCCCCCAGGACACCAGAGCCTTCTGGGAGGTGAAGCTGTCAACTGGGAAAGCTGGCAGTGGCAGGGTCCGCAGACCCCGATGCCTCCACCCTCCTCTCTGTGTAGCCCATTGTGCGGTCTCAGTCCTCAGAAGGTCAGGACCATCTCTGAGCCCGCCTGGACATGCTGCCCAGGGCATCCTTGGCTGAGGTTTCAGGAGGGCGGTTTCAAGGCCCAGAGTGAGGGCTAGGGGAGTGGAGACCAGGTTGGGAGGTTGGGCGTTACAGGGTCATTTCCTGGATGTGGGGTCAGGCCAGGGGACACAGGATGAGGAGATGCTGCCATCTGGGCTTGTTCTGGCTGTGAGTGGGGCAGGTGGCTGAGGGGTGACCAACTGGGAGGCAGAAAGACCAGCTGGAAGGTAAGGGTCACTTGTTGAGGTCAGCCAGAGGTTGTGATCTCGACCATAGAGGGCAGCCTCGGGGAGGCTGTGATGCTCTTGGCTGATTGGGCTGGGAAGTGTGTGACTCAGGTGTGGGTGTCCCGGTTCAGCCCTGGGCTCCTATGGGACCCTCAGCAGGGGACATCCTCCAGACTCCAAACCAGTTGGGGATGGGTGGCCCCCTCCAGGGAGTTTCCATCAGCCAGCCAGTGTGGCTGTTGCCCTTTTTGGCTGGGAGAGGCCCTGGCGCAGCTGTCCACCTACCGTGCAAGGCATGCTTCTTGTTTGCCATGAGCCGTACGAAGGCCCAAAAGGCGTCCTCTTCTTCCATGTAGTACAGGAGTATGGCCACAACATGGGTCATACCCCTGCAGTAGCCCACCTCCTGCAAGAGCCACACCAGGTGAGTTGTCAACTGACAGTGCTGAGGTCATTTGGGAGAGCAAAGGTCATGTGGAGAGCAAAGGTCACTGGAAAAGCCTGGCAGAGGCTTTGGAGGATTTGGGGTGCCATCACTGCCCCCATCTTCTTATGCTGTGCATCAGGACTGAGTGGGTCGTGTACATGTCAGTTTACAAGAAGCGAGAGATTCGTACAGCTTGCAAGCTCACGTAGAAGGAAAGGGCACAGGCAAGGCCCACCGAGGCCCCAGATGCCAGCGGGGAAGCCAAGTGCTAGGTTCAGGGCAGCACGCAGAACTGGACCTCCTTGCAGACTGGCTGTGTGTGCTGGTTGCAACACATCAGGTCCTGGGATGACCACTGGCTGCCAGGCACAGGAGGACACTAAGTCCAGACCTGTGTAGGCAAGCTGTGGCGATGACTCAGTGACAATGTCTTGTCAGGAAGGGTCTGGAATAAGGGCTGAGTGGGAGCATCGACCTCTGTGTCCCCCTCCCTGTCTACTATCCTCCGACAGGCTTGGGCCCAGGGGAATTTGATCACTGTCAAGTTTCCGGTAGACTTGACTTTTTCAGGATCCAGTCTGCACCTGTGGGAGGCAGATTTCAAGCCTGGTTCTGAGAAGGGCAAGCAGGTCCCGGTGCAAGGGGATGAGGCACATTGTGGCCGTCCTCCTCGATTGATGACCGAAGAGGATTCCTTGTCCAATTCATGGCCAATAAGAGACATGCCTAGCATGGTAGGTGGACATCTGCCAGTCCATTAGGAGAGGCC
This sequence comes from Cephalopachus bancanus, assembly GCA_027257055.1. NCBI lineage: Eukaryota > Metazoa > Chordata > Mammalia > Primates > Tarsiidae > Cephalopachus > Cephalopachus bancanus. Next base: position 351,596 of record JAPVLO010000947.1, read on the forward strand.
TGCTGCAACCCTGCCAGGCTCATGGACTCTGGGGCACCTGTGGGAGGCAGACTTCAAGCCTGGTTCCGAGAAGGGTGAGCAGGTCCAGGTGAAACCAGGAGTCACCCTGACCTTTTCCTGTGTCAGTATCGGGTGAGAGACCCTCCCCATGCGTGGACATCCCTGACAGCAGTGAGCTGGCTCCTACTTAGGCCTTCCTGATAGGTTACGAATATTGAATGGGAAGGAAGCCAAGACACCCATGAGCACCCACGCCTGATGACATGGGAATGGGGCCAGTGGCTGCCATTGCCAGGAATACTCACTGGATTATAAGCCAAGTATGCCAGCGACACAAAGAATAACTCTTTTTCCTAGGAAAAAGAGAAAGAAGGTTTTATGTGTTTAGTGCTGAGGCTGTTTGTTTCATTATAACCCTGATGAAGAATCCAGCTCCAGGGGAAGATGTGTGCCCCATAAGCATGAGCTCTTTGGGACACCTGAGGTTAGAATAAATTTTGGTAACATCTACGGACAGTGAAATGCAAATATCCCAGGCATAATTTATATGACTAATTATTTTAATTCAGCTGCTTTTTTTTGGTTTGTTTGCACTTGTAAAGTCCAAAATATTGTTTCTAGCATACAAACTAAAAGGGGATAAAGGCTCCCAAGACCCAGGGTGAGCTCTTTGGAGTTAGCATCTCCCGATTCCTTCAGCCCCTGGCTGTTCTGATGTCACCTCAGTACCTGTGTTTGGCGTTTTCTAGAATGCTTTGAGATGAGGAATCTTATAGAGGTAGCTTTTGGGTCTGGCTTCTTTCCCTTACTGAATGCATCTCAGGTGCATCCATGCTCCTGTAGGGCCAATGACTTGGTCCCTTTTCTCATGGAGTTGGCTTCTGCACTGAGGGGCACTGCCATTCCTTTAGCATGTCCCATGTGGACGGGAACCTCAGTGGCCTCCAGGTTTTCATGCTTATGAATCAGGCAGTGAGTGTGGCATGTGGGCTGTATGTGGACATGTGTGTTCCGATCAGTGGGTGGATATCAAGGGTGCTGTAGTGTCCTGTGTCTAGTGTGCCTGTAGCTCCATGAGCTGTCGCTCCCCTGTCCTCCAGGGCAGTTGCTGTTTTGCATTTCCATCAGCCACAGAGTAGAGCTCCCGCGGTTGCACGTTCTCCTCAGATTGGGCTGTTGTGTTTCCAGGGAAGGGCCAGAGCCCCTGTGGGCCCCTGTTCCAGGTCTGGTCAGTACTGGAGGGCACTTTTCACCAGGCAGCATGGTGTTGTGGGCTTCTGTGTGTCCTCTCAGGAGCCCCCTGGGTTCTCACCTGCAAGCCCCAGCCTGGTCCTGGGTTTTGAGCCCAGAGGTGGTCAGTCCATGGTGGGTCGGTGTTCTGGTCCAGGAGAACCCTGTTGGCCATGTCTCCTCTCCTGTAGAACTCTTGTCTGTGACCTGGGACCTCTCCATCCCCCTGGGAAGCCCCATCCCTTTGGATTTTCCCAATTGTCCTGGCCTCTGTGGCCCCCACAGGCCTTACTTGATAGTGTTCCCCTTGAACATGATGTTGTTTGTAAAGGTATGGCTGATGTCAGTGTGAATTTGCCTTATTTTTTGGGAAGTCCTCCTACCCCTTTCCTTCATGCTCTGTGGGGCAGGGCCAAGAGAAGGAAGCAGCATCAGAATCCAGGAGACTCGCTGCACACACAGCTGTCATGACACACTCATGACTTCTTCATAGGGAAGGGTTTCTTCTGCACAAAGCTCTGACTTGTGTTCCAAGCCAAGGAGGGTCACCTAAACTCAGCTCTTCTGGGAGGCTCACATCACCATCTGCACAGGATGTAGGGTGGACCACCTCCCTGGATGAGGATCCTTCCAGCTGGACACTTGAGACCCCCACATGTTCTGGCCTGTGTGTCCCGTTATGCCCAAGAGAGGGTGGGCCATACCTCATAGATCCCTGGGTTTGGTATCTTCGCCTTGTCCACACCCAGAAGGAGAGACCACGCACGGGCTCACAGTGTATAGGGGATGCCTTCGTCCACCTGGTGTGACATCTGTAGAGAGAACATTCTGGTGACAAAGGGCACAAGGTAATGCAGGGTGGGTTGCAGACTGAGGATTCTGGAAGCTTCCAGGCTGTGTCTTTGTGATTCTTCGGAAGACACTGGTCCTCTCCCTAGGACCGAGCCTCCCTACACACCATGAAAGAAGGGACGAGGACTCAGGGTTATGAACTCTGATCTGGACCTGTTCCTTCCTTCTGGTCACCAGACGACATCCCGGCTACTGACCCACAATGGTCCAGACCCTGGTGTCAGATTCCCAGAAAGTGGACCCTTGCTGGCTGCACAGAACAGCTGGGAACCAGGCCTCCTCTCCTGTGTGTGAGGACCGTATGTGGCCCACTCTCCATGTACACCTACCTTCTTACTTGTTTTATATTTCTCCAAGTTCATCATTTTCAACCATTTTTTAGTTCATCATATCCCCTGGCATTTTTGCTGCCATCGAAAAGACGATGGAATTAGCGGAGCCTCAGGCTTCTGGGAGCCACCCTTAGGTGCAAGCTTGTGCTCTCAAGGCCCTAATGGGACTGAACTGGAAGGAGCCAGGGAAGGGCAGACCCTGGGTTCTGACCAGGAGGGCCCCAGTGGCCTGGCCTGGTGACTGGAGAACACAGACACCCTGAACTTTGGCAAGCTCCCAGCCTCCAGATGAGATCCTTGTGAAATGTCTGAAAAATCCGCTTGTCTATATAACCCACAGAAACTGATATAAGCTTGCTAGCCATTTTAAGTTGCTTGCAGTTGCCTGCTTGAAAGAACTCCTCCCCCTCCCGTGTAACCACAACTGTTTTTGGGCCCCTGAACTGTATCTGATAACTTCTTTGAAATTCCCTACCCCCTACATCCTGTTAAGCAAACAGCAGCTGGCCGATGGCCAAACTAAACAAGCAGATAGCTGCAAATTGTTCCATCCCTGACTCTGACCCCTCCCTGAAATGTACACTGTAATTGCAAAAGCTATGGGTTTTTGCCTATAAAAACCCCCTGCTTGCTCTTCTCAGGGCCAAGAGATTTTTAATGGCTTTAGCCCTCTTTAGGTCACCAGCTAATTAAAAGGACTCCAAATCTGATTCTCTGCATGTTGGCATTTTATTTCTCACACTCTAGTCATAACACTAGCATCAGTGTGCAGTGTCCTTTGAAACAAAACTGTGGTACCCGGTGGCGGGTTAGAGAGGAAAAAAATAGGAAGGAGAGACTGTAGGGGTCAGGTATAGCAGGAAGTGTGGCTTCTCCATACATGGTATGTCATGGCTTCTTACCACATCTCGTGCCCACAGGCTAACCCGGCCTCACAGACATTCCCCCCAGCTGCCCATTAGTGGGTCAGCATCACTTGAAGGCATGCTGGAACCTTACCTTCACCTTCAGGGCTCTGACAGGGGGCAGTCATGACTCCCTGTAAGGCAACCAAGGCAGAGCTGAGGATCCAGGTCAGGAGCGGTCCCCTGCTTTTGGGGTGCCATCCCCATCTCCAGCCCCTCCAGGTCTTAGCCCAAGAGACAGAACATGGGAGGGTGGATGGGGCCTCCCTGCAGCTGACACCCAGGAGTGGCCAGGACACAAAGCAGAAGGATCTCAGGGCGGGCAGAGGCCTTTCAGACCCATGGGGGTAGAAGCTGTCCTAGGGGCTACCCTCCTTCCTGGAGGGAGCATCTTTTGCAGAAGCTGAGACCATCAAGTCCTGAGATGGGACAGGGTGCGAGCTGGCCCCAACAGTGGTTGCCAGAAAGTGACTGTGTCCTTAGGCAAGACCCAGAAGCCTGACCTGGATAATGGCCTGAGCACGGTTCAGAGCACTGAGCAGTGCATGGGAGCCTGGCTCCCCATGCCCATGGCCCTCATTTGGGATGGGATCCTGCCTCTCTCTGCACCTGCAGTGGATTCTGCCTGTTCCCTGTCCCACCTCCCCCATTCTGTCCGGCCCAGAAGACGTGACCATCTTTCTGACCCTTATTTGACCCTTGCCCCATCAGAACCTCTGAGCAAGACCTTTGCATCTGTCAACACTACTGCCTCGTCCACTTTCTACCTGGGTTGCTGAGCCCAGCAGGGGATATACCAGGGGCAGGAAAGGTGACTGAGGGTCTTCAGAAACCAGCCTGGACTCAAGCCCCATCTCCAGTGACATCCTCCTTCCAGCCTCTGCGGGAGCTGTGACATGGGGCAGCTAAGGTCATCTCCTCCCACCATCCAGACCCTAACACTACCTCCCTATATGCCCGCACACCTGGGACTGACAGAGCTTGCTGGGAGCAGAGTCTCCGAGGGCGCTGTAGAGTCAGGGGGATGGGTTGAAGCCCTTATGTGGAGGTTCCCAGAAGAGTGCCTGCCCCGACCCCTGCCCATATACAGTCCTCTCCAGACTGTTGAACAACCTGAGGCCAGCACCTTTTGGGTGTTTCCCAGAGTCGTCCATCCCATGTGATCCTCCCACCTCACCTCCCCCAGGCTGCTATCCCTCTCCATATGTGACCCATGTAGGAATAGACTGCAGGTTGGTCCCTGCCACAAGGTCTCACGTCCCCTCTGAGCAGCTGACCCAGGTTTTGGTCTCCTTCACCTGTAAGCTCCACCAACCACTTCCTTCCCTGAGATGCCCACTTAGGACAATAATTTGCTGCATCCAGGAAACTCATCTGACTGCAAGGGGTGCACACAAACTCAAAGTTAGAGAATGGAAAATGAATTTTCAGGTGAATGGATCACAAAAAGAGAGCAGGAGTCATGATCTTAATATCAGGCAAAACCTTTATGCTATCAAAAATTTAAAAAGATACAGGACACTATATAATGATAAAATGTTCCATCTATTAACAAGAATGATACATCCTAAACATATATTCACCCAACACAGGAGCACCAGCATTTATAAAGCAAGTACTAAGTAAACTAAGAAATATATCGACTCTCACTCTTTTATAGCTGGGGATTAAATTCCCAGCTAACAACCCTAGGATAGATCATTGGGGAAAAAAATTAAATCAACAAAGAGATCCAGGACCTCAACTTGAAGCTTGACCAAATGGACTTAATAGATACTTACGGAATACTCCAACCAACAAACCACAGAATATACATTCTACTCATCACCACATGGAACATACTCCCAAAATCAAGCCATAAATCAAACATAAACAAATTTCTTAAGATTGAAATAATGCCATGCACCTCCTTAGATCACAGTGGAATTAAAATAAATATCAACACCAACAAAATTCCCCCAAACCCCACATAGACATGGACACTGAACAGCATAATGCTGAATGACTCCTGTCTCAACACTAATCAAAACAGAAATTACAAGATTACTGGAAACAAACAAAAATGAAGAAACATCTTACTAAAACCTCTGAAATACCATGAAAACAGTACTAAGAGGAAACTTTGTATCTCTACAAACACACCTCAAGAAAATGGAAAGATCACAAGTTAACAGCCCTGGTCCCTCCTCTGCTCAAACACGTCCCATGGGACCTTACTGCCCAGAGGGTAAAGCCCAAACTTGGACCCTGAGAGAACTTGTGCTTGTCCTAGATGCCTGGCGATCAGCCAGAGAGGCAGTCAAGGTCTGGGACTCAGAGACACCACCCCACTTCCAACCACCCATGCCTACTCTCTGAATCCTCACAGTCCCAACCGCCCCCTTCTGGCTCTTGGTGAGGTCCAGGCAGACACGACAGCACAACTTTAATCCTGAAGATATGCAAAGATAGGTGGAGGGGTCAAAGAGTCACCGAGGGCCTGAGCTTAGCAGCTCCAGCTGCAGCAAAGCCCGCCCTCTGCACACAGAATCAGCTCTGGCTTCCTGTGGGGCTCCGTGGCATCAGGCAGGATGTGGAAGCACAGCAGCATGAGTGCCAGGACCACCTTCACCTCAGTCATGGCGAACATCTGCCTGATGCAGTTCCTGGGGATGGACACGGGGACTCTGACTGCACTCAGGACACACTTGCTGGCCCCATCGTGCCTGGAACCTGGCTCGGGATCTGCTGAGCCCACCCAGATGAGCTTCAGGGGTGGGATGGTGGGGAGGCCTGGGACCCCCAAGGGGGCTTGCATATCCCAGGAGCCTAGAGTAAGTTTTACCCCCAACTCACAAGAGAAAACTAGGAGGGGGCCTCTGAGCACACTGTGGACCCCGTTGTTCCCGCCCATCCCTGCTCAATGGTCCTTTGCCCATTGCCTCTTGCGATGAGGTTGGCTGTAACTCTGACCACCTGCAAATCCTCTTCTCTTGCCTTTCCCCACTCTTGTGACCAGACACCCCACACTCCCCACACTCATCACCCCTTCAGACACATGCCGCCCTCACCTGGGCCCTGCTGAGAGGGGAATAAAAGCCAGAGGCAACATCTGGGTCAAGGCAGAGGAGATTATAGACCTGGAAGAGAGACAGAGACAGGCTTGCTGGGTGGGGTCTCCCAGGCCCGTCAGCCTTGGAGAGACAGCTGTGTGTGTGGCAGGGGAAGGTGATCAGACCTCCCCAGCCAAAACCCTGCACCCTCTTCTAGGACCCCTGGAATGAACAAGTTTGGGGATGTGGACAGCACCTCAGGGTCCAGCCACATTGCTGGGTTGTGATGGATCCCCAAAATGGAGATGAGGCAGATAATGCCTGTGCGAGAGAAGGGGCACAGGGCAAGTCCCACTACCCGAAGGGCCACTCTTCCAGCCCAGAAGCCTCCTCCCCTTGACAGGGTGGGTACCTTTAGGGATGACGCGGTCATCGGGAAGCACAATGTCCTGGATGCAGCAGCAGGAGATGACTAGGCCTGGGGGATGCAACCTCAGACTCTCCTTGATGCACGTGGTTCAGGAGGGGCAGCTGGGCCAGGTCCTCCCTAGGGGACCCTGATCGTTACCCAGGAGAAAAAAAAGAATCCACAAGCCTCTCTGTGCCTCGTGAGATCCTTTCTCCCTATAACAAAATGATGTCCAGATGGGTCAAATATTTGAGAAGTAGAAAAGCAGAAAAGTAGAGGATTAGAAAAGTACCAGACAAAATTAAGACAAGTATTTAAAAAAGCTTGTCTAAGAAAAGCTCAACATCTAAAAGCCAACTGCAAAAAAAAACAACAGATTTGTATAAAAGGCAGTGTGGGAATGAAGCCTGGATGGATGAAGTAGGTGTTCTAGACAAGAGATGGATGACTCTTACCCCTTGGTGTCCTTAATGAGTCCTGAACTGGAGAGTAGGAAAGGAATTTTAGGGTGCAGAAGAGCAAACATCCAGGGAGTGAAGATGTTCAAAAAATTATATTGCAGTGATAAAACAAGGGAGGGGAGGGAAAGTTTACTTACTGAACACATGCTAAGTGGCATCAAATCTTGTCACCAATTAGCAGCCCTGATCTTTCTATCCTAAAAGCCTGCAACCTTTCCCCTGTTAGTCAGGCTGAGTACCAGGCCCTGCCTCTGGTCTAAGTTCCTATTTCCACCAAGTGATAATGGGCAGAACTGACAACCTAGGGAGCAGAGCACATGAGAGGGTGCAGGAGGAGACCTTGAGGCCCTGCACTCACCATTCAATCTCCATAGTCTCCTGGTCTCTCACAAGCTTCAGCACCTCTTGCCAACAGCACTCCTGGTGTTCTGGGTGCCTTGCAAGGTGGTACAGGACCCAGGAGAGGCCACTGGCTGTGGTGTCATGGCCTGAGGAGCAGCAGGCAGGTCTGAGTGTCAGGGCTACATCACACCAGAGGGTGGACAGGACCCAAATATTGAAGCTCCCATGGAGGACGGGGGAGGAAAAAGATGAACAGAATGGAGCAGCCTAGGATTCACCCACCACATCCTTGGGATGGAAAGACCCCTGCCCACACTGGAGTTTACACCGGGATCCTTACCCTCAAACATGAAGGTGTCAGCTTACGCTCTTATGTCCTCATCTGACAACTCTTCCCCATTTTCATCCTGGAGAGAAGGCATGACCCCTCAGATCACACGAGATCTCAGGCTCCCGAGTCTAACCTGAGATAGTCTCTGATGACCTGTGGCCTCTCCAGAAACCCAAACCCACCCTGCCCTCCTAGATCTCTCGGGGTCACCTTTGCTATGGACTTAACCCTCAGGCTTTCTCCCTGAATTTCTTGCCTCTTATGTTGTCTCTGGTGGGAGGAATCCTCGATCCTTGAATATGTTCATGTTTCCACATCATGAGGACTGTCAGAAAAAAGTAACTGGCAACCTGGGATACAGGATGTTCGAATGCCAGTTTGCCTTGGAGGTGAGAAGTTAAGCATTGATCCAAAGATATCTGCTCACATTCCAGGATAGTAAATACAGAGAAGCTTATCTGTCGCCCCGAAGGCATTTGAGTTGTGAACCAACAGAGGTTGCCATCTCACTGGAGAGGAGTAGTTTATACTCCAGAATGAAACATGTGCTCTCTCTGTCTCTTTCTCTTCCACCCCACCCCTGCCAATGAAAGAAGAAGGGGAAGATGTTCTAGCTGTTCTATATAAGCCCCAAGACTCATAATGTGGGGGCTCCTCCCCTGTGGTGCCACTTCTGGTACACTTACAGGTAAAAGCATTGCATTGCCCTAGGAGGAATATGGGAGTAGGGTCTAGCACTGCAATCTTACTCTGGCTGCTGTTGTTGCTGTGAATAATAAATGGGGTGTTCTGATTCAAGGGTTTGGTGCATCCACGCGCATAGACAAAGAAATACATAGACTTAGGCAAAGACATATATATTTATCTTTATGTATATATATGGGACAGAATAACTTACAAACTTGTAACTAGATAAGAGTAAAATCTACCTCGGGTTCTTCACTGTTTCAAACTTAGCCATCCCCTGCTGGCTGTATCCCTCCCTTTCTCAAGCATCTTCTGTGAATCTCCAGTGCCCTCTGGATCAAGTCCAAGTTCTTTGATATGATATTTAAAATCAAGCTCCGTTCTACCTTTTGAATCCAGAACCCAGAGAAGCCTTAACAGGAGCACATCAGTGAAGTCCAAAGTCTTCGACTTGGTCTTGGTCTTGAAGACGTCAACAATACCCTGAGTGGGGAGAGTACGGTGCCACTCCTGGACGATGTCATCTGTGAAGTCGTGTACCAGGTTGCCGGCTTTGTGGAAGCACCACCCATCAGGAGTGAGACAGTACAGGAAATTCTCCTGGACCTACAGGTTCCTTTTTCCAGCTTGGGCACTGAGCTCCAGTGGCAGTATATTCACTGACCTTCCTGCAGGATGAGGGATTGATGAAGAAAAAAACTTAACATACCTGAAACCCAGGGAGTACCTCTTACCAACCAACAGAATATGTCTCACCTCAGGAAACCAAGTATCCAAAAACAGATGACCCAACAGATACATAGTGAGGATCAGCTATGAGACTTGACTCTCCAAACTCTCTTCTTTCCTTCCATCCTATCCCTGGGAGCTGCCTGCATGCCCCAAAACACCCAGAGCATGATTTAAATATCGTGGCTATTTTCTTTCTCTCTCATCCAGTATCCAGTCCTGCTCCTTTTTCTTCCCCAAACTGTCCACACAATTCAGACCTCATCCTCTTCCAATTTGTCCATGGCCCAGCCCCATTGCCTTCTTGATTCAATGTCAGTTCCATCTAGTGTCTACCTGACAGTCCTTCACAGAGCTCTGCTCTAGCCAAGCTTATCATCTGCTCAATTACCTTCCATGGCTCCCTGGAAAAAGCATGATAACATTAATATCACTTTGTTTTGCTTTTCAATGTCATGAAGATCTATGTCCTGTATACCTCTACAACTTCACTTCTACCATGTTGCACATGCTTTGCTCATCCTAGCCTCCTTGCCTTTACACAAAATTTTTACCTTCCTGAAAGGACCACTTGTTTTTTCTCCCCTTCCCTGTCTTTAAAGCCCAGCTATGACACAACTCCTCCAGGATGGCTTTTCTGGTTTCCTTGATCATCCTCTTTCCCTTACCTACTTCCTCAGGTTCATGGCATGAGATCCCAGGTCCTGGCAAGGACTCACTCCTGACAATTGCCGTCGAAGCTGAAGATGCATTTCTGCAGACTGTCCAAGGTCATGAGGCTGATGTGCTCAAATATGTCCAGACGGGTGCTGCCCTCGGAGGCCGGGCACCGCTGCCTTTTGGCCTGACCAGAGAAAGGGACAGAACTGGGGATAGACCCTGGCTCTCTTGAGCCCCTTCCCAACCTCTAAAACCAGGATGGATGCCCCCAAAACCACCCTCCAAGTCCTCTACCC